>OZ025248.1:36131536-36324404 GCA_964019135.1 Arenicola marina
GGTTAATAGGTGCGAACAGTTGGGATCTCCTGGAACAATGACGTGGGCGATATGGGATAGAATCCCCATATTTTATTTGTTTTATACCAAACCTGCCTCGTAATGTTTATGGCGAATATTTGCTGTTTGGGGAGAAAAATTCATATTACAAACGTTTAATAGACAATATTATGGCCTCACAGATGTATAAATCACTAAATGGCGAGTTATGAGTTTCAGCTAGGTTACACGAGAGAGGTGTTGACTTCACGGAATTATGGCTGAGGTATTCATTTAGCATTGATATTATTGACATTGAGGTGTCCCCCCACATGAAATTGACATTGAGGCGACCTATCACATGATGACATTGACATTGAGGCGACCTACCACATGATGCCATTGACGCGACCTCCCACATGACATTGACATTGAGGCGACTACCACATGGTGACAGTGACATTGAGGCGACCTACCACATGATGACATTGACATTGAGGCGACCTACCACATGATGACATTGACATTGAGGCGACTAGCATATGGTGACATTGACATTGAGGCGACCTACCACATGATGACATTGACATTGAGGCGACTACCACATGGTGACAGTGACATTGAGGCGACCTACCACATGATGACATTGACATGGAAGCGACTACCACATGGTGACAGTGACATTGAGGCGACCTACCACATGATGACATTGATATTGAGGCGACCTACCACATGATGACATTGACATTGAGGCGACCTACCACATGATGACATTGACATTGAGGCGACTACCACATGATACCATTGACGCGACCTCCCACATGACATTGACATTGAGGCGAACCTAGCACATGGTGACATTGACATTGAGGTGACCTACCACATGATGACATTGGCATTGAGCTGACCTACCACATGACATTGACATTGAGGTGACCTATCACATGATGACATTGACATTGAGGTGACCTCCCACATGATGACATTGACATTGAGCTGACCTACCACATGACATTGACATTGAGCTGACCTACCACATGATGACATTGACATTGAGGTGACCTCCCACATGATGACATTGACATTGAGGCGACTACCACATGGTGACATTGACATTGAGGCGACCTACCACATGATGACATTGACCAGTCGCATGACGATTTCGCTGAGACAGTTGAAAAAGTCACGCATGGGCTTGGCGGCCTCTCCCATCTGGCCAATGATGATTCCGAAAGCAATGCAGAAGGCAACGATACCTGCAAGGGTAGCCATCGTATTTGCAAAAAAATAAATCTACAGGTTTTCTCGAAGTCACAAATAATGAATTTTCTGACTTATATAATGTTTATGAACGTATTTATATATATATATATAACAGTATGGGACGTCCAGAGACTACTTTCCATGCCTCAACAGATTTACGACAATAGGTGCCTTTTTCAACAATAGGTGCAATTTTGGTAGCCCGGGTATATCCCCAAGGTAATGTCCGGTCATGCCCGATGCAGTTAGGGGCCATGGAACCAGCCTAGGCAGTCAGTTTTCAATCAGCCGCCAACTTCTCCCGAATACTCCGTGTTGTTTTGAACGGGGCACAATCGACATGCCGAATGAATGCGCGAGCACCCGATCCGAGTGAAAGTGGTGTCGACAGGTATACCGATGCGTACTGTGCGTATTCGGTTTAACTTCGGGATATACCCGGGTTACTAAAGAAATGTACCCACTGTATTCTATGTACGCACGCTAACTTACCCAGGACGTTCACTACATCCTGGTGGACCAGTCCACGCGATAAGGTATTCTATTTTCGCACGCTAACCTACACATGACGTTCATTACATCCTGGTGGACCAGTCCACGCGATAAGGTATTCTACGTACGCACGCTAACCTACCCAGGACGCTCGTTACATGCTGGTGGACCAGTCCACGTAATAAGGTATTCTATGTAGGCAGGCTAACCTACACAGGACGTTCATTACATCCTGGTGGACCAGTCCACGTGATAAGTTATTCTACGAACGCACGCTAACCTACCCAGGACGTTCATTCCTTCAACGTAGACAAGCTCACGTGCCATCCGCTTGGCCGCGTCCGTGGCGTTAGATCTCTTGCCAAAGTCACTGATGGTCGTTGCCGTGGTAGTTGATATGACAGTGACGTTGGATAATGGCGGGATGATGGTTTGTTTCTTTTCCACGTACACCGTCTTGATGTTCTGGAAACAGGCCTGTACCAAGTTCTCTGAAAACAGGTTTCTGGGGAGTGAAGAAGTGAAGGATTGTAGCGGCTGGTAACGGCAGAAAATACCAGTGTCATTTTCACTGCACAAAACCTCTTTGTTTTTAAATTGGTGCGTTTGTTTATACCTCGACTCGCTTCCAATTCATTGGCGTACAATGTACCACGTTTACAGCTAGCACACACCACAACGACGACAGTTGAAATTCACAACTAGCCAATTGGCGGACACCACAGAATGACCTTGGTTACACCACTAACTGACCTAGGTTACCACTACTGACTGAACAACCTTCGTTAGCAACAATGACCTTGATGGATACAGGGAAAAAAACATCACTGACCGCTTACACCACAGCTTGACCTTGACCTTGATTCCTCAAACCGATTTCGCCCTAGTCACTAAAAAAACTGACCATGGCCTACGCTCGATCGACTGACCTTGCCTGACCCGGCTATGGCAGCTGAGCGCTCACACTGACCTGGTGAGATCCATCACGGCGTCCAGCGTGGAGATGCGGTCCCCGCTGGCCCCATCCCCCAGATTGCCCTTGATGGAGGGGTCGCCGGGGTGGATGGACAGCACACACACGATGCCCACGATGGCGGCCAGGATGGTGGTCGTGAAGTAGTATATCAGCGCCTGGGAGCCCATGCGGCCGCTGGCCTTGGCGTCAAGCGCCGACAGACCTGGGTATATGTAGCATTATTAATCATATTAGCATTATAACCAGATTTACCATTACCCATGTTCAGCATTATTAACCACACTTAGCATTGACCATATTCAGCATTAACCATATATTTAGCATTAACCATATTCAGCAGTAACCATATTCAGCATTAACAACATTTAGCATTAACCACATTTAGCATTAACCATATTCAGCATAACCACAGTTAGCATTAACCATATTTAGCATTGACCCTATTTAGCATTGACCCTATTTAGCATTACCATATAGCATTAACCATATTCAGCATAACCAGTTAGCATTAACTATATTTAACATTGACCATATTTAGCATTAACATTTACCATATTTAGCATTAACATTTACCATGTGTAGCATTAACATTTATCATATTTAGCATTAACATGTACCATATTTGGCTTTAAATATAATATAATTTAGAATAGAAGAGAGAGATCAATAAGTATATTGGACAAGCATGGACGAGGAACCATGCGGAACCCTTGGTGGCTCAAGCAATCGTGGAAACATTGGCAAGACTCGATTACTCGTGTGAAACCAACATAGCCTCCACACACGCCAGGAGACGCCGGTACGCGTTCTTGACCTACATGTATTCACCGTAACCTGTTCACCTTTGACCTGTGACGTCAAACACCTACTATATACGTACGGGGGGTGGGAGGGTGATCACACTGACCTGCTATGAGACTGGAGATGATGAGGGGTAGGATCAACATCTTGAGCATGCGCATTAAGACATCTCCCGGGAAAGAAATGAGCATGATGACGTCCTGGCTGGGGTTGCCTGCGCGCGCAGCGAAGCCGATGATGAACCCCAGGATGACCCCTATGACGGTCAGGACCAGCAGCAGATTCTGGCGGGTCCAGTCGAGGAACTGAGGGAGACAATAGGAGAAATGCCAGTGAGTAACGAAGTAGTGATAATATGTCACTTCATGATATGACGTTGTAATTGGTCTCACGCGCGTTATTTTACACTTCGAATGTATTTTGACATCGCGGTAGGGTAGATGGGCAGGAGCGCGTGGTGGGGGGGGGGGGGGGGGCAGAGGCAGAGGAGGTGATGCACTAAAATTCGAAATACATGGATACATTTTCAGGCGCATCTTTAGGTATTTTATTATTAAACATGGTTTGGCTTTAAATTCTGCAGCGGGCACTGAAACTGATGATTTAACCGTTTGGCGGCAGACCGAACCGATTAATTACCTCCAACATTGTGCCTAGCTCATAACATGACCTCTTAACCTAGAAACTTCATTATTATGTTCACCTAAGTAAAGACTATCGATCTGCATATGACCTTGACCATGATGACCTCACCGTTTTGCAGCAGTTCGTGGCCTTGTTTCCGCCCCGGAAGCGCGGACCATCGTCCATCATCATCGGATCGGCAGCGTTCAACTCTTTCTCCGCCATGTTGAATTATTTTTCAGTCTGAAACAACAGAACAACGCACGTATGATTCTTCCAGTCTGTGCCAGTGTCAGAAAGAGATCATTCCGCGTGGCGCATATTGACTAAGCGAGGACGTGCTCCATGAGAAACGTGGATATTAGATGTTGTGCTTACACGGTTCATATGCAAGGGTGACAATCAGCAAGCGTGACGATCAACATCATTTAAATTTTAATTGTCAACCCTGGTTGATCATTGTAGCTGCGTTATGTACGTCCAAACGTGATGATTAACGCTGAAATAAAATGATTCGTAGATCCGGTTGAAGAGGACATGAGATCTTTAATTTGCGACCACACAGACATGGCCACAGCGGGGCTCGAACCATCAATCCACATGCCGTTAGGCTCTCAGGTGACCAGAACACTCACTGCGAGGGCTCTAGCCCACTGAGCTAGCGGGTCGGCCCCTATCCACAGTCTGGATGATGGTAAGAACATAGTAGCAAAGATATTACAATATATTTGATAGTAGTCGCAGAAGAAGTCGATTTTTTTAATTAAGAGAGTTCTAAAATTATATTGAAGAGGATTTCTTAATCATGAGCACCACCAAAAAGAGCTGGTATGGCTAAGACGAAAATGCACTTTTCGTGCGTAATTACTTACGAGGGGATTATGAATACGGCCCCAGGGGCATCTTCATCTTCAATATAATCTTAGCACTCTCTTAATTCAGAAAATCGACTTTTTGTGTGACTAGTTATGTATTTTGAACTAGATAATCGCTCGACAAATCTTCCACTTAGCGCTAAGTCTAGTGGCGTAACGTAAGTGGCGATTATGAATACGGCCCCAGGGGCGGATCCAGGAATTGCGACCGGAGGATCCACCAATGCTTTGAAGACCGGGGGGGGGGGGTCCACGCCGCCTCAGATAGCGCACTTCCATTTGCGCTCTGACAAACGGCATCTCCAAAAACTCTAGAGGTAGACGCGCTCCGTCTTATACGCGCGTAGAACCAAGACAATGAAAAAGACGGCGGACACTGATTGCGCCTTCAGTAACAGTGCGGATGTTGTGTCGAGCAGAGCCACTGAGGCGGTGTGTACGTCTACAGTCAACGACATGCGTCACAAGTGTAGATGGATCCGTGTTTTAGACCCAAATGGTGCAGTCGGGCTAAAAATATTAGAACCTTCTCAGATGCTGATATGACAATCCCCGGATAATCTCCGACTGCTGGACTCAGAGGATCGAACTGTATCGATGTGAGTGAAGCACGGGGCGCCATCTAGCGAGCGCTATGGAGATTCCCCTGCTGAGAGAGGCTGATGTTTTTTTCTCCCTTTTGTTGGTTTCTGTTATACAGAGATAGCCCCGTTAAGGATCGTGCGCTGTTTCCCACGTCCGAAGCTTTGGATACTTGGGGGGAGGGGGAAGAGGGAGGAGAACAAGGGAGTCGTAGTAGAACGAAAGGGGGGTGGGGAGGGTGCGCTAGACGGCCCGGCGCGGGGTGGATGAGAGCGGGGACCGGGAGGAGGGGGGGGGGGTTAATATAGGATGTGGGTTGTTATTCTTAGAGCGTGGAGCGTGTGGAAGTTAAGAATAAGGCTGCGGGGTGGTGGGGAGATGACCCTTCAATCTGTGCATCGTTGCAATCTTTGGGAAATCGAAGGCACACCAGGTGTCGCTGTAATAGTCTAGAACCACATTGAAGATATGTTGCCTTCATAATAGCATCACTTTGACATTATTAAATAAATCATTCAAAAAACGAAAGAAAAGTATTTACAATGCCTGCTTCATGCTTTTATCGAGCTCAGCATCGCTACGTTGCTTCGACCGTGTACAAGGCAGAATGTTAACCTTCCAATTTATACTTGCATTTTATTGTGAGCAATAAGCAGTGCTCAGCTCTGAATAGGTGAGCAATAACCAGTGTTCAGACCATAATAACCGAATAGGTGAGCAAAGAACACTGCTCAGCCCTGAATAGGTGAGGAATGAGTAACGCTCAGCCCCCGACTACCGACCATTGAGCAGGGCCTAGCCTATAATAACCGAGTAGTGTAAGTTCCATGGTAACCCAATTCGTCAGCAGTGTTCATATCATGACAGTTTTAATATCATAAGACGCCAACAAGGTGTCGCCCATATTCAAAACGAATGAGTGAGCAGTACTCAAGCCCAATTACTGAGTAATGTTTAGCTCATAATAGCCCTATGGACTGGAGCTATGTCCAACCGCCCATAACAGCCCCATGTATGAGCAAGGTCTAGTCCATAATAGCCCAATGATTCAGCAATAATCCATCCCATAAAATAAACTAATGATTAAGCAGTGTCTAGCCCATTATAGGAATGAGGAGTGGGGCCGGAGGAAGCGAGTAGGGGGGGGGGGGGGCGGGGGGTGCTTCACCTTGACCTCGGCCCCTGGAAAACAAGCGTGGATTCCAGACGGTCTGCCTATAAACTAACCCGTCCCTGCCTTTTGATCCTTTGAAGCTTTTTCCTACATAGTCTCCGTCTCCAGCTTGGGGAGATACTGGTTTACTTGCGGTATGACCAGTGGGCACCGCCACAGCTCGGCGATACGTTCGCGCAACATTTATCAAATAACTTACAGATGAATGCCTTGCCTTTTAGAACCTGTTGATGCGGACACCCCCTGCCGCCACCACCACAACTTGGAACACGCCGTCACCACTATTTATGGGTGATTTCGGGCCCACAGCATTTGATATCTTTTCATTGATGCAAGTATTATCATACGTTATATGAGCCTATTTCAATGGCAACAGTTTTTGCATGAATGATGCACTGTAATGGCAAAAAATTAAATGGTGGTGTTCTTATTACACGATATTTGGCCAGACTTCTATACAATTTGTGGGTTTCTAGTATAGCAGGTTATCCACGCGCAAATTTCGCCACAGTGGTTGGGCGGTTCACATGTCGGGGGTGTCGGGGGGGAGGGGCAATGAGGGCCCGGGCGGGGTAGTGTCTACAGGGTGGGGTTTATCCCAGAGAGGGAGAAGGATCCACAGAGAGACAGGGGGGGGGGGTGGCAAGGAGGGGGCGGGGTCAGGGTTGTGTCCACAGGGAGTGGTAAGCTCATGATACATCTGGCAAAGTTTCGGTAACTTTGTGACCGAAACTTGATTTCCGAAACTTCTCACTGGTGTATCCTGAAATGTTTCGGTAACTTTGTGACCGAAACATTGTTTCCGAAGTTTCAACCTGTTTGAATTTGGGACACAACTTTGTGTCCGAAACTTGTTTCGGTCACAAAGTTACGGAAACTTTTTAGATGTATCATCGTCTGTAGGGGCGCGCAGTCCATGCAGGATGCCCGCCACAGGCATTCCATTGGTGTGCCGCACTCGAAATGTTTATAGCAAAATGCATAAACCAGGTATTGGTTAACTGCGGCGGGGGGGGGGGGGGGTGGATCTAAGAGATCAACGAGGATGCATGTACTGCGTGTTACTGCCTACTTCTTTCATTATTGTGGATTACGTGGGGAGGGGGGGGAGCGGTTATCGGGTGGACGGCGGATGGAGGGGGTGGTTGGGGCGTGGAGGAGGGTGCGATCTCAGACTTTACCGGCGGTACAGTCTGGGATTACCCTTCGTCAACGCAACGCGCCATTCCAGTGGCCTAGTTTAGGCTAAATAAGCTGTTCTGAAACGTTACGTTGTGAAGACCGTGTGATCTGAGGTGGAATCCTGGTCACGGCACCAATTATGTAAAGACCCTCCTCATTAGACCGTGAGATTTGAGGTGGAATCCTGACACAGATGTAACCAGATATCGGGGTCCGGCCAGGGCGTGTAATAGACACCTGGACTTATTCGTAAGCCATACAACGAACAGAATCAACAACAGCAGACATATAGAATGAATACTAATATTTATTATACCTATTTACAGGTTCGTCAATTCACTTGTCATAATTGTTCGCCGTACTTCTCGTTGTGTTTCTTACATGTAGATTATGATATCATCTAGATAATACACTATGGTACCAGTAGATTCAGGTGGTGGCAGCGGAACGAACCAGATCTTGACTGTGACGTGTTGTCCATGTCTGGTGTCAAGCCGCTGAGTCTTGGTTCTTCACTGCTCTGCCCTGCCGGTCATCTATGGTCCTGGGTTTTGTTCTCAGTCCTTGCTTCGTTCCTGGTTCTGATCCGATTCCTGATTTTTTTAGTACCGCTAAACCTCTGGTATTTATACACCATTGGTCCTTACATTCTACTGGTTAAATCTTACTCCTATTGGTTGACTTTCTCACACGACTCTATGTGTAAGTTCCTGATTGGTTCACAACCAAGGCACCCAGGCTATCACGTGATCGACCACCTGGGTTACACGTGATTGTGTACGTGGAGGAATTCAAGAGAAGACATGATGACGCTGCTACCGTGGTCAGTTAATACATCATTACATGTCAAACAAGATCCGAGTCTAAAGCTACCAGAGAACTATCCGTCGGGTAACCTCTAAAGTCTAAAGCTACCAGAGAACTCTCCGTCGGGTAACCTGACACTTCGTTCTGGACCTTATCAGATTAATGGTTTCTCTTTCACCAGTCATTTGGGTAGGCGTGACCTTATGATCCCCCCATCTACCTCCGTGTGACCGCGGCGGCTTGGTCAATACATGGTGTCACCGGACCTCACAATTAATAATTGTGTTTACGACCTGGTTTAAAACTGCTTGTTCATGCGTATTTGTTAGTCCATGTCACAACAACTGTGATATATCGTGACGTGGCACATTCCCACGGCCTTGTACCACCCCGTACCATGTGGCACGTTTCAGAGGACCAATTACTGTCTATACATCTCTGACCACCCAACCGGATCCATGGAAAAGTATTTACATCCATTGAAATGGTGACCTTGGGATCTGTTTACTCTCACCGCAGTGGTGACGCACATTCCCTTTAAATATAATTAAATAAAATAGGCAAATACTGCTAATGCTAATACCGTTAATATAAGGTGAGCTGGGCGGGACGCCACAGCGTAACCGTTACACACCTCCCTTCCTCAGATTAAAAATTACATTTATAATCAAATATATACCATACATTAGCACACGATATTTCGGCATTTACATTATGCCTTGACACAAGAGAATAATAATACCAGTTAATGAACAGTTCACTATTCGATTATAACATACATAACATATACCAACACCAATCTATTAATTATCATAACATAGTAAATCATACGAGATAATAAATCCACCGCAACCAGGACTCCATCGAGTCATGTTGCTGTCTAACCGAACGGGTGAGTCTGCGTATTTCGCTATTTACTCACATTCCATGTCTACCTCCTCACACAAGTCAATACATGCCCGCTTTTCAGGCGGAGCATCTGGTACAACAATTTATTTTTATTTTTATCTGAGATACCTAGGGCTGGAAGGATATCAATGGGAACGTTGAGAGGTTGCAGCTCACGGGGATGATAGAGAACTGCTTCGTCAGCAAAAGGGCGTTTACGCTTGCTTAGGTTCAGGCACTTGGTACGATATTTTCGGTAAAAGCAACAGGCGAGTGCCAGAATCGTTACCATTACAGTGGCCACAGTGCAGACGGTGTACACACTCTGATTACGACTGAAGGCGTAATACGGGATAATGGGTACCGATTTCTGGGATGAGTGACTGAGTGACTGAGCGTTTGGGGCTGATTTGAAAGGGACCGTGACCAAACTCCGAAGTTAAGAAGTTCACGTTTGGAGCGGTGCAATACGTAAGGCCGAGTAAATGTCGACAGATCGTCAAGACGACGTAACCACATCATGAGACTGGTGTTATCTCCGATGTCGTGAAGACTCCGATAGGCGCACAGTTGACTTCGTCAAAGAATTTATAGACCATAAACATACAAGTTCTTTGACTTCGTAGATCGCGGAGTAGAGTATTGGTCTCCTCAGTACCCGACGGAACGTCGAATCCCATCAACACGGTCCACTCGCCAGCTTGATGGCGAACAGGCGATGCGTCCGAGACCAACACACCGTCAGTGAGACTTTCTATGCCCGGTTGCGCACTCACCACAGTGGTGAAGCACAGGATGAGTGGTACGCATCTACCTGCATGTCGTCGGGTAAAGCTGGTTGTTCGATCCATCTCTGTTTCTTCGAGTCTTCACGCGATGTGTCTTCTTCAAGTTCAAGTAGTTTTCTCTTGTCAGCCTGTCGTGTTGCTCGTTCTCTGGTGAAGCGAACTCTCAATGAGTTGGGTTGGAGTTCCGCAGTTGTGAACTGTTCTGGTCCTGGATGAACAAGTGAAGGTTGGCAAGACCGCTCGGTCTATTTATATGCTTGGTCAGGGTAGGCGGAGTCGTCAGTCCTCCTACGCTTCTTTTCTGCAGGGGCGTCGTCGCCTGTGATTGGCCATCCCCATCCTTTCTTCTCATTGGTCGGCCGTCCTGGCTCCTCATTGGCCGACGCCGGCATCTCGTCTGCTGAGTCATCTTCTCCTGACTCTGGATGACTGCCAACAGGTCCTCCTGTGGTGGGAACGCCTTTTTGCTGGCCACGTGCCAAGGCCGTTCTCTCGTCATCGATCAATTCCTCCGCTCCTGCTGCTGGACGATTCCCTTTACGAGGCCTCTCGGGAATATAGTCCCAGCAGATATCAGGATCCACTAGCTTAAGGCGTCCGCGATGGATTACCCTAGTTTTGCCAGTCCGTTGATTCCGTAACCAATGGGTTGTACCCGTGATCCTTGTGATCACGAATTTCGGGTTCCATCGGGCTGTCAGGGGATGCCTGGCGCCGTTGAGCACTATGACAGTGTCACCCACCTGAAAGTCCTTAGCATTGGCCTTTTGGGCCAACCTCTCCCGATTATACTCGCGGCTCTTACGCGTGTACTCTCGAGTTAGTTTTAACGCGACAGCCAGATTATCCAAGCGGTTTCGGAACGCGTTGTGGCCACTTATGAGACAGCGCGAGAGGGGGATACGCGGCTGACTACCGTACATCGGAAAGTAGGGACTGCACAGTCACGGAACTGGTTGCGATTCGATAACTGAGCAAAGCATCTGCTAACTTCTCTTCCCAATTACTTAATCTATTATTAACCAACTTGGCTATGAGATGCTTGAGCGTTTGATTGAAACGTTCAATTTTTCCATTACTTTGGGGATGGTAGGGGGGGTTGTCCTTATGTGTTTGATGCCTAGTTGACCCAGATAGCGTGTGAACTCGCCGGCGCAAAACTCGGTACCATTATCGGTAATTAACACTTCTGGTACCCCATGTCGCGGCAAGTACCACTGGGCAAACGCATTCCACACTTCATAGTTGGATTTATTCCGCAAGGGAAAGGAATCAACCAATCTGCCCAACCAGAGCAATGGTCAATAATGTTCAAGCAGTACTTACTGCCCTCTCTGCTCTCAGTCATGGGACCGATAAGGTCCATCGCAATGATGTGCGTCGGATAACTAGCAATGGGCATCTCACCCATCGCAACCCTATCCTTCCGACTATTGTGCCCACATCACGTCGCACACAGTGATAACCTCATTGTTACACTTTTCTTCATTCCCGGCCATACATAAGCATCGCGCATTCGATCAAGCGTTTTGGCGGTTGACATATGGCCAATTTCTTGATGAGCCCTATCAATGACTTTGTCCTGAAGGCGGAGGGTAAGACTAGTCGAGGGTATACTTCTGCAGTTGGGGTAGGGCGATAGATACTATATAGGAGGTCACCCAGCTTCATGTACTGAATATCATCGTCATCGACTTTTTCCATTAAGTCACTATACTCAATTAACTGGGCTTTCTGTAATTCTATTCTGTCTAACCCGTCTAGCTCTAGAGGGAGCCTTTCATCACTCTCTTCATCACTGAAAGCATATATTTTGCCAAACCACTGCAACTGATTCTGTCTAATATCAATTTTGGCATCACCTGCCTCTAACATATCCTATCCTAAGATAATTTCCTTGTTGATATGATTATCTTTAACAACGATAACTTCCTGCGGGATTAAGACTTTGTCTATCTTAATGCTGGCCTTCCCAACGGGTCTAATTACTTCGCCTGACACAGTCTTAATCGAGTTAGCGCGCTTAAGCACCGTAGGGCGCCTTCTGGCCTGGAGATACTGGCGGAATTTCCCATGTCGTAATACGCTACAACTCGCTCATGTGTCTAACAAGGCGTTAGCCCGAACACCGCCAAGGGTAAGGGCAACGGATAGACGGCCTGTCGTAGTGTACACTAGTTTTTTGGCTTTGCGCCGTACTGTGCTCGGCTCGGTTGATAAGAACCTGGTCTTCCCCTTTCATCTATTTTGCCCTTCCTCTCAGTGGCGTATTGCTTCCGCAGCATATAATTTTGTTGGCCTGACCCATCTCGATCCCGAGCGTACGACTTTTCTTTCGGACGCCTACAATCCCGCTTAATATGGCCCAACTGTCCGCAATTAAAACATTTCGGCCGAGAGCACTCGCGGATCATATGACCTGATTGTCCGCAATTATAACATCAGGGTGGAGGTCGGTCTTCACGGGCACTAACAAGGGCACTTACCGGTGGGTGCGTGACGACGTCACAGGAATTTTTCGAAATTCGCTTAACCATTGTAAGATAGGACCAAAAAACGGTAAAATCGCTATACGTTCGCAGTTTCCATTCAATCCAGCTGCAAATTATTTCACATATTGGGCCCATTAGTACCTTCTATATCGTCTTTCATTTGTGCAAATCGCCCATATAGTTTTCCTGCTAAAAATTCCCAAAATTTAACATGGGACCCTATGGGAGCATTTTGGCAGGAATCAGGCCTTCTTAATTTCTCTATGAAGGGGACATGTCAGACAAACGACACCTTGCATGAGAAATGACATTAGTATTTGAGCGTAAAATATTATATTGACCAAGGTCACGCTTCCAAGGTCAAGGTCACATCACGGTCAAGGTTACGAAACATATTTTGCCGCGTAACTTCGTTAATATTTGGTCTAGAGATTTGTTTCAGAGTATTCTTCAGAGAGATGCGCAAAAGTAATGTGCCCTCAGATTTCACCTCACATTTATAGTTTTCGAGTTATTGGACGATCAATTTTGACATTGCCGAAAGTGCAAAAAATTCGCTGTGACTACATCAATCCAGGTAGATGACTCATATGTGGTGGAATATGTACCCTTATTACTGGCATCATGTTTGCCAAATTGCATCGAAATCGAAGCAGTAGTTTGGACGCTAGCAAATAATCACCCTTTAACATGGCCAAGCCCATTATAAGGCCTCGATACGCCAAATGACTGACGACGTGCCTTGGCCAACGTCATGAAATGGGCCTTAACATAGTCGAATTGGTCCCATAACCCCAATTTTCGTCTTCCTTCTCAAGCTTTGCTTGACCGTCTAGTGTTTGATGTCTCCCAGCCTGGTCTCGAGTCTCTCCATCACACCCGCAATGGCGCCTACCGCATCCACTTCCACGGGCGCTTCTACTCGTCACGTCTCGACGCGACCCAATCGTTGAAAACGGTCGGTGGCGTTGATAAAGGTCCTGACCCATTGGATGGCCTGGTTAATGGTGGTTACATCTGGGCGACTAACCACACGGCGGCACAGTTCAGCGTTCTTGAGCCCTCGTAAGAAGGCTTGCAGCAGGATTCTCTGCTGATCAGGATTGTTCGCATATAAGGGGTATGGATCGGAGGCCAGGCTTCTGAACCGCACAATGTAGTGTTCTTCGGGTTCATACGCCTCCTGCTTTACTACATCAATTTCGGCGCGTTTGCGCGCGGCTTCTTCCCCTCCCAGAAAGATCGCAAGTACTTGTTTTTTTATGTCGGCCAAGGTACTTGATCTTTCTGCACGCCGTGGTGTGTAGCGACGCCGGGGATGAATGTGTCCAAGTCTCGTCGGAGAGGCCCCATCGTGGTCCGCTTCAGGATGGGGTGGACGTTCACGGCATTGTCATTGTTGACCACATCCATATCCGCAATCCACTTGCGAACCAGGTCAGGCGTGCTACCGTCACACGGGGTCATAGAGTGGAGGATACCCTGCCTTTCTTCAGACCCAATTTGGACCGCGGTCCATCGGGTCAAGAGTTCTTGTAACTGATGCTGATTGGCCTTATACGCCATGTCTAGCATTTGATCGGCGTTTACACCCGGAGGCGCAACACCATCATCATCTCCCGCCATGGTAACGACGACGTTGGCAGCCGTATATAAGAGTTAAATTGTTACTTTGGTGCCCAAGGGAACCACGCCGGATTAGTTAAATCGATAGACTGGTATGGGGACTATGTCATCAGCGACAATACAACGAGTAACGCAGTACGACTGTGGCTGTGAGAGTGTCAGAAGGAGGGTATCTTCACAGTGTTATCCCCGACGGGCCCTGCGTTGCCTCGCCTCTCCGAGATTCCAGTACCGTTTTCAGGGGTTTAGTAGTTTTACTTGCAATGAAAATAGATCTACCTACTTCACAACCAACTGCATGTAACCTCGCCCTCGGTCTCCGCCCCCCCACCCCCGCCTCCCCCTTTTTTTAGGGACACGTGGCGAGCGTTTCGTTAAGGTATCGTCATATCTACTCTGAAACGTGTCCCTCCTTTTGCAAAATCCGCCACTTACGGACAGTGACTAAAGCCCGGTTCCCACGATGAAACTTTTCCACGAAACTCGAGGCAGGCGACAGGTTTTTGAAGAAAATCTCGCCGTCCGAACGGCGCTCAAGACACGATTTAAGACGCTTTAACGACCCAGGAGATGTCGCACAGAAATAGGACATCCTCTATATCCAGGCGACAAGATCAGAGAGCCGCAGCTGGGTCTGGTCCCGGGTCTGGTTGGTGTCAAGGGACTGTGTGATTCCCTTAGCATGTGCCCGTTGATAATACTGCAGAAGGTAAGCTTACCCCAAAGAACAGATGGCCAATTTGAAGGTCAAGCTAAAATCTCCTGGACAAATCTCCTCGTGTGAACGGAGAATTTCAGCAGACACATTTTCACCAGGTATCTTCAGGACAGCGAGTTTCATGGAAAAGTTTCATCGTGGGAACCGGGCTTAACTCAACGCGAGTTTATCCGCCCCAAAAATAATGCGCTAATTAAGTGGCCTAATGACTCCCCACTACACACACATACCCCCCTTTGGCCGTTGGTCGGTAGCTCAATTATAGAGATTCTGGTGTTTGCTTTGGGGTTTGTTTATGGCGAATCATACCTGTTTATGGGTCGGGGGTGAAATTATGTTGTTTATTAATTTTCACAGCGGATAGTTTATGTTCGGGGATAGGCGTGATATTAAACAGAACAAACCGAAGACGGGTCAATTGCCAGGAAAAAGTCGTAAACTTGTTCCAAAGTGAGTATGTGTCAGTAGGTCAAAGCCAAAGTGAGTATGTGTCAGTATCTCAAAGTCAAAGTAAGTATGTGTCAATAGGTCAAAGCCAAAGTGAGTATGTGTCAGTATCTCAAAGTCAAAGTGAGTGCGCGTCAGTAGGCCAAAATCAAAGTGAGTATGTGTCAGTATCTCAAAGTCAGTGACCATGTGTCAACAGGTCAAAGCCAAAGTGAGTATGTGTCAGTATCTCAAAGTCAACGTGAGTACACATCAGTATCTCAAAGTCAAATTGAGTTTCTGCTAACATTCGGGGAGAGTTGTTTACTGGCGTCATAGTGAATATACGTGTCGCACAATTCTCGAGGCAACGAATATGTCGTACAATTCTCGTGGCAACGAATATGTCGCACATTTGCGGTACCAACACAGATGTCGCACAAGGCCCGTGCCATAGTGGCATCTATTCTCATGTTGCATAGCCTCCGTGGCATCGTCTTTCCTTTGCACGCCCTCCGCCCTCCCTCCACACATCCCTACACTCCACCCCCCCCCCCTACACACCTCCGCCCCTCCATCCAATCCCGCTTTGATGTCGTTCTGAAATGGATTTTCCACATGTCCTCTCTCCTCGTTCTCGTCCATTTCCCACCCCCTCCCACCTTCATCGTACATATCCCCGTGTATCCTCCCTTCCTCATACATATCCCCATCTTTCACTCTCTTCATCTCTCCCTCGTATATAGCCCGCCCCCCTCTCTCTCACCCCCTCCTCTCCCTCTCACAATCCTCGTACATATCTCCACCCCTACATCTGTCTCTCCCTCCCCGCTTTCTCCTGCCCCTCTCCCGGTCCCCTTTCTCGTAGGCCCTACATGTCTCCCTCTCTGGTTACTATCACACAGGTGGCCGGGGTCGACGGGAGGGGAGGGAGTGCTTCCTTACAGGGCAGGGGGTCGCGGGTTGCAAGTACTGTTGCGGCAGCGGAGATAGGGAGGGAGGGGGGCGAGCATTGGGAGGGGACGGGTGGGGTGGAGTGGAGATACGAACAGGATGCACGACACCGGGGAACCCGACCCCGCCTGACAAAGAAGAACCGACTCTGGCTCCATCTTTACCGCCCCAAGTATGTCGGGAGGAGGCTCACGTGACATTACGAGGTGGGGACACCTAGCGCGGACGCTCGCAATGTGAGCCAGATGTGAAACTCGGTAAACAAAAAAGACGCGATAAAACACCGTGTCCGGCGCATGCGCGGCGCCGGAAGCGGAACCAAGAGCTTGCACAGATGTTAGCAATCCCCCCGAGTTCCGTAACTAAGAGCTCAACAACTGCTGAAACCTCGCGTTAAATGGGCAACAATGTCAAGCGGACGTGTGCGCCATGTGATAAACAACATTTAAATTTACCACATTTGGGTCGTGAGGAAAGGCGTGGGACCGCAAAGCAATCTTGTGGGTTGATTACCACCTTTATGTTGTGCCAAAGTGCTTTGAGCCACAGCTTTATGTTGTACCAAAGTGCTTTGAATGTCACTATTATGTTGTACCAAAGCGCTTTGAATCACAGCTTTATATTGTACCAAAGCGCTTTGAATCACAGCTTTATGCTGTACCAAAGCGCTTTGAATCAGATATTGATTTTATACCCAAGCGCCTTGAATAACATCACAAGCCTCATGTATCAGGGGCCCGATCAGGGGTAATTCCATCTCATCCAAAGTAGGCTTTTGTTAGAACCCAACACGTCAGTTGTGACTGATTGACAATTAGTGACCGCTTGGAAAATACAGAAAACTAAAATGGGTGTGGGATGATGGTGTCCGGTTTAGCATATATATATATATATATATATATATATAAATACTTGACTTGATCTCGGGCAAACGGACACCAGCGCATGGATGCTGACATCCATGTCTAGCGCGTCAACCCAATGACGAACGAGGAAAGAAAACGGCGGCCTTACGCTCTGGAGTAAAGTCGCCCTTTCTAAGCAGTGGCGCGCTCGACCTTGACCTTGGTGGCTAATAATCCCGACAATCACGAAGTTCTTACTTGGACACCGCCGCCGCCGCGTATCCCGTGTAAAATGCGCGGGCACTGACCAGAGGGTCCCACGCGAAACACCCGGGCGAAAACACAGGCAGAAAGTCGGAATGAACTGCAGTTAAATATCATAGTTGACATCACGCCTTGATGGCGGAATAATTACATATGATTCGCTGCTCTGGCCTCTGGCCTCGCACCTGGACCCGTGCCACTGTGGTGGTGAGTGAGTGGCCGGCGGGTGGGGTGTGGTGAGCGGGGGCGGGTGGGGTTAGGATTGATGGAGTGTCATGACATGACGAGCGAACAGCACCACGCAGCGGCATCACGTAGCGACCCTGGTCCGATACTGTCAGCAATGGTTTATACATCATATTTCAGCGTCCGGCTACCCAGGGACAGGTCCCACCCCACCCCACTCAACCCCCCTCCTCACCCCTACACGCCTCGCGGCACTCCGGGTAGCAATGGATCCTGACTGCCCGGAGCTATCTCTAATCGCCAGCACCCGACCCCGCTCCCCCCCCCCACCACTTTACCCCTTCCCATACCACGCCCTCGGTGTTGACGTATTCCCTGCTCGGATCTCTAAGCCTGTGTCCCCGTCGTGGCAGACCCCTGCCCTCAACCACTCCTGCCCCTCGGCATAACCCGCTCAGCCCAGGTCGCCATCGCAAACCCTGGCCGTGCCACCGCTCTGTCAGTTACGTTGTTCCTGTCTGAATCAACCTCCGCTGAAAGGTTGTCCACTCTGCAACCTTTCTGCACGGCCAGGGCCAAGGCCACAATGCCAGAAGCTAGTCTGCACGGCCAGAGCCACAATGCCAGAAGCGAGTCTGCACGGCCAGCGCGGCCAGAGCCACAATGCCAGAAGCCAGTCTTCTCAGCAAGGGCCACAATGCCAGGCCAGTCTGCACGGCCAGAGCCACAATGCCAGATGCCAGTCTGCACGGCCAGGGTAACAATGCCAGAAGCCAGTTTTCACAGCCAGAGCCACAATGCCAGAAGCCAGTCTGCACAGTCAGAGCCACAATGCCAGAAGCCAGTCTTCACAGCCAGGGTAACAATGCCAGAAGCCAGTTTTCACAGTCAGAGCCACAATGCCAGAAGCCAGTCTGCACAGTCAGAGCCACAATGCCAGAAGCCAGTCTGCACGGTCAGAGCCACAATGCCAGAAGCCGGTCTGCACGGTCAGAGCCACAATGCCAGAAGCCAGTCTGCACGGTCAGAGCCACAATGCCAGAAGCCAGTCTTCACAGCCAGGGTAACAATGCCAGAAGCCAGTTTTCACAGTCAGAGCCACAATGCCAGAAGCCAGTCTGCACAGTCAGAGCCACAATGCCAGAAGCCAGTCTGCACGGTCAGAGCCACAATGCCAGAAGCCGGTCTGCACGGTCAGAGCCACAATGCCAGAAGCCAGTCTGCACGGTCAGAGCCACAATGCCAGAAGCCGGTCTGCACGGTCAGAGCCACAATGCCAGAAGCCAGTCTGCGCGGCCAGAGCCACAATGCCAGAAGCCAGTCTGCACGGTCAGAGCCACAATGCCAGAAGCCAGTCTGCACGGTCAGAGCCACAATGCCAGAAGCCAGTCCGCACAGTTAGAGCCACATTGCCAGAAGCCCGTCTGCACGGTCAGAGCCATAATGCCATAAGCCAGTCTGCACAGTCAGAGCCACAATGCCAGAAGCCAGTCTTAACGGCCAGAGCCACAATGTCACAAGCCAGTCTTCACGGCTAGAGCGACCAGAGCCACAATGCCAAAAGCCAGTCTGCACGGCTAGGGCTACAATGCCAGAAGAAAGTCTGCACGGCCAGAGCCACAATGCCAGAAGCGAGTCTGCACGGCCAGAGCCACAATGCCGGAAGCCAGTCTGCACGGCCAGAGCGGCCAGAGCCACAAAGCCAGAAGCTAGTCTGCACGGCCTGAGCCACAATGCTGGAAGCCAGTCTGCACGGCCTGAGCCACAATGCTGGAAGCCAGTCTGCACGGTCAGAGCCACAGGCACAGTAAATCGACTGACACAGAGCGGGGGGGTGGGGGTCCGCACGGCCTACTAATAAACAAGAAGCCCGCTGAGCGCCTACCCACCCTCGCTTCAAGACCCCAAAGCCCCCTCTTACCGGCTTTGCCTCGTCCGCTCACTGGCGTAATCTGCTTCCCGGGTAATTTATCTTGCTTTTCAGCCAAAAAACTACATCTCTAACTCATCTAGACACCACGACACAAGCATTTATTCCGCTTACGAGGTAAACCAGCATGATCCCTCATTCCCTGGTCGGCCATTACGAGACTGATATAACTTCCGGTTTACTTTTGGCTGCTTCCAATCACAAGCGATGGCAAGCCAAAGTGAAATTTAATGGAGTAGTTGCACATTAATGTTCAAATATTTGCCCATGTCCAATTCATTTGCACAAATGTTCAAATCATTTTCGCATATCTAAATATGCCCGTATCAGGGTTCCTACAGATCAGGAAAACGGAAAATGAAAAAAAAAAATCATTGCAGAGAAAAACCTGGGAATTTCATTTAGGAAAGAAATAGAGCAAAAATCTGGGAATATCAGAAGCCTAGGTCATATTTTGGTTAAGGTCCAATCCCAGCAGTTATTACTAATATCTTCCCTGTCTTATGTGGTTAATAATATCCTGATATGATTAATTCATGATGATTCAGATTAAATAATCTTATGCCAGAAGTTCTGGGCCTGGTTTTACGAGTTACGAGCTCATAACCGTAACTTTTATATGCTAATTTAATGACATATCATAATTTTACGAGCAAAGAAATTAATACATGGGGTCCGACAGAAACCTATAGGATCTGACAGAAATATGGGGTCCGAGAGGCACCTATGGGTCCCACAAATACATGGGGTCCGACAGACACCGACATTTGTAAGATATAGCTAGGGGTGTGAACGAGGCAAAGGTGTCTGACACACTCAGGGTGTAATAGATACTCTAGAAGGGTCTGAAAGACACTCAATAGTATGAAAAACACTCATTGCAAGGATCTGAAAGACGCTCAAGGGTCTAAGTCACCGCAGAGTCTAAATAGTCTGAAAAAGGTTAATTTGCATGCTTGGAAAATGGAGTCATTAGTCTAGTTCTTAAGGTTAATTAAACCACGCGGTAAGGCACCTGGGTCTCAGCATCGATTTACATTCAACCTGGAATTTGATCATGTTAATATTACTCCCTCCAAAGACATAGTGTCACGATTTGTTCCATGTACAATTTACACGCTCCGATTATGCTTGCACAGCTTGTATACGTAATAAGTTTATCCTTTTATGTACGCATTATTCACCTGTTTGAGCCTGCTGGGCTTCATACCCGGAAGCAGCTGCCTCTATTTGGACGAGAAATGCTTCACATTCGGGTACCACTCACGGTTGATTTATGGTCTCAATAATTTTGAAATTGTACCTATTGGACACATGTAGAAATCAATTGTAATTTATGGACAAGTTATTTGGACATAGGTACAATTCAATGTTACATATGTTAAATGAATTGGACTTATGTGCAATTAAATTATACATGTATCCAAATGAATGGCACGTATGTTCAAATATGTAAAATTATATTTGAACAAATGTTATGTTAATTTAAACAAATGTTATATTAATTTAAACAAATGTTATATTAATTTAAACAAATGTAAAATGTATTTGAACATATGTAGAATTTATTTGAACATATGTAAAATTAATTTGAAAAAATGTAAAATGTATTTGAACCTATGTAAAATTAATTTAAACATATGTAAAATTAATTTGAATATTTTATTGGGACATGTGCAAATATTTGAACATGTGTGCGACTGCTGTATTAAATTCCACATCGGCTTGCCATAACAAACACGCGCTGTCACCGTAATTTCAAACTGTCGCGGTCTGGCCAATCACAGTCGTCCCTTTCAAAATCACGGCTGAAATCTCACGTTGTCGCGCGAAATGGCCGACCAGGGAACGAGGGATCTTGTTGGTTTACCTCGCTTGTGTCGTGGTGTCTAGATGAGTTACAGATGTAGTTTTTTGGCTGAAAAGCAAGATAAATTACCCGGGAAGCAGATTACGGCATTGAGCGGACGAGGCAAAGCCGGTAAGAGGGGGCTTTGGGGTCTTGAAGCGAGGGTGGGTAGGCGCTCAGCGGGCTGAGTTGGACACCTTCTTGTTTATTAGTAGGCCGTGCGGACCCCCTACCCCCCCGCTCTGTGTCAGTCGATTTACTGTGCCTGTGGTCAGAGCCACAACGCCAGAAGCCAGTCTGCACAGTCAGAGCCACATTGCCAGAAGCCAGTCTGCACGGTCAGAGCCACAATGCCAGAACCCAGTCTGCGCGGCCAGAGCCACAATGCCAGAACCCAGTCTGCACAGTCAGAGCTAGCCCCAGTTCTGTGGCTGTAGGGCGGGCTAAAATCTGACAGGGCCCGTCTACAGCCACAGAGCCAAGCAAGCCTGTGACCGCGGAACGCCTTGGGTTGCCGTCTAACCGCATCTCTGTTAAACAAACTAAGCAACACTCACCGCCAAATCCAGTATTTTTTAACTCCATAGACGTTATGTTACTGGGTAGCACCGTTGATATCTTTCAACAGACCCGATGTTCCATGACATGTCCATCTTTTCCCACACAACAAATGTCGAATCGCCCGCTCACTCGCCGCTCGTCTTGGCGGAAGTTATGAACTGCTCGCGTCGCGCGCAGAGCCTGAGCGAATATATTCAACAATCACACCTGGTCCTGCAGCCATGGTGGGAGTGGGGGGGGGGGGGCCAGAGGCATTGGCTGACGGCGTGATCAAGAATCTTTATGAATCAGTCAGAGCCACAATGCCAGAAGCCAGTCTTCACTACCAGAGCCACAATGCCAGAAGCCAGTCTTCACTACCAGAGCCACAATGCCAGAAGCCAGTCTTCACTACCAGAGCCACAATGCCAGAAGCCAGTCTGCACGTTCAGAACCACAATGCCAGAGACAAGTCTGCACGGCTAGAGCCACAATACTTGAAGCCAGTCTGCACGGCCAGAGCCACATTGCCAGAAGCCAGTCTGCACGGCCTGAGCCACAATGCCTGGCCATGACCGCCCAGAATGTTATTAGCCGGCAAGGCACGACTGCACATTTGTTGGGCTAATTAACCTTGGCGAGTTGCGGGAGAGGACTCCTGGCTATGTGACAGACTGTGTGAGCACTTCCAATCCCGAGACCAATCAAAATGTTCTACCGTCATTTGTACAGCATAATGATGTCTTGCATAAGTAATTTCGGAGCGATATGCAATCCAGTCTGCAAATCCAACGCTAATAAAAAAGTGAAGCTGTGACATTTAGGCATGCCACGCAATGTTTTATTTCGCATTGTAAGCCATCTTCACATCGCGTGTACCTTATCCCACACCCACACCCACATCTCCACCCCCACCCCCACCCTCACCCACACCCCCACCCTCACCCCGACACCCTGCCTTCCTCCCTCCCTTCCATTATGAAGAGGCATCGATTGACGCTACGTTTGCCCCGAGTGGGAACTTTACACTTTGCACAAGGAACTACACAGGCGCCACCGCCTTTCGTCTTTGCCTGTTTAAACGGCGATCGGAGACAGACGGAGATACAGATGGCTAGACCACGACACTAGACGGAGGTGCAGATGGCTAGACCACGGCACTAGACGGAGATGCAGATGGCTAGGCCACGGCACTAGATGGAGATGCAGATGGCTAGGCCACGGCACTAGATGGAGATGCAGATGCCTAGACCACGACACTAGACGGAGATGCAGATGGCTAGACCACGGCACTAGACGGAGATGCAGATGGCTAGGCCACGGCACTAGATGGAGATGCAGATGGCTAGGCCACGGCACTAGTTGGAGATGCAGATGCTTAGGCCACGGCACTAGACGGAGATGCAGATGGCTAGGCCACGGCACTAGATGGAGATGCAGATGGCTAGGCCACGGCACTAGTTGGAGATGCAGATGCTTAGGCCACGGCACTAGACGGAGATGCAGATGGCTAGACCACGGCACTAGACGGAGATGCAGATGGCTAGACCACGGCACTAGACGGAGGTGCAGATGCTTAGGCCACGGCACTAGATGGAGATGCAGATGGCTAGGCCACGGCACTAGTTGGAGATGCAGATGCTTAGGCCACGGCACTAGATGGAGATGCAGATGCCTAGGCCACGGCACTAGATGGAGATGCAGATGCCTAGGCCACGGCACTAGACGGAGATGCATATGGCTAGGCCACGGCACTAGACGGAGATGCATATTCTTAGGCCACGGCACTATATGGAGATGCATATTCTTAGGCCACGGCACTATATGGAGATGCAGATGCCTAGGCCACGGCACTAGACGGAGATGCAGATGGCTAGACCACGGCACTAGACGGAGATGCAGATGGCTAGGCCACGGCACTAGATGGAGATGCAGATGGCTAGGCCACGGCACTAGTTGGAGATGCAGATGCTTAGGCCACGGCACTAGACGGAGATGCAGATGGCTAGGCCACGGCACTAGATGGAGATGCAGATGCCTAGGCCACGGCACTAGACGGAGATGCAGATGGCTAGACCACGGCACTAGACGGAGATGCAGATGGCTAGACCACGGCACTAGACGGAGGTGCAGATGCTTAGGCCACGGCACTAGATGGAGATGCAGATGGCTAGGCCACGGCACTAGTTGGAGATGCAGATGCTTAGGCCACGGCACTAGATGGAGATGCAGATGCCTAGGCCACGGCACTAGATGGAGATGCAGATGCCTAGGCCACGGCACTAGACGGAGATGCATATGGCTAGGCCACGGCACTAGACGGAGATGCATATTCTTAGGCCACGGCACTATATGGAGATGCAGATGCCTAGGCCACGGCACTATATGGAGATGCAGATGCCTAGGCCACGGCACTAGAAGGAGATGCAGATGCCTAGGCCACGGCACTAGACGGAGATGCAGATGCTCAGGACACGGCACTCCTTACCCGATGCGCTCACTGCTCACCCATTGACGCCCCCTTTCATCTGAAAAGCTCTCTAATAAAAAATATGGTGTGTGTGGGGGGGGGGGAGGGGTATACGAAACGGGGGGAAGGGTAGGGGATTGCTTGTTACCGTTCCATCCCCATGTCAATCAAAGCCACGCCTCCCAGCCACCTCATCCCACCCCTCACCATGCCACTCCCAGCCACCCCTCCCACAACCTTGCCTCTCCCACACCGTGCCACTCCCAGCCACCCTACCCTTCACCATGCTCCTTCTCTCACCATGGCTCATTCCGCCCACCCCTCCCTATCCCCACCCCCACACCCCCACACCCCCACGCTGCCAGCTATGCCTATTATCGCCAATCATAGAAATGATTCAATTGTGCCTCGTCGTGGGCGCTGTCCAATGGAGTCGGTGCCTGGGATTACTATAGGGGGGCTACCCGCCCGACGCTCGCCGCACCTGATATCCCTGATCGCCCCAACCCCCTCCTGCCACCCCCACCCCCACACACATCCCACCGATACCCCAAAGCTTTCGTGCGAGAGAAATAGCTCGCTTTCACTTGCCTAATAATGAATCTTCAACGCTGCCCGAAACGCTGGCTTCCAAAAAAAAACACCCCTCTTGGGTTTGTCCTAATAGTTCCATCTCAACGGTTCCATGGTCATAGCAACAGACAGGGGATTGACAGGGACACACAGCGACACTGGGACAGACCATTACAATAGCCGGATAACTAGGTCAAGTTAGCGTCATCGTATCTAGGCCTATTGTCGTGGGACATCGAGACACCAATTAAATTGTAACTTCCATATTTATTAGGCATTAAGCGACGCCGAGATGGGAGACATAACAGTCGTTATTTAACAACGGTCAGTGTGCACCTGTATTGTGGGGAAAAGCCTGGAATAATAGTGATCATGAAACGGTGTGCTTGTCTGTACGTTTTGCTGCGAAAGTTAATGTGACATGTATTGTTCTGGGGATGGCGGTGGGGAGAGTGTGAGCAGAGTAACAACATTTAGGACCAAGACGGCGATGTCGTGACGTGAGGCGTGAAACATGGAACCAACGAACGTGATGATTGGTCGCAAATGGAACCAATGAACATGACGATTTGTCGCAAATGGAACCAATGAACGTGACGATTTGTCGCAAATAGAACCAATGAACGTGACGATTTGTGACACAAGGAACCAATGAACGTGACGATCTGCGACAAATAGAGCCTATGCACTTGACATGGGGCAAACAATAAAGCGAAGGTCTCGATAGTTCTATAATTATTTAGCAGTTATGTGTATCACAGCGCACGTTTAACAATGCGCATTTAACCATATCTCTGGATATTTTCAGTGCGCGTTTAACGTCATATCTCGGTATATCTTCAGTACGCGTTTAACGTCATATCTAAGGTACTAGGAGTGTTGGTCAGGGACACGCGAAAGAAACAGGCTGCACGGTGGGCATTTCCGTGGAGCCCTGGCACCAGCTACACAGTGACCGGCCTTTGGCAGGGCCTCAGAAGAGATAGAAGACCTCATTGAAGAGGCAGAGATAAAGACTCCGGGTAAGGCGTACGGGAGAGGACAAATGTGTCGTGGCCGTGTGTGGGCTGGGGATGGGGGTGGGGGTGGAGGGTGAGGGGTGAAAGGGTGGGGGGTGAGAGGGGGCGATAAAGGGAGATGATGAAAGAAATGAATGACCTCGCAGGGACACTCTCAAGATGGATGTCCTCGCCTTCAGAGCCTTGGTATGCAGCCCCCACCCTCCGTCTTCCCTACCCTCCAGGCTCCGAAGGACTTTCACCCCAACCCCCATGACCCCCTACTCTACACTCCCAACCGCCCACGAGGCAAGGCAACAGCGGCTATTACCCTGCGCCTTAATGTGATCTCTCGCCGCTAGGTGGAGGCACCGGCGCTCAAGGCTATTTTCATCATCTTTAACCTTGACCTAGACATGACCTTCAGCCGGGTCCGCGAGGTACGGCCGCCAGCTACCAGAGGGCCTTAAACAAATCGCTGCATTGACGGACATGCCAGACGCACTCTCCATATGCGTGTCGCTGCCACCATTATTACGCCGTGTGTGGCGCTTCGACAATCTGATTATCAGACCCTGCCTCCTCTCTCCGCTTTTAAACCATGCATGTGCCCGCTAGTAGGGTGCTGGCGGGTACCGGGTAGTGCATAATGTACCGACATGGCTGCTTAGACGCGGGTTACGACAGCAATTGCAGAAAGTGTAGCGGTTCATGCGCTAATAGAATAGATAATATTTGTTATGTATTTAATCTATATGTATTAAATTGCATTGATAAATAATGTGTTATCATATATGACACTGTGGGAATACAAGGGGCGCAGAAACACGAAAGGGCGGTGCAGCCACCGAGGGGCGTCTAGCGTGGAACACGCTAGAAGAACCATGCAATGTGGGCACACGGTGCCCACATTGCATGGTGCACACATTGCATGGTGCACGCATTGCATGGTGCACACATTGCATGGTGCTCACATTGCATGGTGCACACATTGCATGGTGCGCACATTGCATGGTGCACACATTGCATGGTGCACACATTGCATGGTGCACACATTGCATGGTGCAAACATTGCATGGTGCACATTGCATGGTGCACACATTGCATGGTGCACACATAGCATGGTGCACCCATTGCATGGTGCACACATTGCATGGTTCGCACATTGCATGGTGCACACATTGCATGGTGCAAACATTGCATGGTGCACACATTGCATGGTGCACATTGCATGGTGCACACATTGCATGGTGCACACATAGCATGGTGCACCCATTGCATGGTGCACACATTGCATGGTGCACACATTGCATGGTGCACACATTGCGTGGTGCACACACTGCATGGTGCACACATTGCGTGATGCAAACATTGCATGGTGCACACATTGGATTACATGGTGCACACATTACATGGTGCACACATTGCATTGTGCACACATTGCATGGTGCACACACTGCATGGTGCACACATTGCGTGGTGCAAACATTGCATGGTGCACACATTGGATTACATGGTGCACACATTGCATGGTGCAACACATTGCATGGTGCAAACATTGCATGATGCACACATCGCATGGTGCACACATTGCATGGCACATATTGCATGGTGCACACATTCCATTACATGGTGCACACATTGCATGGCACACACTGCATGGCGCACATTGCATGGTGGTCACATTGCATTATGCATACATTGCATGGTACACATATTACATTGCACACATTGCACGGGACATCCTGCGGAACACACATTGCATTGCACACAGTGCGTGATACATTGTAAAACGCACAATGCATGACACAATGATGGCACGTGTTGCATGGCACACGTCGCATGGCACAAGTCGCATGGCACACATTGCATAGCACATTGCATGACACACATTGTGGGTCACACAATGATGGCACATGTTGTAAAACACATTGCGAGGCACACATTGCGGAACACACATTTCCGGGCAAATATGGTGAGACACACTTCTTACGGTGGCCCAGACAGAAAGCGCGCTCTGTTGTCTAGACAGAAAGCGCGCGGGCTGTTGCCTAGACAGAAAGCGCGCTCTGTTGCCCAGATAGAAAGCGCGGTCTGTTGTCTAGACAGAAAGCGCGCGGGCTGTTGCCTAGACAGAAAGCGCACTCTGTTGCCCAGATAGAAAGCGCGGTCTGTTGCCCAGACAGAAAGCGCGCTCTGTTGCCCAGACAGAAAGCGCGCTCTGTTGCCCAGATAGAAGCGCGCTCTGTTGCCCAGACAGAAAGCGCGCTCTGTTGCCCAGATAGAAGCGCGCTCTGTTGCCCAGATAGAAAGCGCGCTCTGTTGCCCAGACAGAAAGCGCGCTCTGTAACCTAGAGATGTCGCACGCCCTGTTGCCCAACGTGCTATCAATACTAATTCTTCTCATCACAGGCTCTTGCAAAAATGGGGTTTAAACTCTCCATTTCCACTTAAGCCTGTGCAGAAAACAGGCCCCTTGGTATACCTAAAGAGAATACATAAAGAGTACCCTTCCCACCCCCCACTCACACTCTGCTCCAAGTCATGCGTGCCTTGTTGACCCACATACCCAACCACAACTATCCCCAAACCACTCCACCTCAAACAGACAGCTTGGGCCCGCAATCATATATTCACTATAATCATTGATGCTTTGTCTACTGGCTCCTCCATTGTAAGTGAAATCACAAAGCTCAGCAAGGCGTCCGCCCGAACCCCTACCCATTTTCCCACCGGCAAGTTATTGGGAGTCCGTGTCTTCATTGACAGGGGTGTGTGGCCTTTATAGCCAGCGTGTAGCCTTTATAACCAGTTCCCCGGTGTATCCGAGAGCTTTATATCGACTACCTGCCGTGTGCCCGTGCCTCTCAGCCAGGCTTAAGTTGTATTGTCTTCTTGCTGCCACCCCGGCAATGTCCCATCAGCAGTCACTTCACCCGGCACTGATGTTTTATTGACCTTCAGGGCCTGCGATCTCAAAGGCGATGGATACTTTAGGATCCGTGCACGTCCTTGCACGCTCGGTGGTGGCCTATGATCGGTTAGTTTAGCGGCCCGCAGACTTTGACTTTGTGTGGGTGGCGATAATAAGTGTTGATGCGGCTGTTGATGTAGGATTTCATACATACAGAGGTAGGGCTGGTGGGATGTCATGGATAACACGTTTAGAAGAAGCCAATAGACCGATCCAGGCTGTCAATCATACACTGACGTCCCTGTTGCTTTTATCCAATTATAAGGTTAAAAAAGTTCTTCCATCTGCGTTATGTCGGACAAACAAGTCGGACAAACAAACCAGCATGTCACTTTGTTGTCAGAGTCAGAGATGAGTACTTCTCATATATACCTACCATCATCTATGATTGTCAATTTCATACTCGCAATTAAGGAAAAGGGACTCAAGCATAGGCGGGGCTTAGTGTCGGAGCATGGATCGGTCTTTTGTGAAGTGAGTTTGACAGTCTTCTCTATATAAGCACTATAGCCCAGAGTTAATTACGAAGTGGGTTTCAGGCGTGAGGGTCTGGAATAACTGGCTGATAGTCAGTTACTAGACCGATCCATACTCCGACCCTAAGCCCCGCCCACGCCTGAGTCCTTTTTCCTTCAGTTTGAGTCTGAAATTGACAATCATTGCTGGTGGTAGGTAAAGTGAAAAGTACTCATCTCTGAAACTGAAAACAAAGTGACATACCGACATAAAGCACGTGGAAGACCTTTTTTGCCACATGATTGGATAGAAACAATAGTGAATGAATGACAGCCTGGATCGGTCTATTGTAATGAGAGAATAGGTTTGAGAAAATACGTTTCTTGTTTGTTTGGTCTTTAAGAAAGCCATTTTATTCAAATTCGTCGCGTTCATGTTTTCGTCTTCCTTTCCGTTCTAATTTCCATTCTAATGCGACTCCGCGCCTTCATTAGCTCAGGGATTACATGTGGACAATGCTGCAACAAGCCCCTGGTAGGCTTTTAATATTCAATAAAGAAATACATCCAAGTTGGGAAGAATTACCATATTATTTTCATAAACTTTACCTCAAAAACAAACTATGACCAATCCATTAAGGTATCAATGTAAAGCACTATCTTCACCTCTCCTGGACCCTCCCCCGCGGCTGACCTCCTCCGGGTATCAATGTCGGCCGCCCCACCCCCGTCCTCTCCCTCGACACACCACATCCTGAGGAAGTGAATCCCCGTTGCCATTGACGCCCACCACACGACATCTCCTGAGCTGAGCCATTGGCGGCGCAACGTGTTTTCAGTAAAGCCGGTTACCGAAGGAAAAGTCTATATATAGGAAACATGGGCGGTTAATACAGCCAGACAGGAAATAGAAGTCGGGGTGGTCAGGGGGAGGAGGGGGCGGGCGGGGGGAGATGAGAGAGAAAGCATGAGGGAAACATGGGCTGTATGGATGGGAGTGAGAAGGGGGAGAGTGCGGCAGACTGGTCAGCCTACCCCTCTCCGTCCATATTGCCCCCCACCCACACATACCCACCGCCACAGCCACACCCACATCCACACTCTCACACCCACTCTCCAACCTCAGGAAGCACGTCAAAGACACGTGTCCTGGTCAGGGTTTAAGGTGGGGAGGCCGTAGGAAGCCCGGCCGGAGACGGGTCACCTTTGTGGGCTGCTAAAGCAGAATGTCAGGGAGCAAAGCAGGGAGGGAGGGAGCGAGGGAGGGAGGGAGGGAGGCAGGGAGGGAGGCAGGGAGGGAGGGAGGAAGGCAGGGAGGGAGCGAGCGAGGCAGAGAGGGAGGGAGAGAGGGAGGCAGGGAGGGAGAGACACGGAAGATACAGAGAAGGGCGAGATGTACAGTACCCGACACGTTATTCTTGTTTATTGCGAGATGTACATTACCCGACACGTTATTCGAGTTTATTGCGAGGTGTACATTACCAGACACATTATTCATGTTTATTGCGAGTGGTACATAACCCGATACATTATTAATGTTTATTGCGAGATGTACACTACACCAGTCGTTATTCATGTTTATTGTCAGTCGTACATAACCCGACACATTATTCATGTTTATTGCGAGGCGTACATAACCCGACACATTATACACGTTTATTGTGAGGGGTACATAACCCGACACATGTGAGGCGAAGGCTCGGCGGGGTGGCGAGCAGAGGTAGAACTAGACTAGGTAGACCTAGACTAGGTAGACCTAGACTAGGTAGACCTAGATTAGAGGGCATGTAGGTAAGACAGGCGGCAGCGGGAGAGGTGCTTCATCTCTCTCAGCGGATGCAGAGCGGGAGTCGGCCGAGACTTGTATGGGTGTAGTGATTGTAAGGCGCAGGGGATGCAGAAATAAAAACAACCCGGCCATATGGGTGAACAGTTTGATCTGTCTTCGTGCGTTTAGTCCCCACCGAGAAGCCAACAAAGACCCCAAGTTTGTGTGTGTGGAGACGCAGCAAATGGGCCTGTGAGCCGACGAAATTGTCGGTCGGCAGAGCCTTCATTCCACTAAAGGGCTTTCGGTGTAGTGAAGGATGATTCCTGATTAAGTAAGCTTCCTGGCTACCAGATGTGTTTCTTTATTTAGAAAAATTTGGCCAGATGAGATTTTCTCTTTTTTTTTACATATACATGTACTTGGAATGGGTCAGATTCCCCAAATGGTGTTTCGTAGGCTTTGCCGGAAGGTGGCGTAGTGGCGTTGAGGTTGGTCGTTTTAAGATCATAACACGCATTGATACATTTCTCTGGCTTTTTTAGCAACACAGCGGCAATCTACTGTATCTATAGATTCTCTTGGCAATATAGCGTCAATCTACTGTCTGTGGCTTCTTTTTACAACAGCGGCAATCGACCGTTTCTGTGGGTTGCCTTCATAAAATAGTGTCAATCTACGGTTTCTGTAGCTTCTTTTGACAACTTAGCGGCAATATATTGTTTGTGGTTTCTATTGACTGCACAGTGAGTACCATATCTCTGGCTTCTAATGACTGCAGACTGACTACCATATATGTGCCTTTTATTGACTAAACAGTGACTGTGGCGTCCATTGGCAATACAGCAATACCTAAGTTAAGAGCCCTTTCAAGGTAAACTTGGGAATGAACTATTGGTGTTTTAGATCACGCCCTGTTAACATGCAACTTGCTTACCAACGGAGCCAGGCGCCCATGTAAGCAAATATATCCCATGTTGAAAGAAACAATTTACTGCTACAATGGTGTAGACAATTGCCTCTCGATTTAATTGAACACGAGTGAAACCAACACTCACTCGGAATTGATGGATACGTTTCAAAATCTCTCCTTTCCACATGGATTAACCACACGATTTACTAATTTGGGATACTTGCATCTTTTTACCATTGTCGAATTCCGTATAACGGAATATAATAGTACGTCTATTGGTCCAGCCATTAAAAGTCACCCATGCGTAAAGGACTTGTTCCTTAACCTATCTGGAGAAGATACTCGGCAGCGCAATGAAAAAGCTGTCTCACCCCACCGATACAACCATTCCACTCCATGCTGTATTTCCCGGTCTGAATAAATATCCGCCTAGAAGACAACCACTCACCAGGATGTGATGGACTCTTTTCGAAAGAGTCTCCCGCGGACGGAACGAACAGGAGACAGTAGTTTATATCCTCACGGCCATGTGTGCAATGAATAAGAGAAGGCCGGGAAAGCAACCATAAGGTGGAATATGATAAACACCGGCCTCGGTACAAAGTGATAAAACTCCTCACACACACTTTGAAACAAGTGCCATATGTCAAACTTCAATCAAGAAAAAAAATGAGGGGATCTGCCTCTCGACACTCGTTTCAAGTTCTCGCGCAGTACCGTATGGCCTCGTGTAAGTCACGTACCATACGACACTGCAGTTATTCCCAGCAATAAATGCCCGTATGTTGTAAATGATACCAATCATGCCACGTATAATTTAATCTCTTTCAGAAGCATGGTGCACATGTACTGATTTCCGATCTGTTGTCTGCGTCCCCTGAGTCCTTAGTTTGGTCCCACCAGGGGGTGTCGCTGAGAGTCTGACACCATGGCGTGGGTGAGGGCGTTGGGGGAGTCCGAGGGTAGCGTGTGGGTGGGGGTGGGGGGTGTAAGGTCGCCGCGCGCATAGCGAGTTGGAAGGCGTGTGACAGAGTCAGTGAGAGGCTCATGGACTGCGCTTCGACCGGAAGTGCCACTAATGACACACCCCCGTTAGCACAATCACGTAATCATCGGCTTCCGCAACCAACGTTCGGCACCGACAATCTGGCCAAGGCCATTGCCGTTCCACAGCTCTGGACACCAACTCACCGCCCGCTCATGTCATGTTCGTCAAGGCTATGGAGGACAGGAGTAAGACGGTGAGTCCCTGCACAACTAGACCTGCACCGGATATATTGTGGTCAAACTGGAGGGCCTTCGTCAAGGCTATGGAAGACAGGAGTAAGACGGTGAGTCCCTGCACAACTAGACCTGGACCTGATATATTGTGGTCAAACTGGAGGACCTTCGTCAAGGCTATGGAGGACAGGACTAAGACGGCGAGTCCCTGCACAACTAGACCTGGACCGGATATATTGTGGTCAAACTGGAGGGACTTCGTCAAGGCTATGGAGGACAGGAGTAAGATGGTGAGTCCCTGCACAACTAGACCTGGACCTAATATATTGTGGTCAAACTGGAGGGCCTTCGTCAAGGCTATGGAGGACAGGAGTAAGACGGTGAGTCCCTGCACAACTAGACGTGGACCTGATATATTGTGGTCAAACTGGAGGGCCTTCGTCAAGGCTATGGAGGACAGGGGTAAGATGGTGAGTCCCTGCACAACTAGACCTGGACCGGATATATTGTGGTCAAACTGGAGGGCCTTCGTCAAGGCTGCGGAAGACAGGAGTAAGACGGTTAGTCCCTGCACAACTAGATCTGGACCTGATATATTGTGGTCAAACTGGAGGGCCTTCGTCAAGGCTATGGAGGACAGGAGTAAGATGGTGAGTCCCTGCACAACTAGACCTGGACCTAATATATTGTGGTCAAACTGGAGGGCCTTCGTCAAGGCTATGGAGGACAGGAGTAAGACGGTGAGTCCCTGCACAACTAGACCTGGACCGGATATATTGTGGTCAAACTGGAGGGCCTTCGTCAAGGCTATGGAGGACAGGAGTAAGACGGTGAGTCCCTGTACAACTCGACCTGGACCTGATATATTGTGGTCAAACTGGAGGGCCTTCGTCAAGGCTATGGAGGACAGGAGTAACACGGTGAGTCCCTGCACAATTAGACCTGGACCGGATATATTGTGGTCAAACTGGGGGGCCTTCGTCAAGGCTATGGAGGACAGAAGTAAGACGTTGAGTCTCTGCACAACTAGACCTGGACCGGATATATTGTGGTCAAACTGGAGGGCCTTCGTCAAGGCTATGGAAGACAGGAGTAAGACGGTGAGTCCCTGCACAACTAGACCTGGACCGGATATATTGTGGTCAAACTGGAGGGCCTTCGTCAAGGCTATGGAGGACAGAAGTAAGACGTTGAGTCTCTGCACAACTAGACCTGGACCGGATATATTGTGGTCAAACTGGAGGGCCTTCGTCAAGGCTATGGAAGACAGGAGTAAGACGGTGAGTCCCTGCACAACTAGACCTGGACCGGATATATTGTGGTCAAACTGGAGGGCCTTCGTCAAGGCTATGGAAGACAGGAGTAAGACGGTGAGTCCCTGCACAACTAGACCTGGACCGGATATATTGTGGTCAAACTGGAGGGCCTTCGTCAAGGCTATGGAGGACAGGCGTAAGACGGTGAGTCCCTGCACAACTAGACCTGGACCGGATATATTGTGGTCAAACTGGAGGGTCTTCGTCAAGGCTATGGAGGACAGGAGTAGGACGGTGAGTCCCTGCACAACTAGACCTGGACCTAATATATTGTGGTCAAACTGGAGGGTGTTCGTCAAGGCTATGGAGGACAGGAGTAAGACGGTGAGTCCCTGCACAACTAGACCTGGACCTAATATATTGTGGTCAAACTGGAGGGTCTTCGTCAAGGCTATGGAGGACAGGAGTAGGACGGTGAGTCCCTGCACAACTAGACCTGGACCGGATATATTGTGGTCAAACTGGAGGGCCTTCGTCAAGGCTATGGAGGACAGGAGTAAGACAGTGAGTCCCTGTACAACTAGACCTGGACCGGATATATTGTGGTCAAACTGGAGGGCCTTCGTCAAGGCTATGGAAGACAGGAGTAAGACGGTGAGTCCCTGCACAACTAGACCTGGACCGGATATATTGTGGTCAAACTGGAGGGCCTTCGCCAAGGCTATGGAGGACAGGAGTAAGACTGTGAGTCCCTGCACAACTAGACCTGCACCGGATATATTGTGGTCAAACTGGAGGGCCTTCGTCAAGGCTATGGAGGACAGGAGTAAGACGGTAAGTCCCTGCACAACTAGACCTGGACCTAATATATTGTGGTCAAACTGGAGGGTGTTCGTCAAGGCTATGGAGGACAGGAGTAGGACGGTAAGTCCCTGCACAACTAGACCTGGACCTAATATATTGTGGTCAAACTGGAGGGCCTTCGTCAAGGCTATGGAGGACAGGAGTAAGATGGTGAGTCCCTGCACAACTAGACCTGGACCGGATATATTGTGGTCAAACTGGAGGGCCTTCGTCAAGGCTATGGTGGACAGGAGTAGGACGGTGAGTCCCTGCACAATTAGACCTGGACCTGATATATTGTGGTCAAACTGGAGGGCCTTCGTCAAGGCTATGGAGGACAGGAGTAAGATGGTGAGTCCCTGCACAACTAGACCTGGACCGGATATATTGTGGTCAAACTGGAGGGCCTTCGTCAAGGCTATGGAGGACAGGAGTAAGATGGTGAGTCCCTGCACAACTAGACCTGGACCGGATATATTGTGGTCAAACTGGAGGGCCTTCGTCAAGGCTATGGAAGACAGGAGTAAGACGGTTAGTCCCTGCACAGTTAGATCTGGACCTGATATATTGTGGTCAAACTGGAGGGCCTTCGTCAAGGCTATGGAGGACAGGAGTAAGACGGCGAGTCCCTGTACAACTCGACCTGGACCTGATATATTGTGGTCAAACTGGAGGGCCTTCGTCAAGGCTATGGAGGACAGGAGTAACACGGTGAGTCCCTGCACAACTAGACCTGGACCGGATATATTGTGGTCAAACTGGAGGGCCTTCGTCAAGGCTATGGAAGACAGGAGTAAGACGGTGAGTCCCTGCACAACTAGACCTGGACCGGATATATTGTGGTCAAACTGGAGGGCCTTCGCCAAGGCTATGGAGGACAGGAGTAAGACTGTGAGTCCCTGCACAACTAGACCTGCACCGGATATATTGTGGTCAAACTGGAGGGCCTTCGTCAAGGCTATGGAGGACAGGAGTAAGACGGTAAGTCCCTGCACAACTAGACCTGGACCTAATATATTGTGGTCAAACTGGAGGGTGTTCGTCAAGGCTATGGAGGACAGGAGTAGGACGGTAAGTCCCTGCACAACTAGACCTGGACCTAATATATTGTGGTCAAACTGGAGGGCCTTCGTCAAGGCTATGGAGGACAGGAGTAAGATGGTGAGTCCCTGCACAACTAGACCTGGACCGGATATATTGTGGTCAAACTGGAGGGCCTTCGTCAAGGCTATGGTGGACAGGAGTAGGACGGTGAGTCCCTGCACAATTAGACCTGGACCTGATATATTGTGGTCAAACTGGAGGGCCTTCGTCAAGGCTATGGAGGACAGGAGTAAGATGGTGAGTCCCTGCACAACTAGACCTGGACCGGATCTATTGTGGTCAAACTGGAGGGCCTTCGTCAAGGCTATGGAGGACAGGAGTAAGATGGTGAGTCCCTGCACAACTAGACCTGGACCGGATATATTGTGGTCAAACTGGAGGGCCTTCGTCAAGGCTATGGAAGACAGGAGTAAGACGGTTAGTCCCTGCACAGTTAGATCTGGACCTGATATATTGTGGTCAAACTGGAGGGCCTTCGTCAAGGCTATGGAGGACAGGAGTAAGATGGTGAGTCCCTGCACAACTAGACCTGGACCTAATATATTGTGGTCAAACTGGAGGGCCTTCGTCAAGGCTATGGAGGACAGGAGTAAGACGGTGGGTCCCTGCACAACTAGACCTGGACCGGATATATTGTGGTCAAACTGGAGGGCCTTCGTCAAGGCTATGGAGGACAGGAGTAAGACGGCGAGTCCCTGTACAACTCGACCTGGACCTGATATATTGTGGTCAAACTGGAGGGCCTTCGTCAAGGCTATGGAGGACAGGAGTAACACGGTGAGTCCCTGCACAACTAGACCTGGACCGGATATATTGTGGTCAAACTGGAGGGCCTTCGTCAAAGCTATGGAGGACAGGAGTAACACGGTGAGTCCCTGCACAATTAGACCTGGACCGGATATATTGTGGTCAAACTGGGGGGCCTTCGTCAAGGCTATGGAGGACAGAAGTAAGACGGTGAGTCTCTGCACAACTAGACCTGGACCGGATATATTGTGGTCAAACTGGAGGGCCTTCGTCAAGGCTATGGAAGACAGGAGTAAGACGGTGAGTCCCTGCACAACTAGACCTGGACCGGATATATTGTGGTCAAACTGGAGGGCCTTCGTCAAGGCTATGGAGGACAGGCGTAAGACGGTGAGTCCCTGCACAACTAGACCTGGACCGGATATATTGTGGTCAAACTGGAGGGTCTTCGTCAAGGCTATGGAGGACAGGAGTAGGACGGTGAGTCCCTGCACAACTAGACCTGGACCTAATATATTGTGGTCAAACTGGAGGGTCTTCGTCAAGGCTATGGAGGACAGGAGTAAGACGGTGAGTCCCTGCACAACTAGACCTGGACCTAATATATTGTGGTCAAACTGGAGGGTCTTCGTCAAGGCTATGGAGGACAGGAGTAGGACGGTGAGTTCCTGCACAACTAGACCTGGACCTAATATATTGTGGTCAAACTGGAGGGTCTTCGTCAAGGCTATGGAGGACAGGAGTAAGACGGTGAGTCCCTGCACAACTAGACCTGGACCGGATATATTGTGGTCAAACTGGAGGGCCTTCGTCAAGGCTATGGAGGACAGGAGTAAGACAGTGAGTCCCTGTACAACTAGACCTGGACCGGATATATTGTGGTCAAACTGGAGGGCCTTCGTCAAGGCTATGGAAGACAGGAGTAAGACGGTGAGTCCCTGCACAACTAGACCTGGACCGGATATATTGTGGTCAAACTGGAGGGCCTTCGCCAAGGCTATGGAAGACAGGAGTAAGACTGAGTCCCTGCACAACTAGACCTGCACCGGATATATTGTGGTCAAACTGAAGGGCCTTCGTCAAGGCTATGGAGGACAGGAGTAAGACGGTAAGTCCCTGCACAACTAGACCTGGACCTAATATATTGTGGTCAAACTGGAGGGTGTTCGTCAAGGCTATGGAGGACAGGAGTAGGACGGTGAGTCCCTGCACAACTAGACCTGGACCTAATATATTGTGGTCAAACTGGAGGGTCTTCGTCAAGGCTATGGAGGACAGGCGTAAGACGGTGAGTCCCTGCACAATTAGACCTGGACCTAATATATTGTGGTCAAACTGGAGGGTGTTCGTCAAGGCTATGGAGGACAGGAGTAAGACGGTGAGTCCCTGCACAACTAGACCTGCACCTGATATATTGTGGTCAAACTGGAGGGCCTTCGTCAAGGCTATGGAGGACAGGCGTAAGACGGTGAGTCCCTGCACAACTAGACCTGGACCTAATATATTGTGGTCAAACTGGAGGGTGTTCGTCAAGGCTATGGAGGACAGGAGTAGGACGGTGAGTCCCTGCACAACTAGACCTGGACCTAATATATTGTGGTCAAACTGGAGGGCCTTCGTCAAGGCTATGGAGGACAGGCGTAAGACGGTGAGTCCCTGCACAATTAGACCTGGACCTAATATATTGTGGTCAAACTGGAGGGTCTTCGTCAAGGCTATGGAGGACAGGAGTAAGACGGTGAGTCCCTGCACAACTAGACCTGGACCGGATATATTGTGGTCAAACTGGAGGGCCTTCGTCAAGGCTATGGAGGACAGGAGTAAGACGGTGAGTCTTTGGCCTTTGACGGTGTTTTCATCTCTGGTCTATTACACTGTCACCGTGTCACTGGATGAGCTTCAGGCTCAGGATTCAGGTGTTTCATATTATATACATGTATATCTATTCATCTAATTGGCCCGGGATATTCCTTGGTCTGGTCTTATTTCCATGGTCCAATTCAGCCCCTATGTGCACTGAAATAGGTGGCCTACAGCACCAATCATTGAATAATTGATATATTGATTCTTTGATATATTGATTCTTTGATATATTTATTCCTTGATATGTTGATTCTTTGATATATTGAGTCTTTGATATATTGATGGAGTTTTTGATATATTGATTCTTCGCTATATTGATGGCTTGTTTGATATATTGATTCTTTGATATATTGATGGATTGTTCGATATATTGATTCCTTGATATATTGATGGATTGTTTGTTTGATTTATCCAGAACGCTGAGCGGATCTCGCTGTTGCAAGCGGCCTCGGACGCCCACCAGGATGGCTACAGGCGAGCCATGACCGGCAGCGGCATCGACAGACACCTCTTCTGTCTCTACGTCGTCTCCAAGTACCTGGGCATCGAGTCGCCCTTCCTGAAGGAGGTGCTCAGCGAGCCCTGGCGACTCTCCACCAGCCAGGTGTCCCAAAGGCCGACACGACGTCAGATCTGTACAGCGTTTGGGTGAAAACCAGTCTTATTCTTCAGATAGGAAATCTTTAACGTTATTATAGGAAATACATGTATAATGGATTGGATTGAAATAAAACGTTTGAATTTGATAATGGTCTTCGTTGTTTGTTACTTACATTTACGAAGTATTTTTTGTTCCACACGTGTATGGTTTTTGTCGAACATGGCAACGGGCGGAGACTCTATACGATTTCTCCCGACCGGTACATATGTCTCTAAACAAAGAAATATTCCACATTTGATTACAATATCACGACGGAAATATTTCATTCATATTTCTAAATGAAGATCGCAATAGTATACTAATTATTTAAAGCACTCACGGGATTTCACTCATTACTATCGTATTTTCCCGCCAACAAGTCTCTCCACAAAAAACAACTGACTTATAAACCGAAAAACCCTGTATACAGCAGCTCTCGTCATTCATCACACACTGCAAGCAAGGCGTCGTCTGAGGTATCTGTGCACCAGCATTTTATTGTTTAACCATGGGAAATACATCGTCTCGGCAGGTTTGTATATCCACTGTACACCAAACCACGAATGTCTCATGACATGAGCACCTCCCAACGAGTATTATAGGGGTAATTTTTTCTATAAAAGAAAAGAGAAGACACTTAACATGACGCGTCCTCGGTACAACACGAGACACCGAAGTGTTCACAACACGCACGCGAGACAAACTATACGTGTGGAACAATTGTCAGTCAGATCTCACATGAATGGATACGGCATTTATCTAAAGCTAATTTTAAATTTGACATTCATAATATGTTACAAAACAGCTATTTCCCAACTACAATTTCCACGATCGTAATCCATAATGTCTAAAATCCAAATTTTTAAAGTGTTTAATATAGCTTTCCAGAAACAAATTTTGACAACCTGATTGTGTGGTTTGCACAAAATTATAGAAGGTATTTTATTCACTTTGTATAGTTTTTAGCATGTATGCCAAAGCTTCTTATAGTTACCGAAGGCGATATCCGACCCTCGTCAGTTTTAAAACCTTACAGAGGGTATAGTGGTTCGCGGAGAAAACCTACCAGTGCATAACTACGTGATTTTATAATTTTTTAAGAGACTAATTGCTCTGCCGTGACAACATGACGCGATTTGGAAACACGTTGCAACACTACCTGATTACACATCTACAACTGTTGTTCTTACAAGTATATTATACGCTACATTGTACATTTATTCACAGTAACAGTACAAGTAATAAAAGTATATATCTGGAAATCGTGTAAGTATAATAAGGTCAGAATATAGAGATAGCAACATCCATCCTATGGTAGCGGTACCGCTGCTAGCTGACCATGAGTGTTATTTGAGTAAAAACCGAATTAGGTCAAAGAGGCGGTTGAAATAATCCCCCATCATTGCGCGGGTTCCTATAAAAATACCAAGCGATATTTGAAGATACTGGGCATTTAGGACTCCTATGGCCACATAGTACCAGACCTCTCAATTTCAGCTGTTAAGTACAAAGAACTCACATATCTCAACGATAACATCCCACATCATATACACACGCATCAAAAGTTAATATTTCAATCATTTTAACACCCATGGCGAACACGCCAGAACAAGGTTCCGCCGCTCCACTGTCTCTGACCCAGGTTGTGATCGGATACGTCATTAAAACATCGCCGACTGTACATCGAAAAGTTAAAAAAATTCTCAGCGTCAATTCCACATCTCGCTCGCTACGCAATGTCATATTCAGGCCCTATTTACACCTTCCCATTTCATAATCTGTGCCACATAGAAGGTAGGCCTTCCATGCCATATAAATCGTAAAGCGCAGATACCCTTGGACACATGGAAAAGTGAGCATCAAGGATAAAGTATGACGTCATCACAACGTGACCTCGCGTGACGAATCAAATATGACGTCATCGCACTGCACGCTCACACGGCGGATAAACCATGATGTCATCGCATTGCGCGCACACGCGGCGGATAAAATATGACGTCACAACACAGCGAGATCACGTGATGCGGCTCCGATGTTCATGGCCAGTGAGAAAATCTCGCACACTATTCTAGACGCAGTCGAAGAAATTTGGTACAGGTAGAGTTGAGTTTCCTTTGTTTTTGTTCTTATAATATAAACAAGACTGAGACATTTGATACAACTAGCAGTTCATACAACGAAGAATAGTAAATCTGGCTTGAAAACGTAGAGGAGTTCGCTGAGCCCTCTCGGACCACAAAATCCTAATTACCAATCGCCAATCGCCAACAACATTGAGTACCTGTGCAGGACTGCTGCCCTATATACACGCCTGGTTAGGGTTCTTTATTACTGGATACACGTGCCCCTTGCGTAGAGATTCAACCGCGGGGTGTCACCAGCATCAACAACAACCTTAATTTGTACAGTCAACAACCACATACCGACATATATATCGGCTTGGGTAGTGGGGTAGTTAGTAATTCAGCTGGAGAATAATTAAGCGATCAAATGTATTCATTGAGATTCCAACCTGAGGCTGTTGAGTATTTCCTTCTCGTCGGTAGCCTTCCCTTGAGCACTATTTTAAGGTGCGAAGCGTTAATTTTTTCATCAGTTGTCCCGCTATTCGCCACACCTAATTTCGAATTGATTTGTTAAGTTTGTTTACAGCGATTACAAACGATCTCACCTAAATAGTTTGCTTTTCGATTCGGAATTCATTGCAAACCATTACATATATATCGCTGTGGACTTGAACACATGATCAACGTTATAACCTATTTGTTAGTCTAGATTTCCAGTATGAACTCTTTGAGTAGCGTAGGCCGCTCTCACTATAACACAAACTGTAAACTCCACCTAGGATTGTCTAAGGCATTGCTACGAAATTCTTGACGATTAGCGCTGAGTGTCACTAAAACACAAAATCTATATACAGATGTAAAGGGGAAAAGAGGGGTGGGGGGCAAAACACATAACTGTTCCCACTTTGATCATAGTGTATTGTATAGATATTTTGAATTTTGGTTTTCTTTTGAGTACTATGAAAATAGAGACAGCAGATATATATATCTGTAAACGTCAGAATCTCCTATACTTACGGCGTGGGTGTCAATATACTGCAATACGCCCTGTGATTATATTATGTACATGGCAGTGGGTACCTCGTGGCCCGTTACTGCAGCCCCACCCCACCTGTCCATATATAACTGACATACGGGGTCCTAGAGGGCTCGTCCGCTATGAATGGTGGGGCTGCACTAAAGATGAGACCCAGACGACTGTGTCTCACTGACATACGCCCCGCTCCTTCATTTGCCAGTCAGCATTGCAAGTCCAGTTATCCAAATTAAGGTAGTCTTGAAAATAAATTTCGCTCACCTTACAGCATATTGTTAACACTTTTCTTGTTCCAGCCCGACTACCGGTAAAAGTTCGACAAGATATGTACCGGCGAAGGTAGTCAACAACCGTTAAAAACGTATGTTTCTTCCCCCGATATCAGAACCAAATACCTAAATGGACCTAAATACTGAATGTTTTTCCCTCCTTTCTTTCAACCGTAGTCTACAGTGTTTGTGCTTACAAGCTTGGGTAGAGTTTGTCGTCAGCTGCGGAAGAGAATGGAAAAAAAGGCAATTATTTTATATCCTTGACATGAAGTACAAAATAGACGACGCTACACTAGGATACCATGCTCCATATAGAGCTGGTTCCATGTCACTTCTCTGACGTCACAAAACAAGATGCAGGTGAACAAGAAAAACATCCCTCTTAATTCGACTAACCCGTCGCCACTTTGCCACATGCCATATCTCATCAGTCACTGAGTAGTCAGTGCAGTTCCTTTATCAATCTTTGTACAACAAACACTGATTCTTTTCTGTATGTAATTCGCAACTAAACGCATTCCATTTCACATTCAGAGTCAAAATCTGCTGCACATGCACCTAGTCGCCATGCAGTGTTAGGCTCTCACTAAAATCGGATTCTCTTTGACGAAGGCTCGGAGCAAATATAGCATGCCTGAAGTAGCTGCTCTTATTCATGCTGAAACCTGATTCTTTCCCAAACCAGCTCTTTCCCAAAGCCAAAGCTATTCAAACACGCGTCCCAAGTGGACGCGTCACGCAACCCTTTTCCTCCCTTAAAACCTTGATATTAAACCCTTTACAACTGCTACAAACGGGGGGAAACGACGCCCCTGTTTGTCTGTCTGAGTGGGAAGGCGTCACGTGGTCAACGCGGCTCTCCTCCGTCCTCGCGCAGTCTGTGGACCAAATCTCGCGAGAAGCACCAGCTCTCGGGAGCAGCTGGCCGCCGGTGTCAACGGTAAAAACGTGGCAGCTGAGAAACTGTAGCTGGGCGCCATGGGTGGAGGTATTAGACCCAGTTGGCCCCCTTGTCATCCGGGTGAGTGGTTTGGTTATCATGCGCGGCGTCGGGGGCGCCGTCCGGGGGGGCCGTCTTGGCCAGCTGGCCGTCCTCTGGTAGCATGCGGAAAGCAGAAGGTCAAACGTGTGGAGAGACATTCCGCACTTCAAAGGCATAATTGAGGAAGTAGTAGGTATCATGACTCAACTAAGGAGAAACATACAGACAGAAAAATTGTTAGTTTTCCATGCATCTTAAAGATTGAGCTGCCGACCAACGAGGCATACAGTTTAGACACGGGAACCGGAGATGGAGATAAAATCCTTTTATGACCTGTCTGAGTGCAGATGTCCTCATAAATATGTTAAAGCTATTAAAGCATTTTTCTTCCAAAATCATGTCCGGATCAAAATTTGTAACACATTATGGCCTGATTAGTGCAAGAATTATCTATTGTGATCACTATCAGTCATTGCCTGAAACCTGTTCAGCATCCCTAACTGTATGCCATAAATCAGTGAACTACACACAAATCTGCGACGTATTAAACGTAGGTTCCAATTAACGATCAGCTGTCAGGCAAAAAACAATGTTTCTGCCATTTCTATCAATACCTCTGCATTAAATGATACAGTTCTGTTACATGTGAATGTTAGTATTTCATTGCAGAATTTAATGCGTAATTTGTTCTAATTGGTGGGAAAAAATATCTGTATAAGTAACTTTAATATAGGTTTATTCACTTTCGACATTACATAGAAATCATGGTAACGCTAGGTAAATAAACATTGCAGTCATTCCACAGAGCACTAAGTGAACCTAATGTCCATACAAGCCAAGGCAAGACTTAGCATACGAAAACAAGGCGTTGGTGGACATACCGAGGCATGCCAAAATAAATCCAGCTACACATCTACTTACATCCTTGACGACCAGCGAGGTCACACTCTAGGCTGTAACAGTGGCATTAATACAAGACAGTAAGCTAAAGCAACTTTAAAACAAACATAAGCAAACATTGAAAGCAGAGAAAAATGTACCCGGGTTTACAGTGTAATCGGGTCACATAGTAAAGCAAGCAATCGCCGAACTCAAGCTCTGATTGAAGAGGAACGTTTAATCCATGCCGATTGCGTATCGCAAACCATGTGGACCAACTTTGTTTTCAAAAAGAAAATAGTGATTTCTGCCTAAGCAAATTAAGTGAACTGCATGAAACAGGCAATGAAAACTCGAAAACCTAAGTGATTGAGATGCAAGACATATGGCAAGTGGCAATGAGAATGAACCAAGTACATTTAAACTGAAACTCGACGAGATATGGCATGTGGCAACGTGGATGTGGCAAGTGGCAACGAGAATAAGGCAAGGCAAAAAAACAAACAGTTGTCGCAAAAATAAACCCATTCCGCAATAATGCAATAACGCAAATAAACTTTGTGGTAGGATATATATTGGATGTTATTGATTGCGCAAATGCTTTTGATAGCTTAGGGAGAGGCACGCTCTGTACAGACGTCATATACCGTCTGATCAATGAACGTTATACTAAGAAACAGGAGCACATGAAATATGAGCAAAAGAGAAGCGTTTGACAGTGTTGCGAAAGCAGTCCGTGTCAGCGGTGTGGTCCGTCAAATAAAACGAGAGAAGTTTCCTTCCTTGTAGCAGTCACTTAATTCTCATACGTGGAGGTTAAAATGTACAGATTTTGTGAAGCATCCCGCTAAAGTCCCATGCTATATATTCACATGCTCTGTGATAATAAACGTGTACCGAATATATACCAGAATCGAAATGAATATACTCGAATTAATTCAACGACCTAAACAAAATAAGTATCCAACTGTCCACCAAACACTGATAAAATGAAAATACACCTAAACGTCCATGGGACAAAATATCCCAATTAAATACACCCGGACTGAATAAAAATAAAGAGACCACGAAACTACTTCAGACAGTCAAGGGCAACCTGTTTTTTTTATAGTTTTGTCGATATCTATAATCTGACCTCGCCTCCTGTCAATGCTACGTCAATTCGCTCTTCGTCATGGATGACTTGTTTCTGTCATAGTCTGCAAACGGCGCACGATTGTAGTGTTTGTGTATGTGTGGAGGGGGAGGGGGTGGGGGGGGGTATCACCGCTGTACACATGGGTTAACGCTGGCCAATGATTTAGGCGTTTGGGATTTGTCAGTGTGATGAATGACGCGCATTGGCGTTAGTTCTCACCTTTGCCGTCGACCGGCTTGACGCTCCAGTCGTTGGCTCTCTCCTCCAGTTCCATGGCGTCCCTGGCAGCCTCGTTCTCGCGGTCCTGTCGCTGCAGGTCGTGTCGGGAGAGGTGCTCCACGATCCCGGCGCCGTACGAGTCTCCCAGCACGTTAATGGAGGTACGAATGCGGTCCCTGACACCAAGTGAAGTACAGTCAACACTATGTTAACTGGTACGTTTGGGAAATATTTATCTCAACTTTATACATATCTTCGTAAACAACTATTGAGTGAAACAGTTCCTCTCCTCAGAAGAAAGTTATTATGTCGACCAATTAATAAATACAAATATATATATATATATACATATTTGTACAGAATCAGACGAAATTCTACATCAAAATGTAACAGCAGTTATCGATAATAGTATTGTACATGTACATGTACAGACAAAACGTATTTCTATATTTTACAAAAGGATTTTATCAACAACAACCAATGTGCGTAGAGGGTATATATATATATATATATACGGGTACTTACAGCAGACAGTGTATGTATTTCCATTTTACAGAAGGATTTTATTAACAACAACCAATGGGCGTGGAGTGTAGATATATATATACAGGTACTTACAGCAGCCAGTCGACGGCGATGATGAGGCTGATGTCGTCGGTGGGCAGGCCGACGGCAGTGAGGACCAGCATCATGGTGACCAGCCCGGCGCTGGGCACACTGGCGGCTCCCACACTGGCCAGCGTGGCCGTCAAGCTGCGGGGAGGGTCAGGCGGGATACCATGCTCAGTGGGCCATATATATGTATACATCATTCATTCACAACGTGTGTTACGTCCAATTACGACCTGATCTTTTTTATCATTTTACGACTTTGCATCCAATAACGACGTTGTTTTATACTCATTTGCGACAGTCTATATATAGTTACATTATTTATATACTTTTACGGCATTGTTAAAAACTGTTACATTGTTTATATACAGTTACGACATTGTTTAACATCATATTTAAACATTTACGACATTATTACTATGTATTTACAGCATTTATCCGATTACCTATATTACTAGCAATTGTCACCCCCACCAAACGGGTAATCACCCCGTCTGCTTCACGTGGGTGGAGACCCACCAGACGGGTAACCACCCCAGTCTCTATCACGTGGGTAGAGACCCACCAGACGGGTAACCACCCCAGTCTCTATCACGTGGGTGGAGACCCACCAGACGGGTAACCACCCCAGTCTCTATCACGTGGGTGGAGACCCACCAGAGGGGTAACCACCCCAGTCTCTATCACGTGGGTAGAGACCCACCAGACGGGTAACCACCCCAGTCTCTATCACGTGGGTGGAGACCCACCAGAGGGGTAACCACTGTGCTCCCCTCCCCCCTCTGGACACGCCCATGGTACATGTAAAATTCTGCACTATGGGTCACTGGCCCGATTAGTGCGAAATAAAGCCTCTATTGACTACAACTTAGTGAGACTCACCTGACGGTGACCACCTGACCGGCGTTGAGGTAGATGCCGTTCATCTGGGCGATGAAGATAGCGGCCACCGCCTCGTACAGCGCCGTGCCGTCCATGTTGATGGTGGCCCCGACCGGAACCACGAAGCGGGTCACCCTCTTGTCCACCTTGTTGTTCTCCTCCAGACATCGGAACGTGATCGGCAGTGTCGCCGAACTGCCAACACGGACAGGGAAGAAAGGTTGGTTGGTTGGTTGTATATTTAGGACGCTTTAACTACTTTTGGTCATATCGTGTCAATGAGAGAAGGAATGAGGAGTGGAGACATGTCCCCGGGGGTAACCCCCAACGCAAAGGAAGACCTTTATGAGAGCTTTATCTTGTGACCACACAGACGTAGCTACAGCGTGGCGCGAACCATTGATCCACGTGTCTTCAGGCTCTCAGGTGGCCAGAGTAGTCAAGGCGAGCGCTCTAACCCACTAATCTATCGGGCGGCCCCATACCAGAAAGGAAGGAGTACAACTCTCCATTGACTGACCATGTATCTACGGGGGATTTATTCTGCTTCTAATGTTAGGCACTAATATCTTGTGGATATGTGGATTTGGGTGATAGGTGCTTATATGGTCACTTGTCTTTATTTTTGTATTTTGTATAATGTTATAATACTTCCAACATTCGTCGATATTATTATCCTATTCATTATAAAAATTTATAATTATCATTAACATTATTAAAATTAATACTATCATTAATATTATTAAAATTTAATATTATCATTATTGTTATTAAAATGCAATATTATCATAAATATTATTATAATTTATAATTATTAATATTATTATGATCATACATTATTCTAAATATAAGCGCTAACACCATGTTATTATCTTATATTATTATATATTATAATATTACCATTATTATTGTATAATTGTAACTTTATTATTACATGTACTAACAAAAAAGAAATGTCTAAATATCTTTATATTATGAGCGTATCGGACTCACCTTGAGGCCGTAGCAAGCGCCATGACCCAGGCCTGCAGCATGCCCTTGAAGAAGGTCCAGGGGTTCTTCCGCGTGATGGCGAAGAAGATGACGGTGAGGGTGACGCAGGCGTGGAAGACCAACCCCACGATGACGGTGATCATGTAGAGCCCCAGCTGGGAAGCCGTGTTCGCCAGGTTCTCCAAACTCATGATCTTACCGGCAATGAGACACATGATACCGAAGGGGGAGTACCTAGAAGAGGGGAAGGGAGGGGAGGAGGGGTTAATAGGTGCGAACAGTTGGGATCTCCTGGAACAATGACGTGGGCGATATGGGATAAAATCCCCATATTTTATTTGTTTTATACCAAGCCTGCCTCGTAATATGCATGGCGAATATTTGCTGTTTGGAGAGAAAAATTCAAACGTTTAATAGACAATATTATGACCTCACAGATGTATAAATCACTAAATGGCGAGTTATGAGTTTCAGCTAGGTTACACGAGAGAGTTGTTGACTTCAGATGGTGACAGTGACATTGAGGCGACCTGCCACATGGTGACATTGACATTGAGGTGACCTACCACATGGTGACATTGACATTGAGGTGACCTACCACATGATGGCATTGCCATGGAGGCGACCTACCACATGGTGACATTGACATTGAGGTGACCTACCACATGGTGACATTGACATTGAGGTGACCTACCACATGGTGACATTACCTAGCACATGATGACATTGACATTGGGGTGACCCACCATATGATGACATTGACACTGAGGTGACCTCCCACATGATGACATTGACATTGAGGCGACTACCACATGGTGACATTGACACTGAGGCGACCTACCACATGGTGACATTGACATTGAGGTGACCTACCACATGGTGACATTGACATTGAGGTGACCTAGCAGAGTACTCCACAAGCCCCAGCGGCCGGCGATAACGCCGGCTACTCGTACAACTTGCGACGTCTACTTTTTTCATTCGCTGCGCTCGTGGCGCCGCATTCAATGACAATGTGCTGGCTACTCCAAATGCTTGTTCTGTCTACTCTGTAAAGTGTGGAGCACCCTGACTTAGAACATGATGGCATTGACATTGAGGCGACCTACCACATGACATTGACATTGGGGTGACATTAAGGCGACCCACATGATGACACTGACACTGAGATAACCTCCCACATGATGACATTGAGGCGACCTCCCACATGATGACATTGACACTGAGGTGACCTACCACATGGTGACATTGACACTGAGGCGACCTACCACATGGTGACATTGAGGCGACCTGCCACATGATGACATTGGCACTGAGGCGACCTACCACATGCTGACATTGACATTGAGGTGACCTACCACATGGTGACATTGACATTGAGGTGACCTCCCACATGATGACATTGACATTGAGGCGACTACCACATGGTGACATTGACATTGAGGCGACCTACCACATGATGACATTGACCAGTCGCATGACGATTTCGCTGAGACAGTTGAAGAAGTCACACATGGGCTTGGCGGCCTCTCCCATCTGGCCAATGATGATTCCGAAAGCGATGCAGAAGCCAATAATACCTGCAATGGTAGCCATCATATTTGAAAATAAAATATTTAAAATATAAAATAAAAGGTTTTCTCGAAGTCACAAATAATAAATTTTCGGACTTATATAATGTTTATGCAAGTATTCATTTATAGATATATAACAGTTTGGGACGTCCAGAGATTACTTTCCATGCCTCAACAGTTTTGCGACTTTTTGCAACAATGCAAGGTGCATTTTTGGTAGCCCGGTTATATCCCCAAGGTAATGTCCGGTCATGCCCGATGCAGTTAGGGGCAATGGAACCAGCCTAGGCATTCAGTTTTCAATCAGCCGCCATCTTCTCCCGAATGCTCCGTGTTGTTTTGAACGGGGCACAATCGACATGCCGAATGAATGCGCGAGCACCCGACCAGAGTGAAAGTGGTTTCGAGAGGTATACCGATGCGTACTGTTCGTATTCGGTGTACCTTCGGGATATACTCGGGCAACCAAATGCACCCATTGTATTCTATGTACGCACGCTAACCTACCCAGGACGTTCATTACATTTTGGTGGACCAGTCCACGCGATAAGGTATTCTATGTCCGCACGCTAACCTACACAGGACGTTTATTACATCCTGATGGACCAGTCCACATGATAAGGTATAGGGCTGTACAGTTCTCGCGGGTTCTATTTCCGGTTTAGGTCTTTTGGGGACCAACAAAAAAACACGTGCTCTTAGAACGAGTGCGCATCACGCTATTGCCTTGCTGCAACTGCGTGACTCGCACTCATTGTAGTCAACGTTTTAGTGTTGGGAACCGGCCAGCTGCGCGGTTTGTGCGTGAAGAATCGAGTGGGTGTGAAACTATTTTTGGTTTGTTTAGGTCCAGGCATGGCTAACTATAAAATCATAATATAATTAAAGATAAGACATTTATCTCTCCATAATGCATGTGGTCCGTTCCATGAGACTGTTGGAAGCGTTGTATTTTGAGCCAAGTCATCGATGTTTACAGTTCTACGACAAAGGGAGCACCATTGTCCTCACCAGCTCAGTCCATATATAAGGAACGTTGTTACGTAACCATAGATACCGCGCGCAGACACGCGCGTCATGATGATAATTACGTCATACGACATGGAAAACCCCGCGCAGCACATCCCATCGCCTGACACTGAGAGTAACTCATGAGACAACTGCATTCTGGTTTATCAACTGCCTAACCGCTCATACATTACATAAATCTACTCGGATGGTTATAATTCGGATATGCACATAACTTCAGTGGTTATTTGTGCTTCCAAGGACAGCTTTAGCCGATCTTGTGTGTGAGACGAGTGAAGGTAAACAACCGGAAGGTAGGCAGCACGTACAGGCCGTTGATGCTAGGCATTGACGTAGAGCATAGGTATCCCGGTCTCGTGGGGTCTCGATAAGATCCCGAAGTGACTACACAGCCCTATTGTACGAACGCACGCTAACCTACACAGCATGTTCATTACATCCTGGTGGGCCAGTCTATGTAATAAGGTATTCTATGTCCGCACGCTAACCTACCCAGGACGTTCATTCCGTCCACGTAGACAAGCTCGCGTGCCATCTGCTTTGCCGTGTCCGTGGCGTTAGAGCTGTTGCCAAAGTCACTGACGGTCGTTGCCATGGTAGTTGCCATGACAGTGACGTTGGATAATGGCGACTCAGTTGGCGGGATGATGGTTTGTTTCTTTTCCTTGTACTCCGTCTTGATGTTCTGGAAACAGGCCTGTACCAAGTTCTCTGGGAACAGGTTTCTGGGGAGTGAAGAAGTGAAGGATCGTAGACATAGCGGCAGAAAATACCAGTGTCATGTTCACTGCACAAAACCTCTTTGTTTTTAAATTGGTGCGTTTATTTATGCCTCGACTCGCTTTCAATTCAATGGCGTACAATGTACCACGTTTACAGCTAGCACACACCACAACGACGACAGTTGAAATTCCCAACTAGCCAATTGGCGGACACCACAGAATGACCTTGGTTACACGACTCACTGACCTTGGTTATCACTACTGACTGAATAACCTTCGTTAGCAACAATGACCTTGATGGATACAGGGAAAAAAACACCACTGACCGCTTACACCACAGCTTGACCTTGACCTTGATTCCTCAAACCGATTTCGCCATAGTCACCCAAAACAAAACTGACCTTGGCCTACGCTCGATCGACTGACCTTGCCTGACCCGGCCTTGGCAGCTGAGCGCTCACACTGACCTGATGAGATCCATCACGGCGTCCAGCGTGGAGATGCGGACCCCGCTGGCCCCAGCCCCCAGATTGCCCTTGATGGAGGGGTCGCCGGGGTGGATGGACAGCACACACACGATGCCCACGATGGCGGCCAGGATGGTGGTCGTGAAGTAGTATATCAGCGCCTGGGAGCCCATGCGGCCGCTGGCCTTGGCGTCAAGCGCCGACAGACCTGGGTATATGTAGCATTATTAATCATATTTAGCATTATAACCACATTTAACATTACCCATATTCAGCAGTATTAACCACATTTAGCATTGACCATATTCAGCATTAACCATATTCAGCATTAACCATATTCAGCATTAACCATATTCAGCATTAACAACATTTAGCATTACCCACAGTTAGCATTAACCATATTTCGCATAAACCATATTTCGCATAAACCATATTTCCCATAAACCATATTTCGCATAACCCATATTTCGCATAAACCATATTTAGCATTGACCATATTAAGCATTAACATTTACCAAATTTAGCATTAACATTTACCATATGTAGCATTAACATTTACCATATTTAGCATGAACATTTACCATATTTAGCATTAACATTTACCATATGTAGTATTATAATTTACCATATGTAGCATTAACATTTACCATATTTAGCAATAACATTTACCATATGTAGTATTATAATTTACCATATGTAGCATTAACATTTACCATATTTTTTTTTTAGCATTAACATGTACCGTATGCAGCTTTAAATATAATATAATTTAGAATAGAAAATAAAGGTCAATAAGTGTGTTGGACAAGCATGGACGAGGAACCATGCGGAACCCTTGGTGGCTCAAGCAATCGTGGAAACATGGGCAAGACTCGATTACTCGTGTGAGACCAACATAGCCTCCACACACGCCAGAAGACGCCGGTACGCGTTCTTGACCTACATGTATTCACCGTGACCTGTTCACCTTTGACCTGTGACGTCACACACCTACTATATACGTACGGGGGTGGGGGGGAGGATGATCACACTGACCTGCTATGAGACTGGAGATGATGAGGGGTAGGATCAACATCTTGAGCATGCGCATTAAGACATCTCCCGGGAAAGAGATGAGCATGATGACGTTCTGGCTGGGGTTGCCTGCGCGCGCAGCGAAGCCGATGATGACCCCCAGAATGACCCCTATGACGGTCAGGACCAGCAGCAGATTCTGGCGGGTCCAGTCGAGGAACTGAGGGAGACAATAGGAGAAATGCCAGTGAGTAACGAACTAGTGATAATATGTCACTTTATGATATGACGTTGTAATTGGTCTCACGCGCTAGGGTTATTTTACACTTCGAATGTTTTTTGAAATTCACGTTGCGTAAAGGGGAAGAAAAAGAGTTGGGAAGGTGGGTGGGTGGGTAGGTGAGCGGTACGGTTTCATAGAGCGGTAGGGTTAAGGGCAGGAGCGCGTGGGGGGGGGGGGGGGGGGCAGAGGCAGAGGAGGCGATGTACTAAATTTCGAAGTACATGGATACATTTTCAGGTATTTTATTATTAAACATGGTTTGTTAACTTTGGCTTCAAATTCTGCAGCGGGCACTGAAACTGATGATTTAACCGCTTGGCGGCAGACCGAACCGATTAATTACCTCCAACATTGTGCCTAGCTCATAACATGACCTCTTAACCTAGATACCTCATTATTATGTTCACCTAAGTAAAGACTATCAATCTGCATATGACCTTGACCATATGACCTCACCGTTTTGCCGCAGTTCTTGACCTTGTTTCCGCCCCGGAAGCGCGGACCATCGTCCATCATCATCGGATCGGCAGCGTTCAACTCTTTCTCCGCCATGTTGAATTATTTTTCAGTCTGAAACAACGCACGTATGATTCTTCCAGTCTGTGTCGGTATCAGAACGAGATCATTCTGTGTGGTGCATATTGAGTGAGCGAGGACGTCCTCCATGAGAAACGTGGAAATTAGATGTCGTGCTTACAAGATTCATATGCAAGGGTGACAATCAGCAAGCATGACGATCAACATCATTTAAATTTTATCTGTCAACCCTGGTTGATCATTGTAGCTGCGTTATGTACGTCCAAACGTGATGATTAACGCTGAAATAAAATGATTCGTGGATCCGGTTGAAGAGGACATGTGATCTTTAATTTGCGACCACACAGACATGGCCACAGCGGGGCTCGAACCATCAATCCACATGCCGTTAGGCTCTCAGGTGACCAGAACACTCACTGCGAGGGCTCTAGCCCACTGAGCTAGCGGGTCGGCCCCTATCCACAGTCTGGATGATGGTAAGAACATAGTAGCAAAGATATTACTACGCCATCACGACAGATTGGGGTACAAGAGTCCCTTAGATGAAAAACATATGTCCAAAGCTCTAGATTAAAACGATTCATGGATGGATGGATGGTTATGCCATTTTGGGTTAAAAAGCCACAGTCCTCTATAGTCTCCTCCACAGCCCTCCGCTGCGTGGCCCGCTCACACATGGAGCGAGCGGAGGTGGGGCTGTGGAAGGGCCTACAGTCCTCTCTGGGCTCGCGTTAGCAATTCGGGATTTGGCGATAAGAACTTCCTGGACACTCGCCAAAATGGCGAATATAAAATTTCAACTACAAACACATTTTTATTCATGCTTTTTTCAACAAATATATTTGACTAATTTTGGCTAATGTTTTTCCACGGAATTAGCCAAATTGGCTGGTGAAAAAAATATCCTAGCGCGAGCCCAGCCTCTAGAGATAATGAGGAAATTAAATGTTGGTGTTTTAGGCCGAAAAACAAAAGTCCTAAAAATATAAACATTATTTACATATCAAATATGTGACATGTTGAATAGGCATTATGCCACGTAATGTATTCTCATTAAAAATACTACGTATAATTTGCATTGTGCCGGGATTGCATGCAAATTCTAACATTGACGATTCCGCTATGACTGTACAGCTGAAGTTTTCGTCAATGACATGTATGGATCAGGGTAAGGATTGAGTGTATGTGCGTCTTTAGATCTCACTCTTTGGGCCGGCAGTCATATGGCTTGCATATTATTTTCAGTCCACTTGAAGCCCAGCATCCCTCGGTATTGGAAAAGTGACCCGTCAATCACTGTAATGGCGCTACAGTGTGACCGGGACACACCTATTTGCAGCTTCTGCTGTCGCCATACATGAACTTGGAGGATGGCATTATGATACTTATCCCCAGTGGTTGGTTGTATATTCAGAACGCTTCAACCACATATCGCGTCAATGGAAGAAGGAAGGGACAGTGGAGCCATGTCCCCGGGGGTAACCCCCTACTGTTTGCGAAGAAGGACATGTGATCTTTAATCTGCGACCACACAGACATGGCCACAGCAGGGCTCGAACCGTCGATCCACGTGCCGTTAGGCTCTCAGGTGACTAGAGCACTCAATGCGAGGGTTCTAGCCCACCGAGCTATCGGATCGGCCCCTATCCACAGTCTGGATGATGGTAAGAACATAGTAGCAAAGATATTAGTACACCAATATCTTTGATAGTAGTCACACAAGAAGTCGATTTTTTAAATTAAGAGAGTGCTAAAATTCTATTGAAGATGATTTCTTAATCATGAGCACCACCAAAAAGAGCTGGTGAGGCACCTTTCGTGCGTAATTACTTACGATGGGATTATGAATACGGCCCCTGGGGCATCTTTATCTTCGATATAATCTTAGCACTCTCTTAATTCAGAAAATTTTTGTGTGACTAGTTATGCATTTTGAACCCGATAATCGCTCAACAAATCTTCCACTTGGCGCTAAGTCTAGTTGCGTAGCGTAAGTGGTGATTATGAATACGGCCCCAGGGGCGGATCCAGGAATTGCGACCGGAGGATCCACCTATGTTTTGAAGACCTGGGGGGGGGAGGGGGGGGGGGGTCGACGCCGCCTTAGATAGCGTTCTTCCTCTTGCGCTCTGACAAACGGCATCTCCAAAAACTCTAGAGGTAGACGCGCTCCGTCTTATACGCGCGTAGAACCAAGACAATGAAAAAGACGGCGGACACTGATTGCGCCTTCAGTAACAGTGCGGATGTTGTGTCGCGCAGAGCCACTGAGGCGGTGTGTACGTCTACAGTCAACGACATGCGTCACAAGTGTAGATGGATCCGTGTTTTAGACCCAAATGGTGCAGTCGGGCTAAAAATATTAGAACCTTCTCAGATGCTGATATGACAATCCCCGGATAATCTCCGGCTGCTGGACTCGAGGATCGAACTGTATCGATGTGAATGAAGCACGGGGCGCCATCTAGCGAGCGCTATGGAGATTCCCCTGCTGAGGGAGGCTGATGTTTTTTCTCCCTTTTGTTTGTTTCTGTTATACTGAGATAGTCTCGGTAAGGGTCGTGCGCTGTTTCCCACGTCCGAAGCTTGGGATACTTGGGGGGAGGGGGAAGAGGGAAGAGAACAAGGGGGCCGTAGTAGAGGGGAAGGGGGTGGGGGGGGGGGTGCCCTAGACGGCCCGGCGCGGGGACAGGGAGGAGGGGGAGGGGTAATATAGGATGTCGGTTGTTATTCTTGGAGCGTGAGAGAGACAAGGGCAGCGTGGGGAGGTTAAGAATAAGGCTGCGGGTTGGTGGGGAGATGACCCTTCAAGGCAGGAACGCCCTAGGCGATTAATACGTTTAATGGAAATGGAACAATGAATTATTGACTACCATCTGGTGGCCGTTATCTGTTCAAACTCCGTTTTCGTCAGAAATAGCCGGAAGGACGTTGCAATCTTTGGAAAATCGAGGGCACACCAGGTGTCGCTGCAATAGTCCAGAGCCACATTGAGGATATGTTGCCTTCATAATAGCATCACTTTGACATAATTAAATAAATCATTCAAAAAACAAAACAAAAGTATTTGCAATGCCTGCTTCATGCGTTTATCGAGCACAGCATCGCTACGTTGCTTCGACCGTATACAAGGCAGAATGTTAACCTTCAAATTTATACTTGCATTTTATTGTGAGCAATAAGCAGTGCTCAGCCCTGAATAGACCATTGAGCAGGGTCTAGCCTATAATAACCGAGTAGTGTTCGTTCCATGGTAACCCAGTTCGTCAGCAGTGTTCATATCATGACAGTTTTAATATCATAAGACGCCAAAAAGGTGTCGCCCATATTCAAAACGAATGAGTGAGCAGTACTCAAGCCATAATAGCCCAATTACTGAGTAATGTCTAGCTCATAATAGCCCTATGGGCTTGAGCAATGTCCAACCGCCCATAACAGCCCCATGTATGAGCAATGTCTAGTCCATAATAGCCCAATGATTCAGCAATAATCTATCCCATAAAATAACCTAATGATTAAGCAATGTCTAGCCCATTATAGGAATGACTAAGCAATGTCCATCCCAATATGACCGAATGACTGAGCAGTCCAAATAACCGAATGCATTGTGAGCAGAAAATGAAGAGATTATTGCATTAAGGGCCGTACGACAAACTAGTTGATCTACAAGTTATTGGCAGCTTTTTGCATGGTGGGCGAGGAACATTTGATACAGAATTGCACTCCCTTGTTTTTCCTTTTACTGATATCGGCGTGGTAAGTGAACCGACAACACCTCTACCAGCCCATCGGTTGTTCTGCCTTCTTGTTCTTCGTGGCTTCCGCCTCCCCCCGCCTCTCAGCTGTCATGCTGACACCTGACGCATCACCGCCGACAAACAGCGAAGCCGCTGCGATAAATGGCGTGCGGTAAAACGATTGAGTAGGGGGAGGAGAGGAGAGGAGTGGGGCCGGAGGAAGCGTGTGGGGGGGGGGGGGGGGTGCTTGACCTTGACCTCGGCCCCTGGAAAACAAGCGTGAATTCCAGACGGTCTGCTTATAAACTAACCCCTACCTGCCTTTTGATCCTTTGAAGCTTTTTACTACATAGTCTCCGCCTCCAGCTTGGGGAGATACTGGCTTACTTGCGGTATGGCGAGTGGGCACCGCCACAGCTCGACGATACGTTCGCGTAACATTTATCAAATAACTTACAGATGAATGCTTGGCCTTTTAGAACCTGTTGATGCGGACACCCCCTGCCGCCACCACCACAACTTGGAACACGCCGTCACCACTATTTATGGGTGATTTCGGGCCCACAGCATTTGATATCTTTTCATTGATGCAAGTATAATCATACGCTATATGAGCCTATTTCAATAGGAACGCCATGTTTATGCAGTTTTTTGCATGAATGATGCACTGTAATGGCAAAAAATAAAATGGTGGTGTTCTTACTACAAGATACTTGGCCAGACTTCTATAGAAAGTGTGAGTTTCTAGTATAGCAGGTTATCCACGCGCAAATTTCGCCACAGTGGTTGGGCGGTTCACATGTCGGGGGTGTCGGGGGGAGGGTGGGGGGGGGCAAGGAGGGCCCGGGCGGGGTAGTGTCTACAGGGTGGGGTTGATCCCAGAGAGGGAGGAGGGTCCACAGAGAGACAGGGGGGGGGAGGGGTGGTGGTAAGGAGCGGGCAGGGTCAGGGGTGTGTCCACAGGGAGGGGTGGGGGCGCCAGGACCCGATGTCTTTGAAGGTGACCGTTGCCATGCCTCCCGCCCCTGGTGGCACAAAGTCCATGCAGGATGCCCGCCACAAGCATTCCATTGGTGTGCCGCACTCGAAATGTTTATAGTGGCAAAAGACGTACTTAGCAAAATGCATAAACCAAGTATTGGTTAGCTGCGCGGGGGGGGGGGGGGGTCTAAGAGATCGACATCGACGGGGATGCATGTACTGTGTGTTACTGCCTACTTCTTTCCTTATAGTGGATTACGTGGAGGGGGGGGGGGTTATCGGGTGGACGGCGGATGGAAGGGGTGGTTGGTGCGTGGAGGAGGGTGCGATCTCAGACTTTAACCCTGATCGACGGTACAGTCTGGGATTACCCGTCGTCAACGTAACCCGCCGTTCCATTGGCCTAGTTTAGGCCAAATATGCTGTTCTGAAACTTGACGTATACAGATCTGAGACACCTTCAGCGTGGGGTCACCTCGTGAAACACACACATAAAACCTGCCCAGCCGCCCCCCCCCCCCCAGCACCCCGACAAACGACGGTAGTGTCTCTCCTAATTACCTATCATCTGATCATGCCATCCCGCCCCCACCCTCACCGCTGTCCCTCTCCTCACACAACACATAGGGGCGCCTGGTAAATGTAGTTCACACATTGTATGGACGGACACCCCTTCCTTTCTCCAACACGTCAGTTCACTAATCAGTACACACGGTTTGCCAAATACCCTGTGATTTGCGAGGTCACTCCTTTGGCCACTGATGCCCCCCCCCCCCCCCCACACACACACCCCACGCGCAAATTAATCCCAACGGGACCACAAACAATTTACTTTGGGCGCACTGATTACGCTTAGCTGCTCGGGAGACCCGGACGCCAGGCCACAGCCACAGCGGGGGATCAACATGCAGGATTTATAAGCAACTGGGTGGTCCTGGGATAAAACGGAGCTGCTAGGACACAAGATCCAGATCCCATATCAAATTGGCGTGTGTGTTGAGGAAGTTTGGGGCTATGTTGAGGAGGGAGGCGGGTGGGGGTCCATGACAGGGCGGTACGTACGACTAAAAGCACTGGGGGGAGTGTGGTGGGGAGTAGGGGGGGTGGAGGGGACGGGGGGGGGGGGGGGGGGGGAGAGGGGTGACAGCTGTTGACAGGCGCCTGGGTACACTACAAACATAAACAGAGTACTGCACAGCCGGTTTTAATTAAATCGATAGACTGGTATGGGAGTAACGCAGTACGACTGTGGCTGTGAGAGTGTCGGAGGGAGGGTATCTTCACAGTGTTATCCCCGACGGGCCCTGCGTCGCCTCGCCTCCCTGAGACTCCAGTACAGCTTTCAGTGGTTTAGTAGTTTTACTTGCAATGAAAATAGATCTACCTACTTTTCACAACCAACTGCATGTAGCCTCGCTCTCGGTCTCCGCCCCCCTTTTTTTTCAGGGACACGTGGCGAGCGTTTCGTTAAGGTATCGTCATATCTACTCTAAAACGTGTCCCTCCTTTTGCAAAATCCTGAATCCGCCACTTACAGACAGTGACTAACAAGTTCAGTGACCTGGTGACACGAGCCGAGACATCCCAGAGCAACGGAGAATCTTGGATACCGGGGATGAAGTCTGATGCCAAGGACTTGATTTTAGCTTTAAACAGTCGTGCGGACAGTACACGCACCACAACTGAGCACCATACTAAGCTTACTCCATATGGCATAGCCAGAGACCTCGTTTTTCATTAATCTACAGTCCAGGAATACGTAGGTCTGGTACACATCCCAAAGTCGGAATACTATTGGCTTTAATTGTCATAATTACCAAGCGGAAAACTCAAGTTTTACCTGCGAATCAGTGAAATGGCCGTGAATATGTCACTTTATGTGGGGTTAGTGTCGTTCTGTGAGTCCAAGATGAACCTACCAGACAAACAAGTGACGACCGCGGACACCTGCTGAGGTGCAGGGCGTGTATCCATGACTATCTTGACTTCATAGCAAATTATACAATGTTGCTAACGGTTGCCAAGGCGATCGTATGAGTATGGCAAGCCTTTTCTATATAATAATAAAAATAAACCTAATATTTATGCACAGGCCTTGAGTACTGGGTCAGAGTGTAATATAACATATAATATATTACACTCATTGACCGAATGGCGAATCCAGGGTCAAGTGCGCGAAAGTGACAATCTAAAATATGCATCATAACTCCATGTCACCCACCTATCCATGTCACCCATCTATCCATGTCACCCACCTATCCATGTCACCCACCTACCCAGGTCACCCACCTATCCATGTCACCCACATATCCGTGTCACCCACCTATCCATGTCACCCATCCTTTCAAGTCACCCACCTTATTTTCCGTGTCACCCATATTTCCATGTCTCCATTTCATCGTTCACTCGCCTTTTTATCCCTCCCCCTCTCTATCCTCCTCCGTCAAGGCTAATGTTTCACCCTACATGTCACAAGATTTCCAACGTTCAGGCCTGGGGTTCAGGGGCCGTATTCCTAATCGCCACTTAGACTACGGCAACAGACTTAGCGCCAAGTGGAAGATTTGTCGAGCGATTATCGGGTTCAAAATGCTTAAGTAATTACCAAGAATTGGATTTTCTGAATTAGGAAAGTGCTAAAACTATATTGATGGTTGGTTGGTTATTCAGAGCGCTTTAACCACTTTTGGTCATATCGCGGCAATGGGAGAAAAAAGGGAGAGTGGAGCCATGTCTACGGGGGTAACCCTCTACTCGTTACGAAGAAAGACATGGGATCTTTATCCTGCGACCACACAAACATGGCCACAGGATCCACGCTCCGTTAGGCTCTCAGGTGTAAAATTATATTGAAGAAGATTTTTTAATCATGAGCACCACCACAACGTGCTGGTGAAGCTAAGACCAAAATGCACTTTTCGTGCGTAACTTAGGGGGGGGTTTTGAACACGGCCCCAGGTGTCAGCCTAAGCCGATCCTAACCGATGCTAACCATATAAGACGAACTGTCTACAAAATTAGTCTTTACACTTTATCTTGCCCACAAAATGAACTTCTGTCTTTACACAAAGACGAAAAACACTTTTGCTCAGACTGTTTACAGAATTGAGTTTGTCAAAGTCGTTTCAAATTCAGTCTACAAACTGCGTTTCGAAGAGACAAAAGCCTCGTTGGTCGACGGAATGAACTGTTGGCGACCCATAGGCTGAAGCCCAACTGTTTGCTCGAGTGACATTGACATTTGGACTTACTTGAAGGCATAAGAAAGAAGAGAATATTTGATTGACTTCCATTCAGATTCTGAGCCACTGATTGTTATTCTGATTGAGAATGCATTTAAATGATCCCTTTAAACGGTGCAAATGCCCCTGATGAAACATGAATCCCTGGCATCGTTAAAGCCAGATGGGCAGCCTGCTGCTGGAAACACACTTGAATTGTCCCCGAAACACAAAGCCAGTGACGTGAGCAAAAAAACCCAGAGATGCGAAACGGACTTTTTTTTTCAGTATTCAAGCCAATCCTACAAACGAAACTGCAACGCGCAGTCCCCCCCCCCCCCACCCCTCCACCCAACCCCCGCCCGTAACGAAACGTCCCCCTCCAATCCCCGACCACTGCCCTGCCATGAATGAACCTAACCACCACAATGGATGCGGCGACAGATGGCAGGCAAAAAAGTACCAACGGATGTCTGCTCGTTTAGTCGTCATTTCCTTATGAATATTCACCCATCGGACCCGGGTGAGTTGCCCCCGCCATCCCCGCCGCCACCCTCCTCACTACACTAACTTTAACAAACCACACGCTATGTGTATTGGTGACATTATGTAACCGTTCGTTAAACTATCACTTCAGAACTGTGACAGTCGCGCAAACTGAGGCACTGCGGATCCAGTATCCTACTTATCCTATGTGACACTGAGAGTCCAGTACTATGTGACGCTAAAAGTCCAGTACTATGTGACACTGAGAGTCCAGTACCCTATGTGACACTGAGAGTCCAGTACTCTGTGACACTGAGAGTCCAGTACCCTATATGACACTGAGAGTCCAGTACCCTATGTGACACTGTGAGCCCAGTACCCTATGTGACACTGAGAGTCCAGTACCCTATGTGACACTGAGAGTCCAGTATTCTGTGACACTGATTCAGTACTCTATATGACACTGAGTCAGTACTCTATGTGACACTAACAGTCAAGTACTTTATATGACACTGAGAGTCTATTACTCTGTGACACTGCGAATCTAGTACTGTAAATTACACTTCATGACACAAGTCCAGTACTCGGTGACACCGAGAGTCAGTACTCTATGTGAAACTGAGTGTCAGTACTCTAAGTGACACTGAGAGACAGTACTCTATGCGACACTAACAGTTCAGCACTATGTGACATAACGGTCCAAAACTCCATGTAAAATAACAGTCCTACACTCTATGTGACACTACCAACTTTTGATTGTGTCACTTAGGCTTACCTGTGCACAAAGTGTACTCCGTGTCTGAATGTGACTGGCAGCGGTATCCGTTTTTAGGATGGCACCGGTCTGGATCAAGAGTGCAGGATGACAGTGATGCGCCAGTGCGAGAGAGATGTTTTCGTAGATGTCAGTCAGTCAGTGGTTCACGGGACACTAGAGTACCACAAGTGGCGCGGGGAGTGAAGAGGCAGCTAGGCAACTTTGGTCGGCCGGGCGGCCCGCCGGGTGGCATGCATGGGTCCCTCCCCGGGCCCCGTCTATTCTTCCCGCTCAACACAACCCCAGACCCACCCTTTCCCGCCCCCGCCAACCCCCTAGCCCCTCCTACCCCCCCCCCCCCCCCGCCCCCCAGCCCCGGCCACACTAGGCCTACCTACCACAATGTCAGCAGGGGCCACACGCGTTCCTGCAACTGGGTCATCGGCGGGACCGCGTTGCAGCGCGGAGGGAGGAAGGAGCGGGGAGGGGAGATAAGCTTGGGGGTGTGGGGGGGAAGGGGGTTATGGGGAGGGGTCGCGGGTGGGAGGGGGTGGGTGTGGGAAACGCAAGAAAAAGAGAGGATCGGACGAGACGGGGAATAGAGTAGGAATAGGGTGTTGAGGCGGTGATGGGGAGGCAGTGACTGCAGGGAGGTCGGGTGCGGCGGGGTGAGGGAGAGGGGTGGACTGAGACCCAGAGCTGCTATGAAGGGGTAAACGCCCGGCTTTTAACCCTTTCTCGCGCGCGACGGGCTGGCTGCCTGACCGGCTGGCGTCTATCGTGCCGTGTTGTTACCGGCGGTTGGCAACCCCCCCCCCCCCCTCTCGCGGTGCATGGAGGTGGAGAAAGGGGGGGTCAGCGGCAGCCCGGCGGACAAAGGTGAGACACCTGTGGCTCGCGAGCGGCCATCCTAAACCGGCTGGCGGTGTCGCTGCGTATAATATAAGGACCCTGCTGTGTCTTACCGTGTGTTTCCATGCAACGCTCATGCCTCTAATAATTCAGTCAGAGCTGCGAAAAAGACGATCGCACCGCATTAGAAAAAGAATGATGGCGCCATGCACTAAATCTGTGGGAAGTCTTTAAAGACTTCCTTCTGCTGGAAGCGTTTGTATGGACACGTCCGTTAATCACCGACACGACAAGCTGATGGGCCGCTCGCTCAGGCCCCGCCCCCCTTCCCCCTTACGTCCACCCCTCCCCCCCTCCCGGGCCAACCCCCACCCCGGAATGCGAACCCACGGGCCACCATGTCGACCGGCAAGCACTCCTTCCCCCTTACCCCCCTCCCCCCACCCCCCCACCGCCGCCCTGGAACCCCGACTTCAGCCCGCGCCTTGTCTAGCTTCCCGACTCGAAACATCCAGCGTCCAACATCCAGACCCACATCGGAGTCACGCTAACGGGACCGGAACCCCGTCACGTGATCCGAGTACCAGGGTTACGCGTACTGGCCCTTGAACAGGTTAATTACAGGTCAAAGGTCACCGGGGAACCAGGCATCCAGGGGTCATCCAGACTGGACCCACGGTCACCCAGGATTGGTGTGTATTTCTGGGTCAGTCTCTCGGGTGAACACAGAAGGCGATGTGGACTAAACATCAACAGCGAGAAGTCTAATGACTTTTTGAACGGATGTTTCACAAAAAGGGGGTTCTTTTTGAACGGAAGTTTCACAAAAAGGGGGGTATTTCGGAGCATTTTTCACATAACTGCGGAGTGAGGCTGCTTAGGAGCATAAAAACTGTTCCGTATCGTTTCATAAATCAAGAAACACGGCTGCGGAACCGTATAAAATTAACGATGTTTTCAGAAAGAGAATGCCCGATTTCAGGCATAGCGAAAAGATGAGGTCTCTTGGAGGGAGGACATCTAAAACATTTTTTGGAAGCGAATACATCTGACTAAAAACGGAGTCGTTTCTCTGAGGCAGATATCTTTAATGAGGACCATTGGCTCCTCCCCCCCCCCCCCCTGCCCCCCAGCATGCACCTCCACCCCGTATCCCTCACGCCTCCTACCCCGTCGCTGACCCGCCCTTCCCTGGATGTCCCGTTACTGGATTAAAAAACATTTTGGTGACACACCGAAACATCTATAAATCTTAGGTGTTTACGCATTGACCTCGGTATTTGGCCAAATAATTACGCAAAGCCCCAGGGTGCCTCCCTGGGGCGTTGACATTGGCTAAGTACGCTAGTGTCAAAGTCGAACGATGGAAAGCGTTGAAAAATAGATTTATCGACGCATTTATCGGTAGACGCATGAGGTTTTTACCCCATACAATGTACCAGCCTTTCGTGCGGTTTACGGGGAACAAACTCGTTCCTCCCGCTTTAAAAATCAAGATGCGATGTGTGTAAATGAGGCCTTTAATGAGTAATAGCAGACATATGGCCTATTGAAAATGTGAAAAGAGTGATATATATGGGTTCATTAACTCGCTGAGTTTGAAGAATTCTGTAGACGCCGTGGCAGGGCTTTTGCGTCCAAGTAACGACCTTGGAGTATTACACTTCTCCGCAATATGAGCTTCTCGGCGAACAGCAACGTAGCCTTGTATAACACCTGATCGTCGAGACGCTTAACAAAGTGTTTGTCAGGTGATAGAATCCCTTTTCATTTACAGATGTTTGATTGTCATGGCTTGTCACGCGTCTTTACTTTAATTATCAAAATTGGAATACATGTATATGTATCAACAGACTTTTGTCTTATATCATACCATAGCGCTAAGCCACTATCGAGATAACGTGGTCCCGAAGGCTACAGAGCACAAACAAAAGATATTCACTAAATATCGGTATGCCAATTCGCCATCATCATGGGAACCATCAAAAGTAATACATTGATCATTAAAGTCACCAACTACGATAACGGCGTTTTCAGTGTTTGTTGCGGCCTTGTTTTGTGACTCATACAGGCGCTGTACAAATTCTTCCACTGGGTCTACACACGCATTGGGTGACCGGCATAATAAGTTTCCAGCAGCATTTTTTCGCGATATTATTTCTTGCACAGAGCTCGATAACACCAGCCGATTTCCCGGCAGAGAGCACGAGCTCTGTCTGCTGGAGTTAACACCTCGACTTGCGCCACGTCAAATAGATTGTTCGCGATAATATACAACCACGCCATCTCCACGCAGATACGACCCTTCGCGTACAATTTTATATTATGATACTCATACATCGACACCTGTAACCCACTGGGGCGTCCGAGTACTACCCGCCACGCCCTCAAGTGTCTAGCCCCCCCCCCCCCCCCCGCCCTCAGGTACCTCCCCATCCAGACACGCAGTTGAGGGACGGACACAGATGCAACAACAAATAGCCAGAGGCGGACGCGGCAACCCTACGCTATCTATCTCCGTCCCTGCTGCAGTGTGTATGTCAATGTCCTTGCATTCCCTCATTCCACACGGAAGCCCACAAGGGACAGGATGTCAAGCAGGTGTGGCTTGCCTCTTGGCAGGCAGGGGCAGTGGGGTAGGGGGGCAAGGGGCGATTTGGGGTAGTGGCTAAACTAAAAATGGAGCAATTCCAGACCAGACTAGCTGTGCATGTTCGCTTTCAATTTTACTCGCTAATTGCTTAGCAGACAGAAAATCCGTTCTCCCGCCGCGGCGATCCCGACGGCGAGCCGGTTATCTGAGGGCGCCCTCCATTGAGCGGTGGCTCCATCTACCGGACCGTGGACGTAAGCGTACGTCGCAGTAGCCGCGCGGTGTATTATGGGGCATTACGCTACGTTGGCAAGGCGATGCCTTTATCCCTCGCCTTTTTCCAAACAAGCGTCTTCCTCTGGGCTATAACAACACCGCGGAGCGGAAGCAGCGGATAAACAACACAGTTTGTTCAGCGGCCATAGCAAAATTTGGGATTTGGGAGGAGGAGAGGGGGGGGGCAGTGGCGGATCCGGGGGGGGGGGTTAGGGGGCTTACCCCCCGGTCGTAAGTTTTAGCCAGAGAGCACCCCCCCCCCCGGTCGCACGTTTTCAGAGAGCAACCCCCCCCCTGGCAAATTCCTAGATCCGCCCCTGGTGGGGGGGGGGGGGCGTGAGTAGGATGAAGAGGTGGCTATGGCAACTGGCTAAGGAGAGTGTGTGAGATCTGGGACGGATAAAAGTCACGAGTAGGAGTTGGCGTTGGCGTTAGGACTTAATACGGGATTACTGGGTGAAAAGTCGTCGTGCCCCCCCCCCCTCCCCTCCCCTGCTCCTATATGTGACGTGTTCCGTTGTAAAGCCCACCAACGACGCACCTAGTACCCCCACAATTAATGGGGTGGAGCGGGGGGGGGGGGGCACCGGGGGGTGGGGGCACGGGGGGGGGTGGGGTCACACACTGGCTTAGGAGGTTGTCGAGTGGGTTTTGCCATGCCAGCTCAAGTGGGCGGTGTGTGGTTCGACCTCTCCCTGTGCAACTATTTGCGCAGGATAAGGATCCTATGTGTTTCTACTTAAAGAGTAGGGGATGACTCATTGAGACATGGCTCCACTCTCCCTTCCTTCTCCCATTGAGGCGATATGACCAAAACTGGTTAAATCGTCCTGAATATACTAACAACCAACAAACCCTTGACAGCCTGGGACCTGTAGACAAACAACGTCGAGATAACAATATTACAAAGACCTGTCGTACGACAGACTTTAACAATTGAGGGATATATACTGGAAGACACTTACTGGAAGTAACGAAATACATGTGCTAACAGCCAGGTATACTTACAAATATTAGTCAAATATATGGCAAACTTGACAAGCGTATTCTAAAGGAGATCGGCGTTACCTTAATAAGAACTACGTACGCGTTCCGGTAGTTTTTTTGCATGAGATTGCGTGACAAGGGACAGTTTTCGGGCGGTACTTGCATGGAAACAAGTCCTATCACTGTGTTTTTTTTGCTGATAATAACACAAATTATTAAGCACAACAATCTGGCCTTTGTCCAAGAACAAATAGTGATAGATCCAGCGGATCATTCCGCCAGGCCGTGAACGTCGCCGCGCTCACCCCCTGGCCTCCCCCCACCCCCCACCCCTGTTGGGCTTTAAACCATAACGGCTGCAGCTGCCACTCGCACCACACGGTCAATTAAATCAGGTGACTATCCAAACTAATGTGGTAGCCTCTTCGTCGACGAATTGGTTTACCTTTACTCAACGCGAGTTTATCCGCCCCATAAATAATGCCCTAATTAATTGGCTTAATGACTCCCCACCACACAAACACATTATTGGATTAGAAAGAATCTGGTGTTTGCTTTGGATTTTGTTTATGCCGAATCATATCTGTTTATGGGTCGGGGGATGAAATTATGTTGTTTATCAATTTTCACAGCGGATAGTTTATGTTCGGGGATAGGCGTGATAATAAACAGAACAAACCGAAGACGGGTCAATTGCCAGAAAAAAGTCGTAAACTTGTTCCAAAGTGAATATGTGTCAGTAGGTCAAAGCCAAAGTGAGTATGTGTCAGTATCTCAAAGTCAAAGTAATTATGTGTCAGTAGGTCAAAGTCAAAGTGAGTACGCGTCAGTATCTCAAAGTCAAAGTGAGTTTTTGTTAACATTCGCGGAGAGTTGTTTACTGGCGTCATAGTGAATATACGTGTCGCACAATTCCCGAGGCAACAAATATGTCGCACAATTCTTGTGGCAACAAATATGTCGTACAATTCTTGTGGCAACCAATGTCGTACAATTCTTGTGGCAACAAATATGTCGCACAATTCTCGTGGCAACAAATATGTCGCACAATCGCGGTACCAACACATATGTCGCACAAGGCCCGTGCTATAGTGGCATCTATTCACATGTTGCACAGCGTCCGCGGCATCGTCTTTCCTTTGCCCGCCCTCCCCCCTCCCTCCACACATCCCTACACCCCCCCCCCACAACACACCTCCGCCCCTCCATCCAATCCCGCTTTGATGTCGATCTGAAATGAATTTTCCACATGGTCCTCCCTCCTCTTTCTCGTCCATCTCCCACTCCCTCCCCCTTCATCGTACATATCCCCGTGTATCCCCCCTTCCTCATACATATCCCCATCTTTCACTCTCTTCATCTCTCCCTCGTATATAGCTCACCCCCCTCTATCTCCCCCCTCCTCTCCCTCTCACATTCCTCGTACATATCTCCACCCATACATCGGTCTCTCCCTCCCCCCTTCCTCCTGCCCCTCTCCCGGTCCCCTTTCTCGTAGGCCCTACATGTCTCCCTCTCTGTTTACTATCACACAGGTGGCCGGGGTCGACGGGAGGGGAGGTAGTGCTTCCTTACAGGGCAGGGGGTCGCGGGTTGCAAGTACTGTTGGGGCGGCGGAGATGGGGAGGGAGGGGGCGAGCATTGGGAGGGGACAGGTGGGGTGGGGTGGGGATACGAACAGGATGCACGACAACGTGGAACCCGACCCCGCCTGACAGAGAAGAAGAACCGACTCTGGCTCCAGCTTTACCGCGCCAAGGATGCCGGCAGGAGGGTCACGTGACGTTACGAGGGGAGGGGACACCTAGCGCGGACGCTCGCAATGTGAGCCAGATGTGAAACTCGGTAAAAAAAAGGACGCGATAAAACACCGTGTCCGGCGCATGCGCGGCGCCGGAAGCGGAACCAAGAGCTTGCACAGATGTTAGCAATCCCCCCGTCACTCAGAGCTCAACAACTGCTGAAGCCTCGCGTTAAATGGACGGGTAACCGGCAGCAATGTCAAGCGGACGTGTGCGCCATGTGATCAACAACATTTAAATTTACCACAATTGGGTCGTGAGGAAAGGCGTGGGACTGCAAAGCAATCTTGTGGGTTGATTCCCACCTTTATGTTGTGCCAAAGTGCTTTGAACCACAGCTTTATGTTGTGCCAAAGCGCATTGAATCCCACCTTTATGTTGTACCAAAGCGCTTTGAACCACAGCTTTATGTTGTACCAAAGCGCTTTGAATCCCACCTTTATGTTGTACCAAAGCGCTTTGAATCACAGCTTTATGTTGTACCAAAGCGCTTTGAATCCCACCTTTATGTTGTAACAAAGCGCTTTGAATCCCGCCTTTATGTTGTAACAAAGCGCTTTGAATCACAGCTTTATGTTGTACCAAAGCGTTTTGAACCACAGCTTTATGTTGTACCAAAGCGCTTTGTATCCCATCTTTACGTTGTACTAAAGCGCTTTGAATCACAGCTTTATGTTGTAACAAAGCGCTTTGAATCCCACCTTTATGTTGTACCAAAGCGCTTTGAATCACAGCTTTATGTTGTAACAAAGCGCTTTGAATCAGATATTGATTTTATACCCAAGCGCCTTGAATCACATCACAAGCCTCATCTTACACTAAACTTCCTCTTCAAATGTTGTCATACAATCATCGAAGTATGTAACCAGGACAAGACGAGTAGTGATGTTCCGAAATCCTCTACAATCGAACAACAAACTCACCTTGGCAGATACAGATAATGAATACACATAATTGGCCAATTATGAGTTAATATCAATATTCAATTATCGTCAATGAAATTTAACCGATGAAAATCACTTATCGTGTACTCTACAACAAGAGACCATAAACATGCTTTCTTGTGTGAGTGTGATAACGATGGATGAGTCAAAACATGTTTCTCAGAAAGTATTTATCCTCACCTCAATCCGACCAGACAGATTATTGGGCGATAATCCTTTTCAGCTGTATAACAGTATGTGTACCAAGTAGATAAGTCGAACTTGGCTTTCACTTTGTGTCAACTTCAGACGAAAGTTATCCCGGTTGGTTTCAGATGGAAGCTGGTTCGAAACAAAACCGGCAGCTAGGTTCCCCGTGTGTACTATCTGCCGCCACGTCTCCGGAACCAGCAATCAACTGTGAACAAACCAAACACATCGTTACCAACAATACAGCGACAAACAACAACGGAGACAAACCGGGAGATATTAATCAAGCTTCATAGGACATCGAGCAGTTTAATAACAGAACCAAGTAGCGTAAAGACATAGCAGTTCAATAGGCGGCCATTGTATAATTTCATTCCGCAAGTGGTTTCCCCGTTTGACCGGAAGCCGCTTTGGTCGAGACCTAACTCGCTTACTTAAATCAGAGTCAAATAAAAAATTCAAGCTCAGTAGTTTAACTCAGTACTTCAGTAGTTTTAGTAGCTTAATTCAGTACTTCAGCTGTTTCATGTAGATCAGCATGCAATCGTAATTCTTTTCAAAATAAACGTCGTAATTTTGCTTTAGGTTAGTGAGATCAAAATATGCTCTCACGTTATAAAATACGGAAGAGTTTTAGTTTTAAAATGCGAAAAACTGTAGATAAATCCCGTAGCTTTCGTTCATATAATGCTATACCCCTCATTAGCCTGTTAGCCTACAGCTATACTTATAAAGTAATCTTTGGTACTGACCACAGTTTGTTGTGGCTCCATCAAATAAAGCGACTGCTAGTGTCAACAACACAAGTTCACTCCGAGGTTAAGAGAGGGAAGAAGCAAGGCGGGGCGGTGGGGGGGGGGGGCAGGATCATAGGCGGGGCCGTCAACACTCTACACACGGCCGCCAGGAGTCTGTCTCTATGGCCCCCAGAACCTGTCGTCGGTAGCATGAACACACCTAGCTGTCAGCTAACGTGTGCTACACAGATTACATCCAGCGGATCGTTCCGCCAGACCGTGAACGTTGCCGCGCTCACCCCTGGCCTCCGCCAGTCCCCGCCCCCGCCCCCGCAGATCCCATACGCCCCCCCCCATCCCCACCCACTCAGACCCCATACCGCCCTGCCCCCCAACCCCACCACCACTCCTTCGCGCCATGTTTTTCGTCACTCCCATCTCATAATATTGATAAATGATGTTGACAAAAACAAGCCGGCCAAATCTTTTCACATATAATATAGGCCTAAACTTGTTACCCCGATAGCATCTGCTACTGCGCAAGAAAACGGGTTTTGTTTATCTGCGAGAAAAAGCATCCCATACGCCTTTCTCCGAGAAAAGAGAGAAGTACCAGGACCCTGAATGCACATCGATCCTTGCCCTTGACGCCATATGACCTTTGACATGGTATAGCGGCCTTGTCAAAATCAACCACATATTACTTCATGGTCTTTAAAGACCAAGCACCGGTGTGAGGAAACAGATCATTATAGGCCTTAGTATTTCCATCATTTCCACAACCTTCCCCCCTCTCCCACCCCCGCCCCACCCACGCAGCTCGCCCCCCCCCTCACCCCTCCCATCCAACCACTCCTCCCCCAATCGTGTAAATTAGACAGGCCAGACGCAACTGTCAAGTATTCAGTCTTGACCTTCAAATGACCTACGCACGCAGAGACGCTGTCATCCGCGGCGCTCTCCGTGTTTGTTTCCGTCAGGTGCGTGTGGAGGCCTCGGGGGGTACCCAACGAGCGATGGGCCTCTCTCTTTATCAATCACAATGTATACAACATTAGCCTATTCTTCGCGGGTAAAATTTGATATTAATTGGGGATAAATTTACACATTCTCGGGTGGTAATAACAGAGTAGATATGAAGGTGAAGGACACAGTTGGGGTTGGGTGTGGGGGGGGGGGGGGGGTAACACCAATCGAGCAGCTGTCTGTGTACGTACATAGCTGAGTACCACTACATATGTCAATGGTCTTGCACAAAGTGTTCTTTCTTAGACTAGTAGTAACTGTCAAACAACTGCGGCCAGAATATATTCTGCGCCATACGGTATAAGTCTATGACCGGGTAGGTAACGTTGACATTTTTGTTGAATGGCCTAACAGAAAAATGGAACAAAAAGTGTGATATAAATTTGGTTGGGTAGTATGGATACATACACGAAGCCAGTCGTTAAGAATGGTGATGGGGGAGTTGGGTCTGAATAACCTGCGGGGTGCGTCGGTTGCAGAAACATAGAACTGATTACGGCCTACATTTGCAATACAGTCTTGACCCACCTGCATGCATGGCTACCACTTTAAATACAAACTGTAAACTGAGGGTGGGGGTGGGAGTTAAGGCGGTGGGTTGGGGTAGCGAAACAGTCAGGGCGGTGGGAGTTGAAACGGTGGGTTGGGGTAGGGAAACAGTCAGGGCGGTGGTTCGGAAGGTGGGTTGGGGGGTGGGGGGTTAAGGCGGTGGGTTGAGGAGGGGGAGGGGGAGTCAGGGCGGTGGGCTGGGGGTGGGGATGGAGGGTTAGAGCGGTGGGTTGGGGGTAGGGCGGTGAGTCGGTACATTAGGATGACGGTTAGGTAGGGCGGTGGGTTGGAATGGGGGCGGGGGGAGGGGGCGGGGGGTGAGGGGGGGGGTTTGGGGGAGGGAGGTAGGGTGGTGGGTTGGTGTATTGGTGGGGCTTAGGTCAGTGATCTGGGGTGATGCGTCGTCCTAGAGACGCAGATGCAGAGTAACGTATTACTGCTCAGTGGCTGGCTACCAGGGTTCTTCGGTCTACATCTCTACCTGGAGCACTCATCATGGGGAGAAGCCATTGCCCTTCTGCATTTATCGACACAGGAGGGGGGGGGGGGGGGCGGAGGGGCAGGGAGGACTGATAATCTCTCACCTGTCCCTGTCCACCTTTTTACACATCTAATCTCCCAAACTGCCACTATATGTTACCTAATCTGGCACGAAACTATTTTTCTTCTCTTGGATACAGTCTGCCGCCGGTCTCTCACTTGTATCGTTATCTTCCATCTGTTTTATGCATATATACCCACCTACCCATCCCCAGTTCGTCACATAATAAAATCACCGTTGGTAGAAGGTCGCGGCGAAGAAGTATACTTTATAGTATTTATACCATATAGAGGCTTTTGTTATGTTTAAATCACACACATATTCTACAGATGTGATCTGTGGTGAGATAAATTTGCTCCTATTAAACAAACGGAATTGAACGGAAATGAAATTATTGACGGTGCGAGGAACGATCATTAGGAATACGTCGGTATAACCCAATCTGAAAAAGGTCCAAATACTTGACAAATAAAAATCATCGTGCAAAAGGATTCCGCGGGCTAAACCAAAAATAGTCCAGTTCAAAAGAGAAACCGAGAGCGAAAAAGACGCCATATATGTACTGTATGAAATAAAGTCCATCCGTTGGCCTCGAAAAGCTTAAAGCAATATATTCCGTAATTTTTTGTATTACCAACCTCTTCTCTATGTCAAATAAGTACATTCTGTCTTGAATTTAAATTCTGAAAGGTATTTTGTGTGTGATGTCGACCGCGGCTCGCTATCACGTCCGCGCGCGATAAAAATAGACCGCGCAGTTTTATGTTGAAATGTTTGTTTTACAGACTCAAAGAGATATAAAATATATGCATCATAATTTTTGAGATACTTTTAGTCTTGATTCTAAAATGTAAAAATTCTAAGATGGCGCATGTAAGTATATTGCTTTAAGAAACAGGACAAACCTGGCGCGTCATAACGCACCCGTTATGAGAGGCTTCAAATGGCGATCGTCATAACGCGCCCGAATAGGCCAACCATGTCCGAGAGTCGTTATTCTATTGAGGCATTTTGAGGTCCGAATTTTGTGCTGGGTGTTACAGGGGGTGGATGGTCTCAACGTTTATTGAGGTGGACGACATTTGGATACATTAATTTCGCCTCTTGCTCCACTTTCCCCGCTTCAATTCGCAGGAAGTAGGGTCCTGTTTCTGAAAACGGTCTCAACTTCATCCTTTTGGTAAAGCTCCTACTTTTGGCAGTTATAAGAAACATTTTAGATAGATAAAATAAGTATCTATATGCTTGGATAGGGTCTGCCATACTGTAGTCATCCATGGGCATTCGTGTGACGCTGTTCTAGTCAGGATTCTGTATACAGTGAAGGGGTGAACACAACGCGCGGCAAGAGACACGACACGTTGCAAGAATACACCATTTCACAATGGCACGTGCAGAGTGAACATATGACCATCCTACACGATAAACGCATTATTTTTACAATAAATATATATTAGCTCTTCTTTTTTTTTGTCGTGCACCCGGAAACATTTATGTCAATTGATAACACCAACGCTTAAAACTTCCCTAAAACAGCGAGTTTTGTTCGCAAGTTTGCATCCGGGATAATGAAATAGTATCCCTATAATGTGGACTGATAGCGTATGACAACATACTCAAAGGAAGTCATAGCTCAGGGCAGACTTACTAAATTACGGACTGGAGAAGCGGGAGCGGCCGGGGTGTTATTGTAGTTGGCCAGAAGCGAGCAAATGGGTATATTGCTAAGAATTAGCATGCATTCCTTTATGTGTGAATCTTACATAGACAAAAGCTAACGGCCAAAACAATTCCACTTCCTAATATATTTCTCCATTCCGAACGAATAAAAATGCCTTTCATACAAAATGGCTAAACAAAACGGTTTCGTCATTGATTGAAATCTATAGCCAAAACAATTCCACTTCCTTAATATAGTTCCCCATTCCGAACGAATAAAAATGCCTTTCATACACAATGGCTAAACAAAACAGTTTCCTCATTGATTGAAATCCATAGCCTGGTGCCCCCCCCCCCCCCCCCCACGCCCTCGGTTTCTCGGATATCAGGGAAATCTCGCCTGTCAGCTTATATGATCTCATATCGACAGTTGCGTGTATGACAAGTTCTGCTTTGCGCCACGAACAGTGACCACGGCTGCAGCTGCAGCTGCATGTGGCAAGTTGTAGTGATATCAGGAAAATGTGTATTGTTACAGTAGTGGTATCATGAATTGTTTGTAGCAGTTGCATCATGAATACGCGCAGCGGGGCCTGGCCACCCTCAACCATGGCATCCCACGGTGTGTTGGTATCCGTGGAGGCAGATCTGTTGCAGCATTAACTCTTAAAGAAAGGCATACATTCTTATGTGGCAAACGCTTCAAAAATGCCCACAGTTTGATGACGTAGTACGCAACAACGCAACTTACTTGTAGGCCTACCTGTAGGTTACACACCAATAGGTCGTGCGTAGAAAAGTATATACCGTCAAGTAGTGCCTAAAATATGATCGTATATCAGGGTTATATGGTTACTGGTTACTTCTTTCTTTGTATATATTGTTTCTTTCACTAATGTTTGGCCAGATTACTGCCTGTTGCATTAATCTGTGGCGTATTTAATCATGTTTGCGGACGTTACGGGTGCGTGGTTCGGTCAACCTCATCACATGCTGATTCGCTGGGTGTTTAATTTTCGGCCGGTCGCGCTAGAGGGGGTGTCATACTAGGGGCTGTAGCTAAAAATATCGCACGTGAACCTATGTTCTGTTTGTTGTTAAAATAAAGTTGGATAGTTTCTCTATAATTTCCTATGGCCCATATAGTCAAACATGGTTACCGATTTTTTTCTAGCATGGGGTTGACAATTTGGGTTTTTGCATTACTTAACCTGGGGATGGTTTCTATTGGTGTGTAACCTTAAGTCTTTAATAGCATGTCCCTGTTTAGGTTTTTTACACCGTTATCTTTACGCAATAACGACATCAATAAACGACACGAGCAGCTTTAAACCTTGCGAACGGAAGGGACGTATAACATGGTGAGAAGCCTGTTATACAGGCCTTTATCTTTTAGCGCAGCGTGAAATTAGACAACTTCAGTGATGTTCTACTTTGCTTCTTTATTCATGGACTAGGCCTACTGCTCGATGCTACAACGCAGGCGCGCTAAAACACATGGACATGAAATTTCGTTGTATGACATCTCCCAACTGCATTATCAATACTTAGGAATACTACCATCTTTTTACCAGCTTTGTTCGCGACGTAAAGCGGTAGGATGGACGCTAAAAAGAAACGTGTTCACGGGAGACCTTCTCCGTCCAACGTTCATTCCCTCAGTACCCTAGTATTTGTCTTTCTATTCCCCCATTTGACATTGCCAGTAATCCATTACAAAACATTCCGCCTGTTTTGAGTTTTAGTTGGCGTTGTGCTGTTGGTGGTTTGTTTCCAGCCATGTCGACCAGCCAGGACCCACTAGGGACCCAGAAGGCCTTTTTCGACACGGCGACACCGCAATTTTTTAAATCGAAGACGCGATATTGTGGCTGCCTTAAAATCGATATGCGACATCAGACTTAGCGCCACGCGACATGGACCCCTTCTCAAAATCGACATGAGAGATGGACTTCTTCTTAAAATCGACACGCGATATGGTCTTCTTCTTGCGACATGGCTACCACCCCCCCCCCCCCCCCCTCGGGGGCCCTACCACTAACGGGACTATATGCTTCAGAAAAAAGAGGTTTTGGGTGGAGGAGGGGGGAGGGGGGAGGATGTGACACACACAACCCTCAGATTGGGCGCTCGTACCTATTTTTTCTCAGTCCGCAAGGTTAGGTTTACTTATATTGCACTAATCGATGTAGTCACACGCAATTTTTCACGCAAGTTCAGTTTCCGCCCAGTAGGCCTAACTGTTTTACTTTGCAGGAAAAAGGCGTGAAAGACGCCTGAGAATCAAGGTACTCAAGATTTAGAGGGTAGCTTTGGCTGGGTAGCTCAGCTGGTGCCTGTTCGATCGCTGGCCGACTGGCCCCGTATTCTCGCACATACACGATGCCAAGTGAATGTTAGTCAGGTCTTGGTCTATTAGTATCAAAGATATTATCAGATCTTAATATATTATATTATTAAAAGGGGTGCACCACTTCGTAACGCAAGTTTTAGTTGAACTGCTGTAAGGCGTGACGATATGACGGAGTAAGGCAGAGTTGATTCATTTCACCCGCAGTAGGTTTGGATGAATTATACACCAAATATTATGCCTACGGGTGCCAGGGTTGGTATCCACGACCTGCAGATCTGCAGTTCCTGAGCCTGCTTACCAACCGAGCTATGGATGGGCTATATGTCAAAAATACATAATGTAGCCTACTAAATGCTTGCATAAAAGTTATGGAGCCACTCGCCTTTATTCACATGTTGGGAATTCCCACGCGAGAACGAGGCTATGCCTGCAAGTTTGCGCGCGAACGGCTAGTGCATATAATGTGTGGCCCTGGTGAGTGGTACAACGGCCTTTCTCTCCTGCCGTCAATGGGCACTATTAAGTCTGTCAGGTCATTATTTTTCAAACTAAGTAAAAAATAAGACATTTGACAATAACCGAACGTGTAGGCCTATGCCACACGGAACGGGTGACCCCTCCAGCTGGGGGGTATCCCCGACCAGCAGTGGAATGCTATCACTTCAACAGAGCTTATCTGCTTAGTGGAAGCTTAGGAGCTAAGGTCCATATGTCGATTGTCCATTGGAAAGTTAACGGCAAATTAAATCAAACGTTAATGGTGTTTTTTTTGCAAACTTTGCAGGGAATGGTTGCTGGAGGTACAATATGACGCACTGTAACGCATTGCGTAACGTTGAAGACCGCGTAGCTCAGTCGGTAGAGCGTTTCCCTTTCGATACCTGGGTCGTGCGTTCAATTCTCGAAGGGTACAATTCTTTTTCCCTGCATTTCGTGCAACAACCACATTCTCCCATCAAAGTGGTCATCACTGTTTTAAGATTACACCGATTAGTTCATGCAACGGCACAGGCACAGTCAATCAATACGTGCATGGAGGGGGTGGGGTGGGGGGGGGGGGTAGAATTATTGCCACATTGGTCCTTTCATGAGATAAAATATGTCAGCATAATTCTACCCAGCATAATATCTCCCCGGGTAAAACACGGGGTTCAACAAGGCTTGTGTAAGCCAGTTTTCATGTGGTTTGATTTGGGTTTAACGGCACTTTCAGCCTGTAAGCCTAGAGGCCTATCGTGCCATTTCACGTGGGTCTACCATATGAGTAGTAGGCAAAGAATGTCCGGGTCATAGGATTCACTGAATACTCAATAAAAATACTCATAATAAAAGCAAAAACAATAGTAGGTCCATAGACTAATATGTCACAGCACAAAGATCCTAGCTGACGTGGAAAGCGCGTTAAAAAATATAGGGGGGGCTTTCATGTCAATTGACCCTTGCTGCATGCCGCGGGAAATAGACTACCCCATTTTTTTCAAATATAAATCTACTCGCCCCAAAAGACCCTCATTTTTCACATGTACTTGCTCCAGAACACACACACCCTTTTCATCTGCCTGAAATCGGTCATTTTATTACTGAAATCACCCGGGAGCTATTTTGCAGCGAACCCGCAGCAGTGTCTCCCATTAGATTTCACGCGTTTATGCCCACATAAATGTTTATAACATTTGACGTCACAACTACTCACTATGACTGCAGCCGATAGGCGGTCACCAAGAGCGCTCTGCTTGGCAACAGACATTTAGCGCGTTGCTTATAAATTGTTAATTAATATTAAAGACATGACATAATAAGCTTCGACCTATCTTTGCTTGAATATATTTATGTACAGCTGATATTTACTCCGAATCCGAAAACGTCTCATGGGGGCTGTTACGCGAAATGAAAGTCCTAAGCCTATGCTTGAAATGGACTTTGAACGCGCATGCATGTTACCTTAAAAGCTCGCTTGCGCTCGCTATTATGCATGCAGAAGAAGCTTGCGAAGGTAGGCCTATAATGTACTGATACGACGTACATATATATGCAGAGTGTGTATCGTGGTAGAGCCAATGTGTGTGAGACATGTCCCCTTACACAGACGGAGTATATACCGAACATACACCGCTTCGGATGTCTTTGTTCGCGCCCAAATCAGGAATATATAACGTCTAGTTTGGCCTCTTTAGTGCAGATTTGCACGGTTGACTAACCAAATAAATATAAAATCAAGAAATCGGGGTCAAAAGCAAATAATTCCTGTCTACACTATTATCGCTCGCTCTATATATATTATACATCACCGAAGTTGCCCCAGCGAGAAGGCTGGGAGTATGCAGTGCCGAAATGTTGGTCTTTTATAACTCTGATGAAACTTACCCCAGATGGAAGAGCCAGGGTTCGATCTGTCGATCTACAGCTCAGCCTGCTACCAACTGAGCTAGAGAGGCTCCCCTCCAGGGCTTGATGACATAGATACTCACGTGATTCGGTAATTATGTGGCTGTAGATATAAGGACAGCCAAGATACTTGCTTAGCAAGCAGCTCGGCGGTGTATTGCCGTGTCTCTGATAAGAAGCGGTGTCGCGTGCAGTTTTATGATGAATATGCCATTATCTCCAACGAGATTGGCGTTTCAAATCTCACGAGGTCTGGTACGTGGCTCAACTTTTTCCGCCACTTTCCTTGTTTCATCCAGGCACTGATAGAAGTGTACTTTAACTGGGATATACAGTCTGTCAGAGGTCTGTGCCAACTAGGACAGATGCCTCACGTCCAGTCTGTCAGTGAAGATTGATTCCAACTGGGACAGTACGTCAGAGAAGATCTGTTCCAACGGGGACAGATGCTTCACATCCAGTCTCAGTAAGACAATGCCTTTTTCAACTGGGACAGATGTCTCACATCCAGTCTCAGTGAGAGAAGGCCCCTTTAAACTGGGACAGATGCTTCACATCCAGTCTCAATAAGACAATGCCTTTTTCAACTGGGACAAATGTCTTACGTCTGGTCTCAGTCAGACAAGGCCTCTTTCAACTGGGAAAGATTTTTCATTTCCAATCACCGTTGATGTCTATTTTAAATTAGAATTTCCAATTAACACATCTCTCTTATAAGAATCACTGTCAGAGAAGACCTATTCCAACCAGCGTAGAGTTAAGTCTCCCGTCCAGTCAGTACAAGCGACGTTAGTCGCTTTTGGCGCCACCAACAAAATAAATCTGGCCTCTAGACAGGCAGGCAGAGTGAATTCGTTGCCAAGCACATATACAAGGCGTGAGGAGGTAAGGCTTACCCCACATCGACACCCATACCGCTATGTGGTTACTTACCGAACGTCTATCAAGTGGATGTATCTTTAAAGCTGCTCCCGCAGACTGGCAGTATTAGTTATCCACTCTCATTAATTAAGTCCAGAAGCTTGGTTGTCACAGACATGGAGTGTGTATGTATACCTATAGGCCTAGCACACACATACATAGGCCTTATACTGATTCACCCACACACCAACTGCACGTCATGGGCTGATAGACTGATGTCGTCTACCGCAAACACCACAGCTTGACTTTTTTCAAAGGGGACTGGTAGGTTTACAAGGGCAGGGCGGATCATATGTAGAGGAACCTTACATCCAGGGAATAATCAGCCAGCCACGAGGACCCAGAATGTCCCGCGCCCTGCCCCCTTCTTTCCACCCCCTCACCCTCCCCCTCCCCCCTTCCCGCCCGGCCGCTTCTCCCCTCGCCCCCGCCCCCGCCGGCCCCGCTCCCGGTCGACCAGAGTCCGCGCCGACCAGGACAACAGAGACCCTTTTTAATGGTCCCGTTTTTACTTAAAACTTTGGGGTTGGCACGACGCCACATAACGTGCACGCGGGCAACACGTGGGGGACATACCGTGAAGCTTAGTGAAGCAGACACGTGTATACACACACACACACATACGTGTGGACGGGGGGTTTGTAAAGGCCCGCTTCTGGGTAAATGAATTCGTAAAATTAACCATAATATAACAATAATATACCCACAGAGTAAATATTGAAGCAATCTGAGTGGTATTTGCCAATTATGTGGCTCATAGTTTGGAAAGTGTGGCAAGCTTTAGTCAAGAACTCCGTACAAACTCGGGCATCAACTCGATTGATTAAAGCCGTAAATTTCGCGCCAAGTGACGTAATTGCAGGTTTCGATTTAATGGCTAAATATAGGTAGGTGAAGTAAATATTGGGTTGAATTGGAGATTCACCAGTAGGTATTCGATGTGTTGAATTCCTAATATCTGGATTATTGTTTTAACCTGCGATGTGTTGTAACGTATGGTTTAGCAGAAGATATAGTAGGCATATGACTGCCCGTCTCATGCGTACAGCGCACCAACTCTTCAAATGGGAATCTACAGTTACATCACGAAACGTCAAATGATCGCCTCTGACTATATTTTAATGTTTAAACGCGTCATATGGGATAATGACAAATATTTATAATAGTGCTCCAGAAAGAAATTAATGGATATTCTATATTGATGGCGTAATATATTGGGATTAATATACTGGAAGTTCCTTTGGACCTAGGAGCTGGACAGGAAACACCTGGGTGTCAATCGGTAAATGGATGTATAAGCTTCAACAATAACCCTAATATGGCGGGTCTGAAATGTGGGTTGTACTACTATAACAGTCCTTTCTTACACGTGATGTAGCTCATGTAGTAGTATAGGTAATTTGGTAGGGGGTTTACTCTAGGGGGCTGCAAATGCATTGACCCCCCCCCCCTCTCCTCGCTCTTTTATACGATCCCTTCCCCCATATTTCACTACCAACCCACAAGTGATCCTCCCTTCCCCCTCCCACCCTTTTTTTTCTTCGAAAGCCTCTGGATCCGTGCTCGGTCTGCATGATGTTGTCATTATAACAGTAGCACATCCGATGTGGTGGCGAAATGTTTCCCTTTCACATGTTTCTCTTTGAGGAAAGTCTCCCCATGGACAAGTATCTAACCGCCCTTAGTTTAAACATATTTTTATTAATACGCAAGCGGAAAACAGGCATTGCCTATACAAATACTTTTGCTTAACATAATAGGCCTACATCAGATATAACATGTGTAGAATCATCTCTCAACATCAAGTAGGTAAAGAAAGGGAAAACAATTGAAACAAATGCAGGGCTAGTCTGGGAATTTAACCACCCTTTCCTTTCCAAACGTCATACGTGTGTCCAGAATCAAAACATGCAAATGGGACATGTCTGTTATAACCATTGGCCTTACAACGATAAAGGTTCACCTTCGGATGAGTCAACAAACAAGGGATTCAGAAGTCAAGTCGCGGAGGTTTAACTGAAATCCTCGTTTAGTTTGCCTCGTCACGGGCGAACTTGAGACGCTCGAAAGTGCGCAGAGGGTACACCGGAAGTGGCTATTTGAATACCGTTATCCCGTCTCGAGCAGGTCTACATAGGTTTGTCGCCGCTATTTGATTCTGACCTACAAACCGCTCGTGAGTGGAGCGGCTTTGCTCAGGCCCAGCTTTCAAAGGCAGGTGTCCTGTATGTTGCGTTATGAAGCTAATAGGGGTCTGGCACGAGAAGTGGGGGGGGGGGGGGGGGGGTCCAGTATCCTGTGTCGATTTTTTTTCCCAGTGTCGATTGTCATTGTCGTTTTTTTTCTAAAATGCGACTATATGTGTCGATGTCACTTTTTCAGATCCTCAGTGTCGGAATTTGGGGGTCAATGTCGAATTATTCATCTGTCGCGTGTCGCCATTTACCCTTTCCAGACCTCTGCTACATAAATCATGCGTGTTCACCCTATCACAGAAAGAGAGATGGAGAGATAGTGTGTGTATGTTTAACTTGATGTAGGGTCTACTGGTTTTTCTCTCATATATCAAGTTCGTTGACGACCATGCAGTTGAGATTACTATCCGTACTATAACTAAATGACCTTTGTTGTGGCTGACTTAAAAATTTCGTGGGAAAGTTACATCTTTGCGAAGTTGCACTAAAGACAAATTTTTGGCATGTGTATGTCTGTCAGTAATTTCAAGAACAAAACATAAAAATAACGAGCTCTGTGTATTTAATACAGCAAAAAACATGTTGTACCCTTTCGAAAAAGTCATAATTTTGACTGAATTCTTTGTTTCCATCACCTGATACCCTGTGTTATTAGGCTTAGGCTGAGTCCCCGACACTAATTTGTAGAACTGCGCGGCGCATTATTCCTATCAATTTGCGCAACGCCGCCCTGGCGAGCAAGTGTGAAATTACATTGAGGATGTATGCGGCAACAGGGATATAATGAAGCCCTAGCGGAGTGAGTCGAAGGCAGGGAGCTAGTGACATCCAACAGATAAACTTCCTAAACACCAAAAACATATCATTCACGCGACACATGGAAAACATCAAGTCGGAATTTTGAAGTTGTCACAGGAATGACATTTACGCTTGGGTGTGTGATACCATTATCCTATTATTAAAGGGAAGGATCATTATTTGCATCCAAACATGTCGGTTGGCATTACTTGTTTGTACAATGGGCAAAACTGGGGCAGACGAGAGTGCTGCAAGTACACACAAAGCCAGTCCAATGGGTTTTTTTCGTATCGAATTAATTCTAGTCTTCTCCCTGCAGTCTGATTGATGGAAGTGGATAACTTTGGAATTAGGATCATCATCGCACCCGGAACTAGCATACAAGCCGTCCCGGCCGGGGCCTCGGCTTTAACGAGGGGTTATCACAGCGACCGCCTTTATGGACATTACATTATATAGTAATGCCAGTGCCTACGCTGCATATATATTCCAGCTGCTCGCTAGTTCAACGTACTTCCCATTGAACCTTTTTGCCATACAATATGCGGTCATGTGAGCAGAGGCATTGAGGAGCCCACGTAACATGAAACCTTGTACGCAGCCTGGTAAAAAGGCCAATTAAAGACCCTTAAGCGTGTGTGGTAAGCAGACGTAACCAAGAATAGACGGCTCACTCATCTATACTCCGTCACGTAGCAACACTTTCACAGTCGTTCTCATTTATATCAACATGTTGTTGTTTGACGCGGATTTAACTGAGGTTTACCGGTACTTTCACCCTGTGAGGGGATTTAGTGGATTATTATGAGAGCGCGGGCACCAGCTAAAGTTAGTTTCAGTTACCAGGTTACGCAAGCTATCGTAGCAGGGCTGCCTTGCTGCAAGCTCTGACAGGGGGATAACTATTGGACGTTAGAGGAGTTCTAGCGGATCCAACGATGGCGGTCAAAGTGGTTCGAACCTTGGCCCCCTCTCTGAGTGGGGAGGTAGTTATACCGTGTACCGGTATATGATACTCTAATTTTGGTGTGGACCTCATCCTCTGTTTCTGTTGTAGTTGCCCCCCTCCCACACGTTTTTGGGGTCTCGGAGAGCCCTTCCAACCCGGTCGTCTCAGTTTAGAGCACACTCTCCCATCTTAGTCCTGGAAGGGGCCCGGAAGGGGTAAATGGCAACACGCGACACAGGCATATTTGAAAAATCGACATTCGACATTGACACCCAAATTCCGACACTGAGGATCTGAAAAAGCGACACCGACACGGATAGTGGCATTTTAGAAAAGAAAACTCCATACCGAACTTAGCCAAAAAGCGACGCGGAAGGTCGTGACAATTCGACATTCGACACTAAGAAATGTGAAAAATCAACACTGCACACTCGACCTCCCTTCCAGACCATGGCTGTCGTACGCGCTGGAGCGTGTCGGGTACAAGCGCAGATATCTGAGAGCCATGTATCAGGGGCCCGATCAGGGGTATTTCCATCTCATCCAAAGTAGGCTTTTGTTAGAACCCAACACGTCAGGGATGAAAACGTCAGACCTTATACAGAAATATAGTGTTTTAAGTTTGACTTCAACCATCCAGGTCATTGCTCACACAACCCTGAGTGACGTTTCTGAAGGACACGGGGCGGGGCCACTTGGAGCTAAAGATGAAATTAATTGACAATTAGTGACCGCTTGGAAAACAAAGATAACTAAGCTGGGTGTGGGATGATGGTGTCCGGTTTAGCATGTCCCCCTCACCTTCTCTGGCTGGTAACGACCCCAACACAACTGCTATCATACCAATGCCTACCTCCCCCCTACCCCCCTACACCCCCCCCCCCCCCCTCTGACCCCCCCCCCCCCCACACACACACACACACCCCAATATCTCGATCAGGCGTCATCTAAAAGATGATGCTACTACGAAGGCTTCATATCAACAACATAGAAACAAACAAAGAACTAGCATGCGAAGAGGTATACCAACCATGCCATAAGGCCAAAAACAACGACTAACACTATTGTGGTCATTATAAATACATATATATATAAATACTTGAATTAATCTCGGGCAAACGGACACCAGCGCATGGATGCTGATATCCATGTCTAGCGCGTCAACCCAATGACGAACGAGGAAAGAAAACGGCGGCCTTACGTCCTGGAGTAAAGTCGCCCTTTCTAAGCAGTGGCGCGCTCGACCTTGACCTTGGTGGCTAATAATCCCGACAATCACGGAGTTCTTACTTGGACACCGCCGCCGCCGCGTATCCCGTGTAAAATGCGCGGGCACTGAACAGAGGGTCCCACACGAAACACCCGGGCGAAAACACAGGCAGGAAGTCGGAATGAACTGCAGTCATAAATCATAGTTCACATCACGCCTTGATGGCGGAATAATTACATATGATTCGCTGCTCTGGCCTCTGGCCTCACACTTGGACCCGTGCCACTGTGGTGGTGAGAGGGTGGCAGGCGGTGGGGGGGGGATTGATGGTGTGTCGTGACATGACGAGCGAACAGCACCACGCAGCGGCATCACGTAGCGACCCTGGTCCGATACTGTCAGCAATGGTTTTTTACATCATATTTCAGCGTCCGGCTACCCAGCGACAGGTCCCACCCCACCCCACTCAACCCCCCTCCTCACCCCTACACGCCTCGCGGCACTCCGGGTAGCAATGGATCCTGACTGCCCGGCCCTATCTCTAATCGCCAGCACCCGACCCCGCCCCCCCCCCCCCCCCCCCGCTTGCGCCCCGCCACTTGACCCCTTCCCATACCACGCCCTGGGCGTTGACGTATTTCCTGCTCGATTCTCTAAGCCTGTGTCCCCGTCGCGACAGACCCCTGCTCTCTCCCACTCCTGCCCCTCAGCATTAACCGCTCAGCCCAGGTCGCCATCGCAACCCCTGGCCGTGCCACCGGTCTGTCAGTTACGTTGTCCCTGTCTGAATCAACCTCCGCTGAAAGGTTGCCCATTCTGCAACCTTTCTGCAAGGGCCAAGGCCACAATGCCAGAAGCCAGTCTGCACGGCCAGGGCCACAATGCCAGAAGCCAGTCCGCACGGCCAGATCCACAATCCCAGAAGCCAGTCTGCACGGCCAGAGCCACAATGCCAGAAGCCAGTCTGCACGGCCAGAGCCACAATGCCAGAAGCCAGTCTGCACGGCCAGAGCCACAATGCCAGAAGCCAGTCTGCACGGCCAGAGCCACAATACCAGAAGCCAGTCTGCACGGCCAGAGCCACAATACCAGAAGCCAGTCTTCACGGCCACAGCCACAATGCCAGAAGCCAGTCTGCACGGCCAGAGCCACAATCCCAGAAGCCCGTCTGCACGGCCAGAGCCACACTGCCAGAAGCCAGTCTGCACGGCCTGAGCCACAATGCCAGAAGCCAGTCTGCACGGCCAGAGCCACAATACTTGAAGCCAGTCTGCACGGCCAGAGCCACATTGCCAGAAGCCAGTCTGCACGGCCTGAGCCACAATGCCTGGCCATGACCGCCCAGAATGTTATTAGCCGGCAAGGCACTTGCACACTTGTTGGGCCAATTAACCTTGGCGAGTTGCCGGGAGAGGACTCCTGGCTATGTGACAGACTGTGTGAGTACTTCCTTAGAGCCGGGAGAGACGGCCCTGGGTGTCGGGAGCGCCCGGAAAACACTGTCTGAAGTAGGCTAGACAGTGAAAGGCGCCGAGCTTAGAAAAAACACCAAAACAAAACATTTGTATTTGTATTGCATTATCGGGGGGAATCGACGGCATAAGAAGGAAGTTTGGAGAAAAAAAACCCAGCTAAAATGATCTGCTGTTAGCTGATTGGAAAGAGAAATGAAAGGCTCTTGTCGGTCTTGGCTCCAGCGTGAAGCAAGGGCGAGACACCGAAAATAATTCCCAATAAAAATGTTCTACCGTCATTTGTACAGCATAATGATGTCTTGCATAAGTAATTTCGGAGCGATATGCAATCCAGTCTGCAAATCCAACGCTGATAAAAAAGGGAAGCTGTGACTTCCTGGCATGCCACGTCATGTGTTATTTCGCATTGTAAGCCATCTTCACATCGCGTGTACCTTATCCCACACCCACACCCACATCCACATCTCCACCCACACCCCCACCCTCAGCCACACCCCCACCCCCACCCCCACACTCACCCCGACACCCTGCCTTCCTCCCTCCCTTCCATTATGAAGAGGCATCGATTGACGTTACGTTTGCCCCGAGTGGGAAAACTTTACACAAGGAACTACACAGGCGCCACCGCCTTTGGTCTTTGCCTGTTTAAACGGCGACGAAGTCAGATGGGGATGGCCATGCTTAGGCCACGGCACTGGGCGGAGATGCAGATGCTTAGGCCACGGTACTAGACGGAGATGCAGATGGCTAGGCCACGGCACTGGGCGGAGATGCAGATGCTTAGGCCACGGCACTAGACGGAGATGCAGATGGCTAGGCCACGGCACTAGACGGAGATGCAGATGCTTAGGCCACGGCACTAGACGGAGATGCAGATGCTTAGACCACGGCACTAGACGGAGATGCAGATGGCTAGGCCACGGTACTAGACGGAGATGCAGATGTTTAGGCCACGGCACTAGACGGAGATGCATATGCTTAGGCCACGGCACTAGACGGAGATGCAGATGCTTAGGCCACGGCACTAGACGGAGATGAAGACGCTTAGGCCACGGCACTAGATGGAGATGCAGATGCCTAGGCCACGGCACTAGATGGAGATGCAGATGTTTAGGCCACGGCACTAGACGGAGATGCATATGCTTAGGCCACGGCACTAGACGGAGATGCAGATGCTTAGGCCACGGCACTAGACGGAGATGAAGACGCTTAGGCCACGGCACTAGATGGAGATGCAGATGCCTAGGCCACGGCACTAGATGGAGATGCAGATGCCTAGGCCACGGCACTAGACGGAGATGCAGATGCCTAGGCCATGGCACTAGACGGAGATGCAGATGCTCAGGACACGGCACTCCTTACCCGATGCACTCACTGCTCACCCATTGACGCCCCCTTTCATCTGAAAAGCATGATCTCCACCACCCAAGTGTCGACAGGGACTTGACAATGTCACAAAGTCAATATGGACCGACACTTCTCGCAGTCGGATCGGTCTTATCGCTCTACAGCCATCGCGCCAGATAATAAAGAAGGTGGTGTCGTTAAGGGTGTGGTATTGTAGCTAAGTACTAATCAGTTAAGTTTGTCACTCACGACCCATGGTGTAGCAGTGTAGTTGTTTGAGGCGTTGTTGTTAAGGGTAACATTGCGGTATGTTTGTCTAAGTTGGCAATGTATTGCACGGTTGTTAAGGGGGGCATTGTTTACGGTACTGTGTCGGTATATAGATTACTTGAATGTATTGCATGAATTTTGTACTTATGTATGACCTCTTGGTAATAAAGAATTAAAAAAACAAAACAAAAAAACAAGTGTTGTTAAGATAACGTTCTATGTTGCCTAGTTGTTAAGGGGGGCATTGTTTACGGTATAGTTGTTAAGGGTAACGTTCTATGTTGCCTAGTTGGTAAGGGGGGCATTGTTTACGGTATTGTTGTTAAGGTAACGTTCTATGTTGCCTAGTTGTTAAGGGGGGCATTGTTTACGGTATTGTTGTTAAGGGTAACGTTCTATGTTGCCTAGTTGGTAAGGGGGGCATTGTTTACGGTATTGTTGTTAAGGGTAACGTTCTATGTTGCCTAGTTGGTAAGGGGGGCATTGTTTACGGTATTGTTGTTAAGGGTAACGTTCTATGTTGCCTAGTTGTTAAGGGGGGCATTGTTTACGGTATTGTTGTTAAGGGTAACGTTCTATGTTGCCTAGTTGTTAAGGGGGGCATTGTTTACGGTATAGTTGTTAAGGGTAACGTTCTATGTTGCCTAGTTGGTAAGGGGGGCATTGTTTACGGTATTGTTGTTAAGGTAACGTTCTATGTTGCCTAGTTGTTAAGGGGGGCATTGTTTACGGTATTGTTGTTAAGGGTAACGTTCTATGTTGCCTAGTTGGTAAGGGGGGCATTGTTTACGGTATTGTTGTTAAGGGTAACGTTCTATGTTGCCTAGTTGGTAAGGGGGGCATTGTTTACGGTATTGTTGTTAAGGGTAACGTTCTATGTTGCCTAGTTGTTAAGGGGGGCATTGTTTACGGTATTGTTGTTAAGGGTAACGTTCTATGTTGCCTAGTTGTTAAGGGGGGCATTGTTTACGGTATTGTTGTTAAGGGTAACGTTCTATGTTGCCTAGTTGGTAAGGGGGGCATTGTTTACGGTATTGTTGTTAAGGGTAACGTTCTATGTTGCCTAGTTGTTAAGGGGGGCATTGTTTACGGTATTGTTGTTAAGGGTAACGTTCTATGTTGCCTAGTTGTTAAGGGGGGCATTGTTTACGGTATTGTTGTTAAGGGTAACGTTCTATGTTGCCTCGTTGGTAAGGGGGGCATTGTTTACGGTATTGTTGTTAAGGGTAACGTTCTATGTTGCCTAGTTGTTAAGGGGGGCATTGTTTACGGTATTGTTGTTAAGGGTAACGTTCTATGTTGCCTAGTTGGTAAGGGGGGCATTGTTTACGGTATTGTTGTTAAGGGTAACGTTCTATGTTGCCTAGTTGTTAAGGGGGGCACTGTTTACGGTATTGTTGTTAAGGGTAACGTTCTATGTTGCCTAGTTGTTAAGGGGGGCATTGTTTACGGTATTGTTGTTAAGGGTAACGTTCTATGTTGCCTAGTTGTTAAGGGGGGCATTGTTTACGGTATAGTTGTTAAGGGTAACGTTCTATGTTGCCTAGTTGGTAAGGGGGGCATTGTTTACGGTATTGTTTTTAAGGTAACGTTCTATGTTGCCTAGTTGTTAAGGGGGGCATTGTTTACGGTATTGTTGTTTAGGGTAACGTTCTATGTTGCCTAGTTGTTAAGGGGGGCATTGTTTACGGTATTGTTGTTAAGGGTAACGTTCTATGTTGCCTAGTTGTTAAGGGGGGCATTGTTTACGGTATTGTTGTTAAGGGTAACGTTCTATGTTGCCTAGTTGGTAAGGGGGGCATTGTTTACGGTATTGTTGTTAAGGGTAACGTTCTATGTTGCCTATAGTTGTTAAGGGGGGCATTGTTTACGGTATTGTTGTTAAGGGTAACGTTCTATGTTGCCTAGTTGGTAAGGGGGGCATTGTTTACGGTATTGTTGTTAAGGGTAACGTTCTTTGTGTTGTCGCTAAGGTGGCATTGTGGCGTATCGTGGTTAAGGGTGATGGTGTTGGCGGTATATTGTTGTTAAGGGCAACCCAGTTTGCGGTATTGTTGCTAGTAACACTGCGAGTAACGTTGTTTACGGTTTAGTTGTTTAGTCGTTATAGCGACGAGTGTCGGTCGGGTAAAGAACGCCCCAGTATTGGGACAGAGTGCTAGTGCTTAGCTACATACGCACGGGCAAGAGCACTTTTAGTGAAAACAATGGCACAGCTTTGCGTCACTTCCTATCACTATTGCCAGTCCAAATACTGCGCTTGGCACTTTCGCACAGTATATGGTTTTTGCCCATTAAGAGGGTAATAAAAATAGCGTTCAAACAGTGTCGGATTACTGAAGGAAATCGGCTATTATCTTCCATATCGCGAGTGAACAGGGATGAAAAGTTCGACCAGCGAATCCGTGAAATACCGGAGCTATGAATATATGCTTGTCGCTATTGATTAACGGGGAGAACCGAAGTTAAAAAGAGTGATTCGTTTGTTGTGTTATAGTTGTCCCCAGAAAAAATCTGAAAGCATCAGTAACGTACAGGGACTTGGGGATGATATCAGACTGTCATTCCCTCTGGGAATATTGCACTTCGGTCTGGCGTCACTTTCTGATGATCATTGTCAACAGCCATAGGCTCTTTTTTGCTCCTGCTGTAGATTTTAGCATTAACGGGAAACAGATTTGCCAAGCGTAAGTTAATTAGGCCTCAAGTGCCTTGTGGCGGTTGTCTGCCACCCCCCCGCCCCCCCGACGCCGACCCCCCCCCCCTTTCTCCGCCGCTGTGACTTGGTGGCCCAGTGTCGTGGCAGTAAGTCGTCTAAATCGTCAGCCCCCCCCCCCATCCCCAACCGCCATAAAGCCGTCAATCCCTTCCCTGCTGAGTTTATGTTGAGTGAGGTGGCATAGTCTAAACCCCTGGTCTAAACCGTAGATCGTAGACTGTGTGGATGGGAGTGGTGGCCCCGTTTAAACCGTTACGCCCCCCATCACCACCACCCACCCTTCCCAGTGACTTCATCACTCGTCGTGATAGAACCTTTTTTTTCCATATTGCACCTCTACATTGGCCCGGGGACTCAATTTGTCTTCATTTGGCTGACCCAGAAATGCCACCACCGGCCGCCCGTCCACGGTGGCCATCGGGGCTGGGCAGTCACAATGCCCTAATCCAGGCACCCCGTAACGCGGGTTGGGTGGTGGTGGGGGGGGGGGGGAGGGCGCTATCCTACCGCACGGCAGGGACAGTGAGGACTGCCTCGTGCCTCAGGAATTGGGAAGTAGGGGATTGCAGGAAGTGTGTGTGGTGGGGGGGGGGGCGGGGGTACTGCGGTAAATGGTCTGAGCGATAAATGGGAGAGATTGGAGGAGAGTACGGGAAACGGAAGGGAGAAGTGATGGGGGTAAAGTGAAATGCAAGATGGGACGGTGTCAGTTTCCAAGCAGTAGGCGCGGCGAGGTAATGCAGATGGATGCCGGTGGAAAGAAAGGTCAAAGAGAAGGGAGATTTTCTAGTAATGACAGAAAAATGAATTTTGGTTAAATATATAGTATAGATGACAACGAGCTGACGCCCAAGCGTGTGGGCCCTAGAAAAAGCCACAACCTCTCTAATAAAAATATGGTGTGTATGGAGGCGGGTGGGGCATACGAACGGGGGAAGGGTAGGGGATTGCTTGTTACCTTTCCATCCCCATGTCAATCAAAGCCACCCCTTCCAGCCACCTCATCCCACCCCTCACCATGCCACTCCCAGCCACCCCTCCCACAACCTTGCCTCTCCCACACCGTGCCACTCCCAGCCACCCCACCCTTCACCATGCTCCTTCCCTCACCATAGCCTATTCTGCCCCCCCCCCCTCCCTATCCCCACCCCCACACCCCCACGCTGTCAGCGATGCCCATTATCGCCCAATCAATTGAAATGATTCAATTGTGCCTCGTCGTGGGCGCTGTCCAATGGAGTCGGTGCCTTGGCTTACTATAGGGGGGCTACCCATCCGACGCTCGCCGCACCTACCTGGTATCCCTCATCGCCCCCCCCCCCTCCCTTCCTGCCACCCCCACCCCCACCCCCACACACATCCCACCGATACCCCAAGGCTTTCGTGCGAGAGAAATAGCTCGCTTTCACTTGCCTATTAATGACTCTTCAACGCTGCCCGAAACGCTGGCTTCCATAAAAAAATTGCCCCCCACCTAGCACTCCTTCTCCTTTCCCCTGTGCATCATCATCTATGCAACCCCACTTTAACCGCCTCCCCTCCCCACCCCACCCCGCGTTCACAAAGAGCCGCTCTGGTTTGTGTTGGCCGCCGACGGTAACCCCATATGGTCTAGGGGGTGTGATATCCACCGCCCTTGGGTGTGTCCTCATGGTTCCATCTCAACGGTTCCATGGTCATAGCAACAGACAGGGGATTGACAGGGACACACAGCGACACTGGGACAGACCATTACAATAGCCGGATAACTAGTTCAAGTTAGCGTCATCGTATCTAGGCCTATTGTCGTGGAACATCGAGGCACCAATTAAATTGTAATTTCCATATTTATTAGGCATTAAGCGACGCCGAGATGGGAGACATAACAGTCGTTATTTAACAATGGTCAGTGTGCACCTGTATTGTGGGGAAAAGCCTGGAATAATAGTAGTCATGAAACCGTGTGCTTGTCTCAACGTTTTGCTGCGAAAGCTAATGTAACATGTATTGTTTTGGGGATGGCGGTGGGGAGAGTGTGAGCAGAGTAACGACATTTAGGACCAAGACGGCGATGTCGTGACGTGGGACGTGACACATGGAACCAACAAACGTGCCGATTTGCGGCAAATGAAACCAATGAACGTGACGATTTGTCGCAAATGGAACCAATGAACGTGACGATTGGTGGGAAATGGAACCAATGAACGTGACGATTTGTCGCAAATGGAACCAATGAACGTGACGATTTGTGGGAAATGGAGCCAATGAACGTGACGATTTCTGGGAAGTGGAACCAATAAACGTGACGATTGGTGGGAAATGGAACCAATGAACGTGACGATTGGTGGGAAATGGAACCAATGAACGTGACGATTTGTGGGAAATGGAACTAATGAACGTGACGATTTGTCGCAAATGGAACCAATGAACGTGACGATTGGTGGGAAATGGAACCAATGAACGTGACGATTGGTGGGAAATGGAACCAATGAACGTGACGATTTGTGGGAAATGGAACTAATGAACGTGACGATTTGTCGCAAATGGAACCAATGAACGTGACGATTGGTGGGAAATGGAACCAATGAACGTGACGATTTGTGGGAAATGGAACCAATGAACGTGACGATTTGTGACACAAGGAACCAATGAACGTGACGATCTACGACAAATAGAGCCTATGCACTTAACATGGGGCAAACAATAAAGCGAAGGTCTCGATAGTTCTTTAATTATTTAGCAGTTATGTGTATCACAGCGCACGTTTAACAATGCGCATTTAACGTCATATCTCGGTATATTTTTAGTGCGCGTTTAACGTCATATCTCGGTATACTTTCAGTGCGCGTTCAACGCCATATCTCGGTATATTTTCAGCGCGCGTTTAACGTCATATCTCGGTATATCAGTGGTGCACGTTTAACGCCATGTCTTTGTATATATTTAATGCGCGTTTAACGCCATGTCTAGGCATATTACCAAATGGCGTCCCAAGCCAGACGGTACCCGCACCCTCTCGGCCATACCTGGCCTTGACCCTTGACCTTTGGCCCGAGATCACCGGAGGGATGTGACAATGACCCAGGGTATGGTCCCCCTGGGGTGTCAGGTGTCGGGGGGGACGGGGAGGGGGTGGAGGCTAAGGTACTAGGGGTGTTGGTCAGGGGCACGCGACAGAAACAGAGTGCGAGGGGGGGGGGGGCGATGCAGGAAACCAGGGCACAGGCTGCACGGTGGGCATCCCGTGGTGCCCTGGCACCAGCTACAAAGTGACCGGCCTTTGGCAGGGCCTCAGAAGAGATAGAAGACCTCATTGAAGAGGCAGAGATTAAGTTGGGGACTCCGGGCAACGCGTGGCGTAGAGGTCGTACGGGAGAGGACAAAGGTGTCGTGGCCGTGGGTCCGTTGGGGGTGGGGGGTGGGGGATGGAGGGTCGGGGGTGAGAGGGTAGGGGTGAGAGGGGGCGATAAAGGGAGATGATGAAGGAAATGAATGACCTCGCAGGGACACTCTCAAGATGGATGTCCTCGCCTTCAGACCCCTGGTATCCAGTCCCCACCCTCCGTCTTCCCTACCCTCCAGCCTCCGAAGGACTTTCACCCCAACCCCCATGACCCCCTACTCTACACTCCCAACCGCCCACGAGGCAAGGCAACAGCGGCTATTACCCTGCGCCTTAATGTGATCTCTCGCCGCTAGGTGGAGGCACCGGCCCTCAAGGCCATTTTCATCAAACCCGATGGGGTCAGTTCATCTTTGACCTTGACCTAGACATGACCTTCAGCCGGGTCCGCGAGGTACGGCCGCCAGCCACCAGAGGGCCTTAAACAAATCGCTGCATTGACGGACATGCCAGACGCACTCTCCATATGCGTGTCGCTGCCACCATTATTACGCCGTGTGTGGCGCTTCGACAATCTGATTATCAGACCCTGCCTCCTCTCTCCGCTTTTAAACCATGCATGTGCCCGCTAGTAGGGTGCTGGCGGGTACTGGGGTAGTGCATAATGTACCGACATGGCTGCTTAGACGCGGGTTACGACAGCAATTGCAGAAAGTGTAGCGGTTCTTGCGCTAATAGAATAGATAATATTTGTTATGTATTTAATCTATATGTATTACAATCGATTACGATTACTGATTATGATTATCCCATGTCTGGTTATGTATTTCATTTATATGTATTAATTGCATTGATAAATAATGTGTTATCATATATGACACTGTTGGAATACGAGGAGCGCTCGGGGTCGGGTGGCGGTTGGGGTAATAATGCCTATATCGCGCAATATCCCCTTATTACCTCTCCCAACACTCTTCCCTACGCTGATGCTGGACCGTGATGTTTCTGGTCATCCCCCGGGGCGAGGAGGTGAACTTACCCCCCCCCCCCACCCCTCACCTCCCCGGGCTGAGGCTCCTAGTCCCTACCCCACTCCGACCCCCGACCCTGACCTGGCTTTCTGTGACCAGCAAGAGGCGGCTTTCTCTGGACGGCGGTTAACGGCAAACCCATTAAGCGGGAACTCGCTGTAATCCAGCCTTAAAAGCATCCCAGGTGAGCTGGGGGTGAGGCGGAAAGAAAATCAATTTCCGCTCCGCAGTCACTTTACTTGCAGTCGGAGTGCAGTCCGCGGCGGGGACGCGGCGGGGACGCGGCGGGGACGTGGCGAGGACCAGAAACACGAAAGGGCGGTGCAACCACCGAGGGGCTTCTAGCGTGGAACACATATGCACAAGGTGCGCACATTGCATGGTTCACACATTGCATAGTGCACACATTGCATGGTGGACACATTAAATTGGACATCCTGCGGAACACATATTGCATTGTGCACACATTGCATGGTGCACACATTGCATGGTGCACACATTGCATGGTGCACACATTGCATGGTGCACACATTGCATGGTGCACACATTGCATGGTGCACACATTGCATGGTGCACACATTGCATGTTGCACACATTGCATGGTGCACACATTGCATGGTGCACACATTGCATTGTGCACACATTGCATGGTGCACACATTGCATGGTGCAAACTTTGCATGTTGCACACATTGCACGTTGCACACATTGCATGGTGCATACATCGCATGGTGCACACATTGCATTACATGATGCACACATTGCATGGTGCACATATTGCATGGCACATATTGCATGGTGCACACATTGCATTACATGGTGCACACATTGCATTACATGGTGCACACATTGCATGGTGCATACATTGCATGGTGCACGCATTGCATGGTGCACACATTGCATTGTGCACACATTGCATGGTGCTCACATTGCATTATGCATACATTGCATGGTACACATCGCATGGCACACATTGCACGATTGTGGGTCACACAATGATGGCACATGTTGTAAAACACATTGCGAGGCACACATTGCGGAACACACATTTCCAGGCAAATATGGTGAGACACAACCGTCGGAACACACTTCTTACGGTGGCCCAGACAGAAAGCGCAGTCTGTTGCCCAGACAGAAAGCGCACTCTGTTGCCCAGACAGAAAGCGCAGTATGTTGCCCAGACAGAAAGCGCAGTATGTTGCCCAGACAGAAAGCGCACTCTGTTGCCCAGACAGAAAGCGCAGTTTGTTGCCCAGACAGAAAGCGCAGTCTGTTGCCCAGACAGAAAGCGCAGTCTGTTGCCCAGACAGAAAGCGCAGTTTGTTGCCCAGACAGAAAGCGCAGTCTGTTGCCCAGACAGAAAGCGCAGTCTGTTGCCCAGACAGAAAGCGCAGTTTGTTGCCCAAATAGAAAGCGCGCTCTGTTGCCCAGACAGAAAGCGCAGTTTGTTGCCCAAATAGAAAGCGCGCTCTGTTGCCCAGACAGAAAGCTCGCTCTGTTGCCCAGAGGGAGAAAGCGCGCTCTGTTGCCCAAACAGAAAGCGCGCTCTGTTGCCCAGATAGAAAGCGCGCTCTGTTGCCTCCAGGGAGAAAGCGCACTCTGTCACCCAGACAGAACGCGCGCTCTGTTGCCCGGATAGAAAGCACGCTCTGTTGCCTAAATAGAAAGCGCGCTCTGTTGCCCAGATAGAAAGCGCGCGCTGTTGCCCAGACAGAACGTGCGCTCTGTTGCCCAGATAGAAAGCGCGCTCTATTGCCCAGATAGAAACCGCACTCTGTAGCCCAGATAGAAAGCGCGCTCTGTAGCCCAGATAGAAAGCGCGCTCTGTTGCCCAGATAGAAAGCACGCTCTATTGCCCAGATAGAAACCGCGCTCTGTAGCCCAGATAGAAAGCGCGCTCTGTTGCCCAGACAGAAGCGCGCTCTGTTGCCCAGACAGAAAGCGCGCTCTGTTGCCCAGACAGAAAGCGTGCTCTGTTGCCTAAATAGAAAGCGCGCTCTGTTGCCCAGATAGAAAGCGCGCTCTGTTGCCCAAACAGAAAGTGCGCTCTGTTGCCCAGATAGAAAGCGCGCTCTATTGCCCAGATAGAAACCGCGCTCTGTAGCCCAGATAGAAAGCGCGCTCTGTTGCCCAGATAGAAAGCGCGCTCTGTTGCCCAGATAGAAAGCGCGCTCTATTGCCCAGATAGAAACCGCGCTCTGTAGCCCAGATAGAAAGCGCGCTCTGTTGTTGCCCAGACAGAAAGCGCGCTCTGTCACCTAGAGATGTCGCACGCCCTGTTGCCCAACGTGCTATCAATACTAATTCCTCTCATCACAGGCGAGTGCAAAAATGGGGTTTAAACCCTCCATTTCCACTTAAGCCTGTGCAGAAAACAGGCCCCTTGGTATACCTAAAGAGAATAAATACATAAAGAGTACCCCCCCCCCCCACGCACACACACACTCTGCTCCAAGTCATGCGTGCCTTGTTGACCCAAATACCCAACCACAACTATCCCCAAACCACTCCACTTCAAACAGACAGCTTGTGCCCGCAATCATATATTCACTATAATCATTGATGCTTGGTCTACTGGCTGCTCCATTGTAAGTGAAATCACAAAGCTCAGCAAGGCGTTCACCTGTGCCATACATTATTTATCCCCTACCCATTTTCCCACCGGCAAGTTAATGGAGTCCGTGTCTTCATTGACAGGGGTGTGTGGCCTTTCTAGCCAGCGTGTAGCCTTTATAACCAGTTCCCCGGTGTATCCGAGAGCTTTATATCGACTACCTGTCGTGCGTCCGTGCCTCTCAGCCAGGCTTAAGTTGTATTGTCTTCCTGCTGCCACCCCGGCAATGTCCCATCAGCAGTCACTTCACCCGGCACTGATGTTTTATTGACCTTCGGGGCCTGCGATCTCAAAAGCGATGGATTCTTTAGGATCCGTGCACGTCCTTGCACGCTTGGGGGTGGCCTATGATCGGTTAGTTTAGCGGCCCGCAGACTTTGTATGGGTGGCGATAATAAGGGTTGATGCGGCTGTTGATATAGGATTTCATACATACAGAGGTAGGGCTGGTGGGATGTCATGGATAACACGCTTAGAAGAAGCCAATAGACCGATCCAGGCTGTCAATCATACACTGACGTCCCTGTTGCTTTTATCCAATTATGAGGTAAAACAAGTTCTTCCACCTGCGTTATGTCGGACAAACAAGTCGGACAAACAAACCAGCATGTCGCTTTCTTGTTTCAGAGATGAGTACTTCTCATATATACCGACCATCACCTATGATTGTCGATTTCATACTCACTATTATGGAAAAGGGACTCAAGCGTAGGCGGGGCTAGTTACGGAGCATGGATCGGCCTTTTGTGAAGTGAGTTAGACAGTCTTCTCTATAAGTACTAAAGCCCAGAGTTAATTGCGAAGTGGGTTTTAGGCGTGAGGGTCTGGAATAACTGGCTGATAGTCAGTTACTAGACCGATCCATACTCCGACACTAAGTCATTTGAGTCATTTTTCCTTCAGCGTGAGTCTAAAATTGACAATCATTGCTGGTGGTAGGTAAAGTGAAGAGTACTCATCTCCGAAACTGACAACAAAGTGACATACCGACATAACGCACGTGGAAGACCTTTTTTTTGCCAGATGATTGGATAAAAACAATAGTGAATGATTGACAGCCTGGATCGGTCTATTGTGACGAGAGAATAGATGACGTTTTCTTCTCCACCATTGAGAGGTTGGCAAATAAGTTTCTTGTTTGTTTGGTCTTAAGAAAGCCATTTTATTTAAATTCGTCGCGTTCATGTTTTCGTCTTTCTTTCCGTTCTAATTTCCATTCTAATGCAACTCCGCGCCTTCATTAGCTCAGGGGATTACATGTGGACAATGCTGCAACAAGCCCCTGGTAGGCTTTATATATTCAATAAAGAAATACATCCAAGTTGGGAAGAATGACCATATTATTTTCTTAAACTTTGCCTGAAAAACAAACTATTGACCAATCCATTAAGGTATCAATGTAAAGCACTAGCTTCACCTTTCCTGGACCCTCCCCCGCGGCTGACCTCCTCCGGGTATCCATGTCGGCCGCCCCACCCCCGTCCTCTCCCTCGACACACCGCATCCTGAGGAAGTGAATCCCCGTTGCCATTGACGCCCACCACACGACATTTCCTTAGCTGAGCCATTGGCGGCGCAACGTGTTTTCAGTAAAGCCGGTTACCGAAGGAAAAGTCTATATATAGGAAACATGGGCGGTTAATACAGGCAGACAGGAAATAGAAGTCGGGGTGGTCAGGGGGAGGGGGGGGGGGCGGGGGCGGGGGGAGATGAGAGAGAAAGCATGAGGGAAAGATGGGCTGTATGGATGAGAGTGAGAAGGGGGAGAGTGCGGCAGACTGGTGAGCCTACCCCTCTCCGTCCATATTGCCCCCCACCCACACATACCCACAGCTACACCCACACCCACATCCACACTCTCATACCCACACCCCACCCTCGGGAAGCACGTCAAAGACACGTGTCCTGGTCAGGGTTTAAGGTGGGGAGGCCGTAGGAAGCCCCGCCGGAGACGGGTCACCTTTGTAGGCTGCTGAAGCAGAATGTCAGGGAGCAAAGCAGGGAGGCAGGGAGGCAGGGAAGGAGGGAGGGAGGGAGGGAGGCAGGGAGGGAGGGAGGCAGGGAGGGAGGGAGGGAGGCAGGGAGGCAGGGAGAGAGGGAGTGAGCGAGGGAGGGAGGGAGGGAGGGAGGGAGTGGGGGAGGGAGGGAGGCAGGCAGGCAGGGAGGGCGGGAGGGAGGGAGGGAGGGAGGGAGGGAGAGAGGGAGGCAGGGAGGGAGGAAGGCAGGGAAGGAGCGAGCGAGGCAGGGAGGGAGGGAGAGAAGGAGGGAGGCAGGGAGGGAGGAAGGCAGGAAGGGAGGGAGGCAGGGAGGGAGGGAGGGAGGCAGGGAGGGAGGAAGGCAGGGAAGGAGCGAGCGAGGCAGGGATGGAGGGAGAGAGGCAAGGAGGGAGGGAGGGACAGGGAAGATACAAAGAAGAGCGAGATGGACAAGACGAGAAGTAGAGAAATTTTGAGGGGTACATTACCCGACACATCATTCATGTTTATTGCGAGAAGTTCATTACCAGACATATTATTTGTGTTTATTGCGAGGTGTACATTACCCGACAATATTATTCACGTTTATTGCGAGGTGTACATTACCCGACACATTATTCACGTTTATTGTGAGGCGTACATAACCCGACACATTATTCACGTTTATTGTGAGGTGTACATTACCAGACATATTATTTGTGTTTATTGCGAGGTGTACATTACCCGACCATATTATTCACGTTTATTGCGAGGGGTACATTACCAGACACATTATTCATGTTCTTTCTCACGTTAGGTGTTCCCCTTTATACAACACTCTGACCTATACTCCCCGCGGGGTGATGGCACTGGCGTCACTAAACTGTAACCATAGCTACACATCCCGCCTCCGGCTGCTACTCGCACCCCCACCAGCCCTTCGCCATCACCATCCATCCACCCACTCACCCACCCACCCACAATATCCCCTCCCTTACCCCACAAACAAGAGGAGAGGAGGAGCGGGAAGGAAGGAAAGGGTGGTGGGGGGAGGTGAGGATCCCCTCCCCCCCCCCCCAACCCAGGGGATCATCCCCAAGTGCTAAATATATGGAGGTATTGCATGTCAAGCAGCTTCCGCCCGTAGCGGCAGTCGTGGCCGGGCTGATCGCGCCGTGGAGGCTGGGCCTGGGCTGGGCGGAAGCAGGGACTGTCGCGACCACTACACGCTACACTGACTTGACGAGACCTTAAGCGGCCCCTTGAGAGTGGAAAACGGTAACTCCGCTATATTTGTTGTGTGGAGGTACACTGTCTATATATGTCCCACGAATACTCTCCCCACCGCTTGTCGCGGTCATATTTTTGATGGCCTCCCCCTTTCCTGTTAGATATATTGTCCTGGTCCGCTTTACCCAGGACGCACCTGGCGGTACTGCCGGCCCATTCTCCTACTAAGTCCCCAGGTGGCGCTAACTACCGCGTAAAATCTATGAAGCCGATGTTGGCGAGCAGAAATCCGCACTAAAACGGGTCTCTTTACGACGAAACACTTTTGGGTGCAGTTCGCCTAGGTTGGGTATAATTAACAGTCATATCGACCTGTTTCCCATGATAAGCTTGGTCTAGGTCGCCCAGGTTGGGGTATATTTAATAATAATTTCGTTCTGCTTTCTAGGATAAGTTTGGTCAGCTCGCCAACGTTGGGTATATTTACCACTGAAAACTGATACAAAGGGATCACATGGTTCGGTCCACAGAATTTGCTAAATAAGTGCTTATTTCGTTAGACTTAAGTTATTAATGAAACGTTATGTTTTAGGTGACACCACGTGGCGGTATATTTATATCTTCATCAGTTGAACAGGTCGCTGGCCGACGTGTCGCTTTGTGCAGGGGGAAAGTACAGGAACCATAACGCGGCACTCGTTGAAAAGGCTGAGAGTAGAGCTGGGTGAATGCACCACACTAACTAACGCGTTGCCTGCGAGAGTAGTTGGTGGGGACGGTGGCCAAATTGTACAAATATTTGCCCAGTTAAGTTGCCGAGGCGGTCTGGATAAATGCGGAGAACATGCAAGGGATAATTACTTGTGTCCTCACGTCGAGTGGGCACAAGGTCATATCGCCCACCAAGGTCATAAAGTAGGCACATCGCCCACAAAGGTCATAGACTGGGCACATCCCGCACCAAAGTCATAGAGTGGGCACATCGTTCACCAAGGTCATACAATAGGCATAACGCTCAACAAACGATGTCATTGATTGGACAGATCGCCCACCAAGGTCACAAGTGGCAGGCACATTGCTAACCAAGGTTATAGAGAATAGGTAATCACCCACCAAGGTCATATAGCGTAGGCACATAGGCCACCAGGGGCATAAAGAGCAGGCATATAAGTCTCATATGAGGGGTACGGTAGCTCACCAAGTTATGAGACACGGTAGAACATTTACGTATCTCTCCAAAGCTGATATCAGGCAGATACATCGCCTACCAAGCTGATATAAGGCACATAAATCGTCCACCAAGCTCATATAAGGCAGATACATCGTCCACCAAGCTGATATAAGGCAGATACATCGTCCACCAAGCGCATATAAGGCAGATACATCGTCCACCAAGCTGATATAAGGCAGATACATCGTCCACCAAGCTGATATAAGGCAGATACATCGCCCACCAAGCTGATATAAGGCAGATACATCGTTCACCAAGCTGATATAAGGCAAATACTTCACCCAGCTGAGAGAGGGTCGACACACATGTATACTACTCACAATTTGCTAAGGATCACCTCTATGCAGAGATATGTCAGTGTATAACAGGTGACTGTGTGATTCTACTATAATACAAAGACGTTTGCCTTTACCATGCATGGTCGCACACGAGTAACAGATTGGACACAGAGTGGGGAAGGTTTATCTGTATTATAGTAGAATTAAACAGTCACCTGGTCTACACTCAGATATCTCTGCATAGCACACTCAGATATCTCTGCATAGAGGTGATCCTTAGCAAATTGTGAGTAGTACATTTATCACCAAGCTGAAAGAGGGTCAATCCACAAGTATTTCTCACCAATCTGCTGTTTGAGCGTTAATACGCACGGTGACGTTACCCCTTCAAGTCCCATGTTCCCAGACTGACGTAAACAACGTTCCACAGGCCGAGCGCGTACGTTCGATAAGCCACACATTTGACGCAGCCCAATTTATGGGTTCACCGGGTTACCGTGATCTGCATTTTTATGGCATTCCTCCCCCAGAAATGCCTTGGAGATGTCTCGCCCTTGCTCCTCATAGAGGTCAGACGCTAACAAGGGACTTTAAGAGCCTCAAGGTCGATCGTGAGCGTCCCACGAATAATCAGTCGCCCACGTGACCGGTGGCGAGATGTCGAGATGTGAAACCAGCATAATGCACAGCATAATGGGTAGGGGGTGAGAGTGGGAGGGGGAGGTGAGACCAGCACAACATAATGGGTAGGGGGTGAGAGTGGGAGGGGGAGGTGAGACCAGCACAACATAATGGGTAGGGGGTGAGAGTGGGAGGGGGAGGTGAGACCAGCACAACATAATGGGTAGGGGGTGAGAGTGGGAGGGGGAGGTGAGACCAGCACAACATAATGGGTAGGGGGTGAGAGTGGGAGGGGGAGGTGAGACCAGCACAACATAATGGGTAGGGGGTGAGAGTGGGAGGGGGAGGTGAGACCAGCACAACATAATGGGTAGGGGGTGAGAGTGGGAGGGGGAGGTGAGACCAGCACAACATAATGGGTAGGGGGTGAGAGTGGGAGGGGGAGGTGAGACCAGCACAACATAATGGGTAGAGGGTGAGAGTGGGAGGGGGAGGTGAGACCAGCACAGCATAATGGGTAGGGGGTGAGAGTGGGAGGGGGAGGTGAGACCAGCACAACATAATGGGTAGGGGGTGAGAGTGGGAGGGGGAGGTGAGACCAGCACAGCATAATGGGTAGGGGGTGAGAGTGGGAGGGGGAGGTGAGACCAGCACAGCATAATGGGTAGGGGGTGAGAGTGGGAGGGGGAGGTGAGACCAGCACAACATAATGGGTAGGGGGTGAGAGTGGGAGGGGGAGGTGAGACCAGCACAACATAATGGGTAGGGGGTGAGAGTGGGAGGGCGAGGTGAGACCAGCACAACATAATGGGTAGGGGGTGAGAGTGGGAGGGGGAGGTGAGACCAGCACAGCATAATGGGTAGGGGGTGAGAGTGGGAGGGGGAAGTGAGACCAGCACAACATAATGGGTAGGGGGTGAGAGTGGGAGGGGGAGGTGAGACCAGCACAACATAATGGGTAGGGGGTGAGAGTGGGAGGGGGAGGTGAGACCAGCACAACATAATGGGTAGGGGGTGAGAGTGGGAGGGGGAGGTGAGACCAGCACAACATAATGGGTAGGGGGTGAGAGTGGGAGGGGGAGGTGAGACCAGCACAACATAATGGGTAGGGGGTGAGAGTGGGAGGGGGAGGTGAGACCAGCACAACATAATGGGTAGGGGGTGAGAGTGGGAGGGGGAGGTGAGACCAGCACAACATAATGGGTAGGGGGTGAGAGTGGGAGGGGGAAGTGAGACCAGCACAGCATAATGGGTAGGGGATGAGAGTGGGAGGGGGAGGTGAGACCAGCACAACATAATAAGTAGGGGATGAGAGTGGGAGGGGGAAGTGAGACCCGGACAATTTACAGCATAATGGGAAAGAGTGGTGAGGGGGAGGGGAGGGATATCGTAGAGCGTGTTGTCGGATATTAACGGACCACAACTTGCCTGGGCTGTCGTCTTTCGCCAAGCCCGTAGTGATACTGATTACCAGCCACTATCAAATTGCGCCACCATGTCATGTGGTGTAAAGAGCGAGTGACGCGCCACCGTGCGGTGGAGTGTGGAAAGCGAGTGACGCGCCACCGTGCGGTGGAGTGTGGAGAGCGAGTGACGCGCCACCGTGCGGTGGAGTGTGGGGAGCGAGTGACGCGCCACCGTGCGGTGGAGTGTGGGGAGCCGGTGACGCGCCACCGTGCGGTGGAGTGTGGGGAGCGAGTGACGCGCCACCGTGCGGTGGAGTGTGAGGAGTGAGTGACGCGCCATCGTGCGGTGGAGTGTGAGGAGTGAGTGACGCCCCACCGTGCGGTGGAGTGTGGAGAGCGAGTGACGCGCCACCGTGCGGTGGAGTGTGAGGAGTGAGTGACGCCCCACCGTGCGGTGGAGTGTGAGGAGTGAGTGACGCGCCATCGTGCGGTGGAGTGTGAGGAGTGAGTGACGCGCCACAGTGCGGTGAAGTGAGCCATAGGCGGAAAAGCCAATCATGAAACCCATACGTTGGATTAGCTGAAAAAATCGACCGCTCCAAAGCAATGCAAGAAAAACAGCGAAATTATTTAGCGCTTCATTCATTGTCTGATCTCATGCCGGCGTTTTTACTGGTGAGGCGTGAGTTAATTAGTCATTTCTATGCTACTGCATGCTCCTCCATCGTTACCCTTTTTTACCACTTCCCATATTTTTTTATTTGATTTGATCTGGTTGTTCCCACATCCTATTACAATATATATATTTACAAAACCAAGTTATATGTTTCATACAATCAGCCCAGTTACTTCATAACGTGTGTATTGCATTCCGTGTCGTGGAATATAAACCGGCACTCCCTCATTGTGGGAAAGTGCGTCTATTCTATTCCGTCCCTTGAATAAGAACCGGCACTCCCTCATTGTGGAAAAGCGTCTATTTTTTTCCTTCCCTGTAAATACAAATAGGCAATCCCTCAGTCAATAGTGACAAAGTGCGTCTATTCTAATTCCGTGGCGTGGAATATAACCCGGCATTGCCATAGTCCATTGTCGGTGGCAAAGTACGTCTATTCTAATTCCGTGGCGTGGAATATAACCCGGCATTGCCATAGTCCATTGTCGGTGGCAAAGTACGTCTATTCTAATTCCGTGGCGTGGAATATAACCCGGCATTGCCATAGTCCATTGTCGGTGGCAAAGTGCGTCTATTCTAATTCCGTGGCGTGGAATATAACCCGGCATTGCCATAGTCCATTGTCGGTGGCAAAGTGCGTCTATTCTAATTCCGTGGCGTGGAATATAACCCGGCATTGCCATAGTCCATTGTCGGTGGCAAAGTGCGTCTATTCTAATTCCGTGGCGTGGAGTATATGACCCGGAATTCCGTCGGTCCATGGTAGTCAATAGCCTCTCCCACACCCATACCGTCCGCTTGTACGGGAAGAACAGACGGGTGTCCGACGCTCATGGTGCAAGGTGCATTGTTCGTCCTTTGTCGCGGGGGACCGGTGATGAAATCGCTCAGAATGAGAGCTCTTCCCTTTCATTATTATTATTATCACTATTATTGCCCAAAGCAGAGGCTCCGGCCATCACCGAGCCACACACAGCGGCACAACATCTCCCGTTATTGCCTATATTAGGAGAGGGTCACCTCCCCACACCCCGGATGGCCTGAACAGTCTGGGCGAGGAAACCTCTTGTGTATGCTGATCACACAACACTTTAACCCGGTATAGGGTCATAACGGAGGCACCTTCCATGAGAACGGAGGGAGAGGAGGGATTGGGGAAAGGAAGGGAGGGGGGGGGGGGGGGGGAGGGGGACTTGTCTTGATTCCCTAGTGTGTCTGCGCGATAAAAAGGGTTAAATCGGTAGAATGGGTTCTGATACAAGCCCGGATCTCCCGTGAAGACCGTCAAGGCATTTGGCGGGGTAAGAAGGCTTCTCGCACGCAAACCACGTGACCGACACTGTGGACGAGGGACCAGGCAACCGCGCCGCGACCGACAGGCAGGATAGGGAGAAGGGGGAATAGGAAGTGAGAGGAGGAGGAGGAAGAGGAGGAGGGAGAGGAGGAATGGCAGAGGGAGAAGGAGGGGGGGGGGTGAGGAGGAGAGCGAGGAAGACGGGAGGGGCAGAGGGGAGCGGGAGGAGGTGGAGTGGGAGGGGAGGGGAAAGAAACGGAGGGATAAGAAAGATGAAAGAGGGGCAGAAGAAGGGGAGGGGAGGAGGGGGTAAGAAGGAGGAAAGGAAAGGAAGGGGGGGGGTGAAAAGAAGGAAAAGCATTTCAATCTTAGTCCCGTCGTCCCCGAAAGCCAGAAGGAGATAAGGTGACTACTGTGCGGGTGGCGTACGTGGTGGGTGGGAGAGGACGAAGGAACAAGCTAGTTGTCCAAAGAAAGGTACCTGGAAGGCGAGAGTCCGACGGGACTTTCCGACCAAGGTTTCACGCATAATGCCGGTTAATGGAATTAGTGGAGGCAGGGGTGGCGGGCGAACGGGTGGGAGCGGGGAGGGGGAGGTGTCGGGGGAGGGGCGGAGCGGGAGTGTCACGGTCACGGGGACCAATGCGATTATTGCCGGACGCCTGCTCTTGTGGGGGGTAAAGGGGGTAGGTGGTGGCGAAGGTGGGTGGGGGGAAGGGATGGAGAAGGGTGATGAGGAGGTGTTGGCATAGTAGGACCCACGGGGTTTGCAGACAACGGGGAGCGGACAACAGTGTGTAAGGCGGAATGGTGGATTGCGGGGCTTGGGAGGGGGGGGGGGGAGTGAATGTCGATAGTGGGTGGGGTAGGCGGAGACGGTCGGGATAGGATCTACGTCTTATCCGGGGGTCGCCCCTGGATACCCGGACAAGATCGGGAGACCCCAACCCGACCCCGATCCCCTTGCCACCACGCCCCCCCCCCACCCACGCAGCCACCCGTCCCCCACCCCACCCAATCCCTCCCGTTGTCCCCACGTCCCCGTGGCTAATCCTGCCCGCAGTGAGGCGAAGGCTCGGCGGGGTGGCGAGCAGAGGTAGATCTAGACTAGAGGGCATATAGGTAAGGCTAGCCTGAGAGGTGCTTCATCTCTCTCAGCGGATGCAGAGCGGGAGTCGGCCGAGACTTGTATGGGTGTAGCGGTTGTAATGCGCAGGGGATGCAGAAATAAAAACAACCCGGCCATATGGGTGAACAGTTTGATCTGTCTTCGTGCGTTTTGTCCCCACCGAGAAGCCCAAGTTTGTGTGTGTGGAAACGCGGCAAATGGGCCTGCGAGCCGACGAAATTGTCAGTCGGTAGAGCCTTCGTTCCACTAAAGGGCTTTCGGTGTAGTGAAGGATGATTCCTGATTAAGTAAGCTTCCTGGCTACCAGATGAGATTTTCTCTTTCTTTTTACATATACATGTACTTGGAATGGGTCCGATTCCCTAAATGTTGTTTCGTAGGCTTTGCCGGAAGGTGGCGTAGTGGCGTTGACGTTGGCCGTTTTAAGATCATAACACTCATTGATACATTTCTCTGGCGTTGTTAGCAACACAGTGGCAATCTACTGTTTCTATAGATTCTCTGGGCAATATAGCGTCAATCTACTGTCTGTAGCTTCTTTTTACAACAGCAGCAATCGACCGTTTCTGTGGGTTGTCTTAATAACATAGTGTCAATCTACGGTTTCTGTGGCTTCTTTTAACAACTTAGCGGCAATATATTAGGTTTGTGGTTTCTATTGACTGCACAGTGAGTACCAGATCTCTGGCTTCTAATCACTGCAGACTGACTACCATATATGCGCCTTTTATTGACTAAACAGTGGGTGTGGCGTCCATTGGCAATACAGCAACACCCAAGTTAAGAGCCGTTTCAAGGTAAACTTATGAATGAACTGTTGGTGTTTTAGATCACGCCCTGTTGACATGCAACTTGCTTACCAACTGAGCCAGGCGCCCATGTAAGCAAATATATCACATGGTGAAGTAAACAAGTTACTGCTACAATGGTGTAGACAATTGCCTCCCGATTGTGAACGACAAGAAAACCCACAGAATAGAAACAAATCATACACAGGCACTGTTTCTTCCCGGAGACTGTTACAGTCGACAGGAAAACACGGGTACCATTTCCATGATACCAACTTCTTTCCAATGTGGAATAAACACAATTTAATTTCACTGTTTCATAAGAGTATTTGCAAATGTTTCAATCTAATTGAACACGAGTGAAACCAACACTCACTCGGAATTGATAGATACGTTTCAAAATCTCTCCTTTCCACATGGATTAACCACACGATTTACTAATTTGGGATACTTGCATCTTTTTTACCATTGTCGAACTCCGTATAACGGAATATAATAGTACTTCTACTGGTCGAGCCATTAAAAGTCACTCATGCCTAAAGGACTTGTTCCTTTACCTATCTGGAGAAGATACTTGGCAGCGCAATGAAAAAGCTGTCTCACCCCACCGATACAACCATTCCACCCCATGCTGTATTTCCCGGTCTGAATACATATCCGCCTAGAAGATAACCACTCACCAGGATGTGATGGACTCTTCTCGAAAGAGTCTCCCGCGGACGGAACGAACAGGAGACAGGAGTTTATATCCTCACGGTCATGTGTGCAATGAATAAGAGAAGGCCGGGAAAGCAACCATAACGTGGAATATGATAAACACCGGCCTCGGTACAAAGTGATAAAACTCCTCACCACTCTTTGAAACAAGCGCCATATGTCAAACTTCAATCAAGAAAAAAAAATGAGAGGATCTGCCTCTCGCCACTCGTTTCAAGTTCTCGCGCAGTACCGTATGGCCTCGTGTAAGTCACGTACCATACGGCACTGCAGTTTGTCCCAGCAATAAATGCTCGTATGTTGTAAATGATACCAATCATGCCAAGTATAATTTAATCTCTGTCAGAAGCATGGTGCACATGTACTGATTTCCGGTCTGTTGTCTGCGTCCCCTGAGTACTTAGCTTGGTCCCACCAGGGGGTGTCGCTGGGAGTCGGACACCATGGCGTGGGTGAGGGTGTTGCGGGGGGGGGTAGGGTCGCCGCGCGCACAGCGAGTTGGAAGGCGTGTGACAGAGAGAGTGAGTGAGAGGCCATCATGGACTGCGCTTCGACCGGAAGTGCCACTAATGACACACGCCCGTTGCCACAATCACGTAATCATCGGCTTCCGCAACCAATTTTCAAACGTTCGGCACCGACAATCTGTTGAACGCCGCGCTTTAGGGAAGGCCATTGCTGTTCCACAGCTCTGGACACCAGCTCACCGTCCGCTCTTGTCAAAACACATCACAGCATCGCTGAGACTAAAAATCCATGCAGCCAACTATGGATTCAGGCATCATTGCACGGCGTATCAGAGTATGACTGCTAGATAGTATCTGTAGCGAATCTGCTAATTAACCAACGCCATATCGTGCGAAAAACAACTCCCTGGTACGACTTGTCGGCAAACAGTCTCTCAGTGCCATAATTCCAATAAAAGTCATTCAGTATCATACTACAACTTGTCTGTAAACGGTCAATCAGCCTCGTAATTCGACAGTCACTCAGTATCATACTACAACTCGTCTGTAAAAAGTCAATCAGCCTCATAATTCGACAGTAACTCAGTATCATACTACCACTTGTCTGTAAAAAGTCACTCAGGCTCAAAATTCGACAGCCACTCAGTGTCATAATTTTCGACAGTCACTCAGTGTCATAATTCGACAGTCACTCAGTATCATACTACAACTTGTATGCAAACAGTCTTTCAGTGTCATAATTCGACAGTCACTCAGTATCATACTACAGCAAACAGTCTCTCCGAGCCATAATACAACCTCTATAGGCGTTACTCTGTGTGATAATTCGACTTGTTTGTAAACACTCACTCAATGTGATAATTCGACTTGTCTGTAAACACTCACTCAGTACCATGACACGACTTCTCTGTAACACAACACTTAGTATCATTGTAAGACAGTCACTCAATGCCATTACTCTACATGTCGTCATAAAGTCACTCAGTACCACAATCCGACTCGTCATGCAGCAACCAGTAACTCAGCGCTAAATATGACAGCGCGGAGGAAAAGACGTGCTGCACTAAACGCGGGTGACCAGCCGATCGCTTGGGCGCTGTGTCCATTACTCCAGCCATTAAACCGTGTTTCTGTCCCCCATAAAGTGGCTCCTCGTTGTCCTTCAGGGAAACGAGGCGACAATGCTTTTACCGGTATAACTCCCCCACCGAGTGTCACCCAAGGACCCCTGCGACCACAATAGCCAGGGCCCGTATTCAAACTCTCTATGCAAACCTACTTTACGCTAAATTTAACATTTGGAAATGAATCTTACCCGTGAAAAGTAGAAGACAAAATGCGCGGTACAAACGAATTTCGAAAATTAGATTTAGGAATGTGCGTTAAATTTACGTAGACATTGACGAAGCAATTATTTATGCACTGTTATGAAAACATTAACGCATTTTATGAAGCAGATTTGGAGCTTAAAACTCTTCACATAATCCCCTTTCTTTTTTGTTCACATCTTCACGAAATAACCATACCTTTTTTGTTATAACCTTATGTTTTATGTTATCATGTTTTTGGATTACAACCACTTGGCGGCCATATAGGATGAGGGTACGCCAGCTAAGAAGTGGACTCCCCTCTTTTTGTACTGGACCTCCGATATTATTTTGTGCCCCCCCCCCCGCCGCAGTCGTAAGATTTCCTGACCGCGTAATCGAAAGACTTTCGGACGTGGACCCCCCTCCCCCCCCCCCCCCCACCCCTTTCAAATTCCAGAATCCGGGCCGGCACCCATTTTTTATGACACTTTCATCTATGTTTAAGCCGGGTGGAGCGGGGAGGGGGCTGGGGATCGCAAGGGGGCTGGGGATCGCAAGGGGGCTGGGGATCGTATGGGGCTACATCCATGTAGCATTTAACTACTGCCTACCACCCTTATGTCTGTATATAAAGGCCTGTCAATTTAATATAGCATCCATCACATCATGTTACCGTACCCATTTCACTTGTGAATCAGTCAACAGTCCATGAATATTTTATCTCATCTCACAGTCGTTGATTCATGTATGAACTATGTTACGTAATCATTCGTGGTTACGATGATGTAGACCTATGAGAGAATTGTACATAAATCGCTTACCTTTTTAAAGCTTGCTAGTAGCACTGACATGCCCCTTTGTTCGCACTCACTCCGCTGTGTCACGGTGTCTCGCTCCACTTGGGGCTGACAATAGCAAGCGACCAACAGACAAGCACTCTCGCCAGGGGGCGCACTCGAACCCACGGTCACCTCCTAGAATACCACCACAGCTCTTCTTCTCTCTATGTCTCTCTCTCTCTTACTCTATCTCCCTTATTGTCACCATCTCTCTCAAGCTGTTTATTTAAACTCCGTCAGGAGGAAACTTCAAGACATGCATCCCTATATATTTAGCAATTAAATTAAATTTGCAATAATTAAACCAGAAACTGCATCTACGTCACTGGGAGTGAAAACAACTCCGATCGTTCAGCGTTGATGCCAGCGTTTGTTTAGATTCCTGACTTATGGTTGCTACCAAACTATGAGTCGGAGGGTCTATATTTGACAAAGCCACCCATGTTACTTTGATATTTATGGGTAAAGTTATATTTATTTCATGAATTAATTCATCCAGAGTCTGGCCTTTAATATCGTAAAGCGCGGCCATGTTATAATGTTCCTTCAGACTTCAGCCTGACATGTCAATATTCTCTTGCCGCTTACCAAAATAATGTGCATTCGATGACTTCTTCGGAACAGAGCAAGGTGGAGGGGTGGGTCCTGGACGGGTGGGGCCTGGAGGGGTGGGGCCTGGAGGGGTGGGGGTGGGGGGGGGGGTAGGGTAGACTAGGGGTATGTACAGCCGTGAACGATGTCCTAAACACGCGGAGGGTAAGCCCGAAATGACACCCAAGAGGAGCGAAGAAATCACAAATGGAAAAGAACGAGATGATATCTATGGGACTGTAACGAGTAGAGACGCCGTAACCATAGCAACTGACAGACCGCCAAGGGGCCACCTGGAGAGAAATCGACCTGACCCACTTACGCGTCCGCAATATCACTGTTCATTCGTACATCTGTATCAGTGCGCATGTTGAAAAAAAACCTTAGTGACATGGCGGCAGACCTCGGGTTGATTGCATATTCAGGACGCTTTAACCAGTTCTGGTCATATCGCGTCAATGGGAGGAGGAAGGGAAGAATGGGGCCATGTTCTCGGGGGTAACCCCCTACTATTTAACACGGATTGGGGCATGGAATCTTTATCTTGCGACCACAGCGGGGCGCGAACCACTTATCCACCCGATTTGACGGCTGAAATATGTCAATCTTGACTCTAAACTCGCAGCCTACTCACTTGTGGGTCTATCCCATTAATTAGGGGTTTTTCCCCGTTAACGTGCAGAGAACACCCAGCATTCTACCGCTCGAACCGGAATTGATGACGCTGATGAAGTGTCGCGTCAGACAGACGACAATTCAAACAAGATTCCCCATTATCGCCCAGTGGTCTTCACTGGCCTTTCACATCGGCGTACTGTCACTTTCACACCTTTGGACACAGCCTAAAGCGGCTTTGACGTTGATGACAAACGAGCGTGGCGCGAGGCCTGATTCACCGACCGCCAGAGGCGGGTGGTGGCGTTGGTGGTGAAGCGGGTGGTGGTGGCGGTGACGGTGGTAGTGGCGCGGGTGATTGGAGGTTGGTTGTGGTGGTGGTGGTGATGGTGGTGATGGTGTTGGTGGTAGTGGAGTTGATGGTGACGGTGGGTTGAGGGAGATAAGGGTGGGGCCAAGTTTGGGAGGGTGTGATGCGGCCTGGGGTAACGCAATGTGATGCGAACACGCTACTGACGGCAACATGGCAATGAAAGAGGAGGGAAGGCGGGTGGGTGACCGGTGGTGGGGGGAGGGGGGGGGGGGGCAGGAGGCGCTCTAGGCCCGCACGTCGTCAGTGAGGGTTGCGGGGTGGCCAGAAGAAGGCGGGGCGGCCGACCTGACGGTGGAAGGGCCTTTACTGGCCAGCGGGACAGGAGGAGAACGGACCGCCGCGGGCCGCCGCGGGGCTGACGTACCGGGGGTTGGCGGTGTGGGGTACACATGCACCGGGCGGGTCGCTTACGGGCCCCTTGAGCCGCCATGATGAAAGACTCCGTGTGGGGAAGTGAATAACGACCATCGATTCGGGCCGGGATTGAGCTGGGCGCAGCGGCAACAGGGCGAGGGGCCTATGCCCCACCCCCACACCGTCCAAGGGGGGGGGGGCAGTATCTGGCCTGTGAGGGTGGCACCGTAAGCCCCCTCCCCCTACCGCCCAGGGGTGAGAGTCAAGTCAGCCCCCCCCCCACCACAGTGGTGCTGGTATCTGGCCTGAGGGTGGCGCCCTAAGCCACCCCATTATCGCCCAGGGAATGAGAGTCAAGTCCCCCCCCCACCAGTGGTGATGGTATCTGGCCTGTGAGGGTGACGCGGAAAAGTCCTCAACCACCAGTGGTGATGGTATCTGACCTGAGGGTGGCGCCCTAAGCCACCCCTTTATCGCCCAGGGTGAGAGTCAAGTCCCCCCCCCCACCAATTGTGATGGTATCTGGCCTGTGAGGGTGGCGCGATAAGTCCCCCCCCACCAGTGGTGACGGTATCTGGCCTGTGAGGGTGACGCGATAAGTCCTCAACCACCAGTGGGGATGGTATCTGACCTGTGAGGGTGGCGCGATAAGTCCCCCCCCCCATGTGGTGATGGTATCTGGCCTGTAAGGGTGGCGCGATAAGTCCCCCCCACCACCAGTGTTGCTGGTCCTCCCACCAGCGGTGATGGTATCTGGCCTGTGAGGGTGGCGCGATAAGTCCCCTCCCCACCAGTGGCGATGGTATTTGGCCTGTGAGGGTGGCGCGATAAGTCCCCCCCCCCCCTCCACCAGTGATGCTGGTATCTGGCCTGTGAGGGTGGCGCGATAAGTCCCCCCCCCCACCAGTGATGCTGCTATCTGGCCTGTGAGGGTGGCGCGATAAGTCCCCCCCACCAGTAGCGATGGTATCTGGCCTGTGAGGGTGACGGGATAAGTCCCCCCCCACCACCAGTGGTGCTGGTATGTGGCCTGTGAGGGTGACGGGATAAGTCCCCCCACCAGTGGTGATGGTATCTGGCCTGTGGGGGTGGCATCATAAGTCCCCCACCCACCAGTGGTGCTGGTATGTGGCCTGTGAGGGTGACGGGATAAGTCCCCCCACCAGTGGTGAAGGTACGTGGCCTGAGGGTGGCGCGATAGGTCCCCCCACCAGTGGTAAAGGTACGTGGCCTGAGGGTGGCGCGATAGGTCCCCCCACCAGCGGTGAAGGTATCTGGCCTGTGTGGGTGGCGCCCAAAGCCCCCTCCCCCCCACCCACCCTTATCACCCAGGGGTGACAGTATCTGGCCTGTGAGGGTGGCGCGTTAACCCCCCCCCCCCCCACCAGTGGTGATGGTATCCGGCCTGAGGGTGGCGCCCCAAGCCTCCTCCCCCCCCCCCACCAGCGGTGATGGTATCCTGCCTGAGGGTGGCGGTATATCGGGTGCCGTAGCCCTCGGGTCAACCATTGCACATCGGGAGCGTTTTCATTGGTGTAATTGACTCCCACACGGTATGTTGGATGGTTCGGTGTGTGCCTGTGGGGGGAGGGGACGGGTAGATGTGGGTGGATGGGTGGGTTTGGAGAGAATCCCTGCCATCAACCACTAGCCTGCCACCCGGCTCCAGGTTATTATAACAGTGGGGTCGGTGCGGATAAGGTTACAGGGGGACCAGGGCTGCTACAAAGCGTTAAATAGGCGTTCAGGCTAAGTGCCTTTTGTCGGGCAGGCCAGGCGTCCAACAAAATAGTCACGAGGCTTGTGGGTATTAACAAGCCTAGCGTGAGAGACCGCATCCCTCAGGCCGCGGCAGACCACTCTCTGTGATTGAGCGGTGAAGGCAATATGTCCAATTTTCGGAACCAATCGCTCAAATAAACCAGTTCAATGGCTAAACCACTCACTCCAAGCTTTGTGACAACCACTATATCAGTCGAATCTTTGTGACCGAACCACTATATCAGCCGAATCCTTGTGACTGAACCATTATATCAGTCCAACTTTGTGGCTGAACCACTATATCAGTCCAGTTTTGTGCCTGAACCACTGTCAGTCCAATCTTTGTGACTGAACCACTATATCAGTCCAACTTTGCGACCGAACCACTATATCAGTCCAATCTTTGTGGCTGAATCCCACTATATCAGTCCATTTTGGTGACTAAACCACTATGTCAGTCCAATCTTTGTGGCTGAACCATTATATAAGTCCCATTTTGTGGCTGAATCACTATATTAGTCCAACTTTGTGACTGAAGTAAAACAGTCCAATCTTTGTGACTACACCTCTATATCAGCCTCAGTGACTGAGCCACTAAGGCAATATCAGACCATTGTTACTGAGCCACTAAGGCAACATGCAACATATATATGTGTCGGGGAACACACTGTTTAGACCATTTGAACAGATGCGTGGAAACACAGCTTATGATGAATTGGCCGCTGTGTTCTAAATTTTACACCTAACTCGATGTTCACCTTTAATACTGCTATAATAAAAGACCAAAATTCGCTTCACGGATGTGTATTTTAACAGCGCAACGCCACTATGTAACCCAGAAACTGGTGTCTGTCAACGATGAATGATCTGTGACAAGCAATAAAGGTATGGTCGTCGCGGAATATAGAGGTCTATAAAGCTTATGGGGCAGATGAGTGTCGTTCTGTCCAGACGTCCGCTGACATAATCTGATCCTCCTTACCCCTCCCCCCCCCCCCGTTAACCCACCTACCCAGCACCCGACTTCTAGCCCCCCCCCTCTCTCTCCGCCGTGCCCGTACCGACTTGGAGGACGGTCACCTAAAGCTCATCTTGGCCAGCAAACAGATAAATTGCTCAGCAAATGTTTGCCTTGAGGCTGATGTCCCCGGGTTTGTTGGTCCCTGGCGGAAGTGGCCGTCTGCGAGACAAAGTAACCGCTTGCCGTCAATGAATGACATGCTCGTCCCCCGAGTCAACGAGTCCGCGGGTGAGCCGGTCCAGGGGCATTGATCATCTCACCTGGAGGAAGAGGAGAAGGGGAGGAGCGCTCAGGCGTCCCCACCGCCACTGCTAGTACTGCCACCAGTGCCACCAGCTAGCACTACCACCAGTGCCACCAGCTAGCACTGCCACCAGTGCCACCAGCCAGCACTGCCACCAGTGCCACCAGCTAGCACTGCCACCAGTGCCGCCAGCCAGCACTGCCACCAGTGCCACCAGCTAGCACTGCCACCAGTGCCACTAGCCAACACTGCCACCAGTGCCACCAGCTAGCACTGCCACCAGTGCCACCAGCTAGCACTGCCACCAGTGCCACCAGCTAGCACTGCCACCAGTGCCACCAGCCAGCACTGCCACCAGTGCCACCAGTGCCACCAGATAGCATTGCCATCAGTGTTACCAGCCAGCACTGCCATCAGTGTTACCAGCCAGCATTGCCATCAGTGTTACCAGTGCGACCGGCCAGCACTGCCACCAGTGCCACCAGCCAGCACTGCCACCAGTGCAACCGGCCAGCGCTGCCATAGGTACCACCAGCCGACACTGGCATCAGTGCCATCAGTGCCATCAGTGCCACCAGCCAGCCCTGCCACCATCAATCCCCACCACCACCACTGGCACCAGTCATCCCCACCACCACCACTGCCACCAGTACACACCGACCACTCCCTCACCGACCACCATCCCGGGCACGCAGATTGCTTTCACGACCAGTGACCTGACACTGTCACGGCGCAATCTACTGGGGGAGGTGATTGGCCTTTTTTTAATGCGTGTTTCATGTCAGCACCAAAAGTTCCGCTTATGTCAATACCGGAGACAGCGAAATGAGCTCTGCAGACTGCAATTATCGCTCACGGAAACGGGAGTTTGGTTGTTATACCAGGTGGTGGCAGCACTGGCGTCCGCCATCTTCCTAGAGGGAGTTCGTGTTTCGGAGCAAGATCGCTTTAATATACTTATCAAGACTGCAAAATGCATGGGCAACATGGGCAACTTTACATGTGAAGGCAATAAGCTTAAAATTTTACCCTTTAAAAGGCAAGGATTGTTTTATTATTTCTCCACAATCGACCTAAAGCTACGCCACGCCACGCCACGCCACGCCACGCCACGCCACAGCGGCCGGAAACAAACATCGAGCAGGTGCGAAGGCGCGCAATCAATACACTTCCGGTGTGTTCGCAACAAGGTGCGCATGCGCCCCACCACCAACAAATCGGCGACTAGAATGAAAAACCGGTCGTCCCTGAGCGGATCGGTGCCCCCCCTCCATCTCTTTCTCTCTCTCCCTCCCTCCCTCCGTCCCTCCGTCCCTCTCCTTCTTTCTCTCCCTCTCGTTCCCTCTCTCCCTACCTCTCTTTCCCTCCACCCACCTTTCTCCCTCCGTTTCCACGGTGAAGGACCCCAGGGTGCATGCATTATGCACTTCATAACACTTGCATTCTGTGTATGTCACGATTGTTGTAAATACACGGGGTGTGGGTGGTCGCGCACTACCGTCAAAGACAGCAAACGGCAGAACCGGCGCTTGTGTTCCCTAACATTGAGGTCATGCTCCTGGGGCACTTAGCTTGATGAATAGAGATAAAAACCAAGAAAATAGCTTTCTTCGTTTTTTTTTTCGCTTTGTCTTTTGAATGCTTTTGTTCCATTTTTGTCTTTTGTTCCATTTTTTGTCCTTCGGGTGCTTTTGTTCCATTTGTTGGCACGAATCGATGCTCTCTTAGCCCTAACCATAATGCAATAAGCCGTTTCTAAGAAAGCCACCCTATGGGGCATGCAGGCTACCTACTTACTACACACTGCAAAACGTGCGCGGATGGCTTAGTAATAAAGTATATTTGCATGTGTATGACATTATTTCGCGAAATGGCGACGAACTCCAGTGAGGCGCCGTTTGCCACCCTACAGCCTTGGGTATGGTCGCACTTCATCCCGCCCTCCCTCCCTCCCCCCGGGAGTGACGGCAGGACAGGACAAGCAACCCTTTCCTTTCATCGCGTGTGTGGTGTAGAAGGTTTTTGGGTATGATGGGATAGAGGGAGAACAGAGCCAGTGATGGAGGTGGCGAGAGAGAGAGAGAGAGAGAGAGAGAGAGAAGGTGGGTTAGGGGGGAGGGGGGGAGGGGCTGGGGATTTAAGGCAGGGATGGGCGGACGGAATAGTGCAAAAAAAAGATGACTAGTGTCATAAGACGACTAGCGTTACTAGCCAGCCATCCTGTCCTGTACGCCATCCAGTGTAATCTCACCACGAGAGGGAAGAGGCACCCCGCTGGGCTCATACCGACTGCAGCAAGGCTACTGACCGCTCTTATGAATTATTGAGAAGAAATGGAAAAGCAGCCGTCATTGGGGGCGAGACTGGAGGACGGGGGGACGGGGGACGGCGGGGAAGAGAGAGAGGAAGCGCGCACCACGCGGACGGGACCGGTTGGCTGAAAGCGGATGTCGCTTCCCCGGGATGGTAATTATCGGTGGCTGCGCGCTGACGCTGCTCATCCACATGGCACGGAACAAGCGTCGAGCCGACGGCAACCTGTGCAATGTGCATCACGCGAGAACTGAACGCGAACGGCGCTAAAAAACACATCTGTCTCTCGTATATTGCGGGTAGCCGTTGTCAGGACGGCGCGACTTGGTCATCAAGGGGATAATTCCATTTGTCATCTGTTTTTTAGGTTCCTTTTTCCACCCATTGGTCTTAATATATCTGATGGCATGCGTTGAACAAGCTACGGCATAATCACGTGGTTCTTCTTCATAAAAATCCACATGAGCGAAACCATTGTTTCAGCATAGCTCAGGTACTGCACGCGTCCCAATAGCATTTACTACACTGATCAATTTCTTGGACGTGATAGGTCCCCTGAATTCAGCAACCCTCACGTATTACACTCTGTAATATGTATTCCTCTAATTAATATGGTGGACATTTTACGTTCCTGTGAATTGTGAATTCGGCAACGCTCCCTATTACACTTGTGTAAAATATACTACCTTATCTATTTCTTATATCACCAATCACGAATGATGGCAGAGGCGTAGCTAGCCGTGCGTACGTACGCACGTGCGTACACATTGGGCTGTGCCGATAAGTGCAATCTTGTTGTTCGGGAGTAAATTTATTATTTCTTCTGCAGCAGGTGTACTTGCTCAAGTCCCTGCCTACGTAATATGTGCTATTGTAATAGATTACTCTGACCATATCGCGGAAGATGGTCCTCTGAATTCAGCGACACTCACGTAATGTACTTCAGCTGGGAATTGATGATTGATGGCCGTTGTTTGACCTTGCGCATGACCTTGCACCTGACCTGGCTGTTGAATACTGTATGTGTTTACAACCTAAACAATTACTACCATATTGATTCAAAGAGCATCCATGGTAAACAAGCAGGTCGTGTCGGAGCATAACATCATGATTTTCATTATATAACTCGCTTCCGCTAAGAGGCGCTACAGCCGGTGAATATACGGCAAATATGAAGTTATCGGAATATTTTATTGTGCCGAGGTCACCACATCAGTCTGTGCGTCTCCATTCGTCCAATGTTTACATTTTATTATCTCTTGATGTGGTTGTCGATGAATTTTCACAGAAAAAAAACATATCCAAACTATATTGTTACCAATGTCCAACGTCACCGCCCATCACTATCCAGCAGTGTCATGCGTGTAAGAAGCTTGCTCCTTTACAATTGCATACGTCACTTTGAATGGAGGCCCTATGCGTAATTATGCTTACAGGCGCACTGCTAGTAAAAAAAATTTAAGCATGCCAAAGAGCGGCGCCGCATGAACTTATCTTCCGATTAGTATTAGAATCACGTATCAGAATCGATGATTTTTCTTTCAAAACTGACGGCTGTGTGAAAGCTTTTTTCGACCGATTGCTGCCAACTGGCCGTTGGCACATTACGTACATGACATATCGAAACATACAAAGCATAGTCACTGTCTGGATCTCAATTATTGTGATTTGTTATAGCCCTATATATAAAAAGGCCAACAAAATGCGTCAGACCATCCGCTGTACGATCGTCGTGTACTGTACTCACTTACCGTAGTTTAGAGTTTTCAGAATGAAGCCTCGGGGACAGGGCACGGAATCCTATGTCTTTGTAAACACAGCCTCGTCGTTTCTTGCCATATATGTTAAAGTCAAATTGAAATATCGTTCCACGCGCAGTAGTTATTTCCGTACAAATGTATATAAGCTTATATAACGTCGAGCGATGCGTTTATTCAGGACGTGTTCTCCGTACTGTCGCCGAGATGTTTGGTATAACCGTAATCCCGCAGGCCACCTCCGCCACCACCGCCAACTCTCGCACGTCTGCGACGGATAAACCCGACACTCTCGTCTCGAACCAGGTAAGTATTCCTCTCGCCGCGGGTCCCAATCCAACCAGATTTCTGTGAGGGAGAGCGGGCAGGTGGGTGGTAGGGAGAGAGGAAGCGGCAGGCGTCGGCAGTACGAGACCGGCGTTGTCAAGGCGAAAGACGAAGCTCCGGTGACCAGAGCGACGGTGCGACTGACCGATTCCGCCAGGAAGCGTGGATAGCGGCAAGCGAGTGACAGGGCGAGCGAGCGAGCGAGCGACCGACAAGGCCGTCCCCCTGAGCTCAGCTACTGCGTGCGTTTCCCGCCCTTTTCAGCCGAAGCAGACGACGAGCGTTACTATGGCGGAGCCTGCGCGAGCGCCGCTAAAGGCAAACCGTATTTACCACGATCGGCATGCGAGCGCCGCTCCGTGACCCGCCGTCGTCCCTGTCTCTACCTACCTACAGGCGCTCGGCTGCCATGGGCAACGTGCTTCTCCGGGCCTGGAAGGTTGGTGGTTTGGCCGTGGCTGGCAGGCTGGTTTAATTATTTCGATCTTCGGACGGCATGGCAGTGCAACGCGCGGCCATCTTTTACAAACCTGTTGCCTTTTTTCAGTGAGCCCCTACCTGCTGCCTGGTTACCGAATGGCCTCGGCTACTTTCGCCCTGATTACCGGACATGCATTAACACAACTAACCTTTATTGCATTAATTAATTAAACATAGACCTTTCCCCGCAGTACCTGCAGAGTGTCTAGACCCGCCGCCCTTGTACTTGCCGAGGTGGGGTACGGATGGCATGGGAAGGGGGTGATTATAGTACAACGCATTCAGGCATTACTGACTCTGTATCGATGTGTGATGGATGGAACTGGCATCATCCAGAACAAAGAGCACATAAACCAGACAGGCCCACCATGCTCTTCCAAGCAAACGTTTTCCTCTAAAGCATATACAATGTATGCTTATATTGTTAAATAACATGACAAAGCCCAGATAGTGGTGCAGCTACCTAAAACACCACCATATTAAGCAACTGTTAATATCACAATTTTCCCGTTGAGAAACGTCTTAGTTATTTCCGATGAAAATAATGTATTACGGTGAAAGAGACAAAAGATACATTGTAAGCTATTGTAACGAGCGCCAGCTCAGGTAGTGGTGTTAGTCTACTCCAGGAACCATTATATTAAACACCTGCTAATACCACACATTTTAAGCCACCTTTTAACGAGCGAGAGCTTCTTCGTGGAAGAAGGCGAATCCCTTGAGTGTAACACGACACAAAACTTATTGTAGCCCCTTTTTAACATAAAGTTGTTTTAATTCATCAATTGTTTAAAGAACTAACACTATATATCTATGTATTACTAGTTAAATGCCGGTAACAATTTGCCGTATGATCAACTGTAAAGATATGAGCGGAAGTGAAGTTGAAGCGGAATTTTCTGCATTCTAGAAACAATAGGGCATGTCAGTTCTCGCGGGTTCTACTTCCGCCCTGGCATTTTGGGGACAAACAAACGAACACGTGCTTTTTGTTCAGTGCGCAGCCTGACTCGCCCCCTGCGTAGCAATGGATACCGCGCGCAGAGGGCTGTCATACTAGTTACGACATAAGACGTGGAACCAGGCAAGGTGCGCGGCCGGCGAGGCAAACAAGGGGTGGGTCGCAATTCGTCTTTCGTGCGACTTAAATAAGGAACTGTTAACTTTTTCGTGTCCATATGTTGGTAGATGACACTTTGAGCATGTCATTTTTCACAATACTGGCCACATTCAGCAAACTAGGCGCACAACAGGTAGACGATTTCCCAATGTTTATACTGATCTGGAGTGATCGGGTGACAGGTATGGAGGCCTTTGCCGTCAAAATTACAGTTTTTTTTCTATCCTGAATGCAACCACCATTTAAATAGGCAAATTTGCAAATTTCAAAGGAACAATGTTATAAATTTACTGTGCTAACATTATCTTTCTAAATTGCTTCAGTTCTGTTACATTTATAGTTGTGATGGGTATTTTGCCAAACGGTTTCATGAGAACCACAAGTGCCAGCTTACATGTACTTAGCGGCTTGCCGGTATAATGCTTTGGATCAGATAGATTGTGTAGCATTTCTAAGTTAACCTGGTGCGGCAAACTTACTATCCAAGAAGTATATACATGTATGTAGTTGACTACAGTCATACCTCAGTTTAACAGGTCTTTTCCCATAAGCTAGCAAAAATAGATAATCTATGCTTCCTCTATATGGGATTGGTGGAATTAAGCCCTAATTTATAAAACAAAAAGTTTTTAGATGTTTATAGGTGGACACTTGTGTTGATGAAAAATATTAATTTGTATAGCTGATGTGTCTACGTTCAGCTTCCTGATAGCTTTACTTCTGCATAAATCTTTAACTTCCTTTTTAACATTTCCTTTCAATTTTGATTAATTAAATTACCTTTCTTTTGCTACCTTTGACATAAACACACAAGGAAGCAAAAACTATTTTTAAATTGTGGCATCTTTAAATATATGGAGATTTTCATCAAGATTCTGCAATGTAAAACATACAGAATCAATAATAATTCAGTGCATAACCTTCATGATTCACTACTTTTTTTCTCATACATTGCATAAACACGATGATAATAAATCCAAGTTTCTATTTGTCTTTTTGCATTGGGTTTGCTTCTATCATATCAGTTTAATTGGGTTAACAACATATGGTATAAAATAAAATTTGCAGGTATTTCAAATGTAGCAGTACAAAAACTAAGTTAGGATACAAAACATAAGACACCCTTATGTATATAAGTATATCTTTTTAATACCGGTACTTCATCAAATTCATAACATTTCCTTTTTCAAACCTCTCAGTTGATACAGGTATATTGTATTAGATTGTGTTCCATCAATTAGAATGTAAAAAAGATAAATTTGTGACTTTTAAAATAAAATGGAACATTATATGGTTTAATAGGATATAATAATCATCAACATTGTTCTACATTATGTCAGCCCTGGGTGACAAATATTGTTCATGACATTTGCAACTTGAGACAATTTTATTTACATGGTGCTTCTGTTAGGGTTGTAATGCAGTCTGCAGACTTTTTTATTTTGTTCAAAGATATATTAAGTGACCTTTTCACCTGCAATGCACTGACGTCTACAGTGGAATTAATGATGCATAACTCTGTAATGATAAGATGTCCTTTTTAGATTTTCCGACCTAATTTTGATTAAATTACACTTTTCTGGTACTGTTGTCCTAAGGTCTATATATTTGATATATATTAATAAAACAAGAAAACTACAAACTAAGAAAAATATCCATAATAACAAGTAGCACATAAGGACACCAGTAACATTAAACATTTTTGGCAGGTTTATATATATATATTTTCATTTAACCAGCATATATAAACATCACAAATAACAATAAAATGATACTAATCATTAATATATATGGAACATGTTGTTACTTTCATTCTTTTCTCTAACATTTACCTACAGTTGTGATAAGAAAACCAAGATATTGCTTTGCTACTAAATCCTGTGTGTTGTAATAAATAAACTGGTGTCGTATAATCACTTTTTCTGCTCGGTGGCTATAGTATATATTATAATGTGTTCCATTATTTGAAAAGACCAGTTTACAACATTGAAAATATAACTAGACATTACATTTCAGTAGGCTATAATATGCAACTTTCTACTTTCTGTGACAAACATTATTCATGACATTGGCAAATTCATCAATTTTCTTTAAATGTTCTAGAGTTTTATGCAGGCTGTGAACTTTTTCATTTCTTCATAGATTTAGTTGACATTTGCATCCACATACTTTGCACTCTTGTCTAATTTATATTTACATACTTTGCAATGTTTTATTGGTATGTTCACTTGAAACTAAAATGTGACGAATTGAAACAAATTAATCAAAGATAAAAACGTATGTAAGGACATATCATATCCCATATTCTTAGATCTATATCTATGTGTAATATATGTCTCAGACAAATATGTAAGTACATTGTACACATTATTTGACAGCAAATATTTGCTAAATACAAAGGGCATGATTGAGGATTTTTATAATGTCACAATATTTAAGGTAATACAGTCAAGTGTTTCTTAAATTTCATAATGTTATTCCCATTCAAAGCTTTATTTAAATAAAGGTTAGTTATAATTTGTTAAAACCTTCAGGATTGATTTCTTGGTTTGGACAAAATTGTAATAAAATCATTTGCGGTAAAATAACAATTATAAGTATTATTGAGCTCAAGTGGCTCTATCATATCTGCTCATAAAATCACCCATATGCGTCAGCAGTATATGATTATAAGAAACATTCGATATGTGTTCGTCAATTACCTACTTTGAAAAATATAAATCGATATGTCGAAACAATAGCCGTTTCACTATTTTCGGGAATTATGGTTTATTCCGCTTGTCATCTGGACACCGTCAGGCCAGCGCAAATATTGGGTCTTCAGCGGGCTGTAATGCGCCAAGTTTACTGACCGCAGTTATTGATACGGCAAAATACAAGTTAAAAGTGTCGTTCAACGATATATTTTCACTAGGTAGTTAACAGGTGCTTATTTATGTTGCATACAGGTCTAGAAGGGACCCTCCTATTTCTAATGTTATTCCCATTCAAAGCTTTATTTAAATAAAGGTTAGTTATAATTTGTTAAAACCTTCAGGAATGATTTCTTGGTTTGGACAAAATTGTAATAAAATCATTTGCGGTAAAATAACAATTATAAGTATTATTGAGCTCAAGTGGCTCTATCATATCTGCTCATAAAATCACCCATATGCGTCAGCAGTATATGATTATAAGAAACATTCGATATGTGTTCGTCAATTACCTACTTTGAAAAATATAAATCGATATGTCGAAACAATAGCCGTTTCACTATTTTCGGGAATTATGGTTTATTCCGCTTGTCATCTGGACACCGTCAGGCCAGCGCAAATATTGGGTCTTCAGCGGGCTGTAATGCGCCAAGTTTACTGACCGCAGTTATTGATACGGCAAAATACAAGTTAAAAGTGTCGTTCAACAATATATTTTCACTAGGTAGTTAACAGGTGCTTATTTAAGTTGCATACAGGTCTAGAAGGGACCCCCCCTTTTCTCGCATCGCTCACCGCGCAGTTTGCCTGGTTTCACGTCCTAAATCGTGACTAGAATGACAGCGTTTTGATTCGTCAAGCAGGGAGCGAGTGAGCTGCGCAGTGAAAAATTAAGGTCGCATATAACGTCGTTGTCCCCAAAATCTGATTTCGTGAGGTATCGCACACATAAAACGAGATTCACTTGCCCTATTCTTTTGATACCGGCGTTGCAAGTCGTGTACGTTATGCAATAAAAAATACACAGATGAGCAAACAGGGGCGTAGATTGATGTACAGACCAATGCCTATCTGCACAAAATGCGTGCTCGGAATTGGGTGTGCTGCTCCTTAAAGGGAACCGCCAGCCTGGCCTCTAACGCTGCTTTACCGATTCATATAATACCCAATTGTCTATCCTCCAAATTACAGAATTGTTTGTCCTATCTATAGCTCACAATAAATTTTAGAACTGACCGCCGGGTACGATTTCGCCCCCTACCCAGGCGGCAGCCCTTTTTGGAGGTGTGTCCACGATTGACGAATCAGGAGGCGATACTCTAATTTATTCAAATCGGAAATTGCGCCTATTGTGTGAGGAAAACAAGAGCGCGTGACCATCGCTAATATAAAGAGCTGCGATTTTAACTCCAATCATGGCATTGTTGCGGAGTCAATCGTCGCAAGACGTATATCAATTTGTTTGGGTGGTACTTTTCCATGAAACACTAAGATCATGGTCTATTGCGCGGCTTGGAACTGCCGCTGTTCATCTGTAAATCGCGGCCCTGATCTCTCTTTCCGCGAGTGATAACATGAGGCGGTGCCACATAAATAGTCACAATATGCGTCACTGCACCCGGCAAAATGGCGCTCTGCTGGACATTGCTGGACGCGGGTTGCCTTAATTTTTTTCTCCTTACCAGTCGGCCGAAACGAGGCGTTAACACTCGCCAATTAAATTTTAAGATGTAAACTTTCGGTGCAGATCGCGATTAAATTAGGTTGGACACCCGCTTTAAATGGTGCGTTCGTCTTCCGACTCTTTGAATTTAACGTATAGCTTTCGGTTCGCTTCAGTCAACCGGGCTAAGCCGAAGAGAATCTGCGGACAACGGGCATCTTGCAATATTGTCTTAGAGAGCAATGACAATGGCTAGTTATCCATTCATTTCGCCTTGTACGCAATGGAAAGCGTGCCTAATAAAGCAGAAAAAGAGTTCACTTTCACGTCCGTCTTGCACGATGGCCAACTATAAACCATTGCGCGGAAGATAAAAACCAAAGTACTTTGTCGTTAATATCTGCTGGGGCTGTATTATTAGTTGACTGGTTAACGAGCCGTTGTCACGCCAAGGAGGAAGACCGGATTCCCTGTACCTGAAGGCACCAGCACAAAGCGCGGACCTCGATGATGTGACCGGCGAGGTATTAAAATCTGCACCCCCACAATGTATAGGGGCTGCAGTGGAACTCATTTTCTCGGAGACCGTCTAGGCGTCATTCTGCCGTTCGTAACGATGCCAGTGATCGCTATGATTAGAAGTAGGCGATCGAGGTTAGGTTATCAAGAGAAGAAGAAGAGGGGAAATAAAACGAAGTGACGGCACAAGGCATAAGACCCGCCCCAAGCCGAGGTGAAGGTACAAGACATGAAAGAAGGTATAATAAGAAAAGTATAAGACATGAAACAAGTCAAGAAGAAGGAACAGTATAATACAAAAAACAAGTCACAAGAAGAAGTGGCTGTATAAGAGATGATGCAAGTCATAAGAAGAAGGTAAAGTATAAACACGAAACAAGCCATACGAAGAAGTGAAAGTATAAACACAAAACAAGTCATATGAAGAAGTGAAAGTATAAACGCGAAACAAGCCATAAGAAGAAGTGAAAGTATAAACGCGAAACAAGCCATAAGAAGAAGTGAAAGTATAAACACGAAACAAGCCATACGAAGAAGTGAAAGTATAAACACAAAACAAGCCATAAGAAGAAGTGAAAGTATAAACACGAAACAAGTCATAAGAAGAAGTGAAAGTATAAACACGAAACAAGTCATAAGAAGAAGTGAAAGTATAAGAAATGTATCAATCCATAAAAGGAAGTGAAAGCACAGGCCGTACAGGACATGTAACAATCCGAGGAATAAATGGAAGGGCGAGATGTGGTACACGCCGTTGGACAAAAGTAACGGCACAAGGCGTGGAGTACGCCACAAGATGTGGCCGCACAGGACATGTAACAATCCCAGGAAGAAATGGAAGGGCGAGATGTATAAGAGAAGCAGCAGGCACGGCTGAGCCCGCTTGTCTGCAGCATTGATGACACTGAATCACGCAAGGTAGGTCTGGTTGTAATGGATAGTGGGTGGGGAGGGCATGGCAAGAGTTTTTTTCACTATAATTCATTTAGAATTATGTTGCATTGAGTTTTCTTGTACTCAATTAGTACACCCTTGATAACCTCTAGCCCTGCATATTTTTGTCAGTTACAAGCGCCACAAATAAATGCGTACTAACAGTAGACCAATGCTCAATACTTACAGATGAGTACAGAATTTGTGTTGATTATCCTGCTTTCGACGTATGTTTTTGCCATTTAGAGATCAGCGAAAACATTTTATATCATCGTTACCATACAGCTGTAAATTGCCGCAATGATGAGAACGCGTTGACATTAGAGCGATGCATCCCGTGATACCAGTTCTGTTATCGATGGATCTCCATACTCTTACGGCGTCTTTGATATATTGCTGAATGCGGGGTGGGGCCCGCGGGGGGGGGGGGGGGGAGGTGCGGGGGCTATCAGGTGAATACTAACGGAATAATAACCAGGCCCCGGACAACCACAGGGTAGACCGTATCCACCACCTCAGTCACGTCTTGATAAGAAAATGAGAAAAAACATTGCTCGACGCATATGGGTGTATCTTTTATTCCGTCAATATCACACTTCCACAGTAATGAATGATTCGATAAAAGCCGTTCTAACAGACCGATCCGGCCACCGTCCGATGGGCGGTAATATTCCGCGGGGGAGGGGGGGGGGTTCTGGGTCTGTATAGATTGCTAGCTGGCTGCATAGTGGCTGACCCCCGGCCAGCGGTTTGCACAAGCTTTATTTATCAGACTTAAAATCTGACGTGACTACACCCGCGCGAGAAATGAACTCGACAGTGGACGTGGCACATTGTGCATTAAAGCTTTTATCGGACCCAATAAGAGCGGCAAAGGAAGCAATTTAGTCGCACACCGGCGGCGTGTTTGGCGGCATTTGGTCTGCAATGTGGGATGTGGGGATGGAGGTGGGGCGGGGGGGGGGGGGGGCGGGGGTAGGTGGTAAGGTGGGTGGTCAGTCCGGGGTGAGGCTGAAGACAAGAGGGTGAGGGACGATGTAGACTGAGATTGAGATTGGGACGCAGTAGCGGTTTGGTTTTGCCCAGCGGGAGAGGCAGCTTTCTTATATCGTGGTGAAGGACTGAGGCTTGGTGGTAGATCATGCATACTGTATGTGCTGTCCAAAGAGACCAACATTTTCAGTCTGAAACGACACTTATTGCTCAGTTAGAGAACGCGATCGATACCGGCAGCTTGATGTGACTTGTACCGGCATTCCCAAGCGACCTACTTCAGTCAGTCTGAAGTGACCAATATCGCCTGTCAAAAGCGACCTACTTCAGTCAGTCTGAAGTGACCAATATCGCTTGTCGAAAGCGACCTATTTCAGTCAGTTCAAAGCGACTAAAATCGCCCGTCGAATGCGACATATTTCAGTCAATCCAAAGCGACCAATATCGCCAGTTCAAAGCGACCTATCTCGGCCAGTCCGGTGACCAATGTCGCCAGTCGAGTGCGACCTATTTCGGTCAGCTCGAAGTGACCAATATCGCCTGCCGAAAGCGACCTATCTCAGCCAGTCCCACCCTTACCCTGTGCGCTTTCAACGACCCCCACTCTTGGCGAACCGCACTCAATGAATCTTGAGTTGCGGTCTGTCGGCGAGGCGCCCCCTAACGTGGAGTGCCAATCCCGGACCCTGGAAAAGCCAAGGTAGCAGCAGAAAGCTTTTAAGTACCCAACATCCGGTAAAGACATTTGTTCCAATAGATGTCGCTCCCCAGTGGCGACTCCTGCATTGAGAGTGTTCCCCAGTCGTACGTCACGTGAGAGGCCACGGTAAAACTCGAGATCAAAGAAAGCAACAGGGTGGGTGACACAATCGATCAACGCAGCACCCTTTTATCTTCGCCGGCTTCGCTTCCGCCATGACACACACCTACTTTTTACAGGCAAGGTGCAAAGCAAAACACGTATACACTCGGCATAGCATGTAGGATAGTAAAACGAGTTCGCCAGTTAATTGCAATTTGCATTTCACATGAGAGCGAAGGAAGGTTTGTCTACTTCAACACGGCGGCAGCATGTTATTCAGGCGACTTGAAGACATAAACAGGATTCAATATGTGCCATTTAAAAAAAAACAAGTTGCCTTATTGTAGATATGGAATTTATTTTAAAGCTACATGTGGAGCTGACCGTTGCAACGGCTGTACCAAAATAAACATAAACAGGAAATGTTACCTTTGACCACAAGCAGTGTCAACGGCCACCGCTAAAGAAAAAGTGGCGCTCCGGATGCTTCTATTGTCTCATATAATTTAGCGCTTGGACCCCCTGTCGGTGGCACCGATAAACGACTTGTGTACACACGTTTATGACGTTTCAAATCAGCACAAGTTTTCATTTTTGTGGCGGACAATTCATGAATTTGAAATGTTTTGCTCATTGGCAGATAATTGGTGAGCGATATGGTAGGTGTTTATTGTCTGTTATGAACCTTAAGGCCTTAGGTTTGTGTTCTTATGCGCAAATTTGGCATTCAAAAACAGCGGAACAACTCCACATGCAACTTTAATATTTATAAGGGGTTTACAGTTAATAAATAGTGAAGTCTTTACATTTAATCTCAGGTGTATGGAGAAATGGGGAACCCCGTGGAACAGTGGCGCTATCTAGCGAATGAACTTTGCATGGGTTTAGCCTGGGCTCGGCCAGTAGATGAATCTAGAGTACGACATTTGGTAAAGAAGAGAAATGAAGCGATTACCCTCCATTAGAAGCATGGTGAAAACAACATGAGAGGACGTGGATAGAGAGGGGACGGCTCTTCAAACGATTTAGGACGGCTGATGTATATGTAAAAGCTGTGGCGCAGTCTGATCTGTTAAGACAGCTTTAATATAGATTTTCGGTACCTCAAATAGAACACAGTTAACTAGTTTAGGGACTTAACGGGTTGAATTAAGCGTTGTACTGATTGATGGCTTTCATTAAGGAATAAAACGATCGAACAACTTCTTTAATGGCTGACCTAATTGCGTTCGTTAAGTTTTCCTCTGCCGTTGAGCGACGAATGGGCGTTTAAGGTCAGCGAAAGGTCATATATAGCAACAGTTCGATTCAACTCCTCACGTTTCAGTTCTTGAAAGTGATATAAATGCCGTATGCCTGGATATAAGTTGTGTATAACTGTGGTACATACATGTAGAATATTGTGCATGCTTTATTGAACATCAACATTAATTCTTTCAGCTACAATTTGACACAGATCGATCCGCTTGACATTCATATGATTTTTGTTTATTTTGGTTGTAAGCTTTTCAAGCTTTTCCACAAGCATTATACAGCTATGAACAACGAAACCATCGTCATGTCCAGCTGCAGCAACATAGACGCCTTCCCCATGGGATGGTTCCCTTTGTTAAATATTGCATCGGGCTATTTATCACCCGAGAATATGAAATTCAACGTGGTAATGTAACAGCAATTGCTGCACGGGAAACTAAATGACATTTCCGGCCTCAAATATCCAGCCAGCGATGTATATCTTGGCTATTGAATCAGCGCCATTCGTCGTTTCATTTAAGGTGTGAACGAGTCTCCGTGTTCCCTGAGGGGTCTTCAGGAGAAGACCTGGTAACCCGGACCAGGCAACGCACCCTGCGGGTCTGAGGGGTGTCAACGGCCCTCCCATGGCACCATCCATTATTGATAGCAACCGGAAGCATCGGACAGAACATGGCTGCTCGCGGCAGCCGAATATGGAGTGCGTGGCCTGACTTAGCCCCCCCCCCCATCACCCCCCCCCCCCTCCCCTAACACCACCACCACCCCACTCACCGCCCCGCCCCTCCCCGCCCCTCCTAGCCCCTCCCAGCACCCGACCGAAGTGTTGTCGTCTGTAAGACGATGAAAAGGTTTATGGTTCAACGTTTGCGGTAACTTTAAAAAGCTCTTTCATTTTGATCTGATGGTTGCTCCTCTGGGGACTGGTGCGATAAGATATTACGGCGCATGAATTATAAATATGGGTCTTCTCCGTCATTTAAAAAGCGGACGAGATGAACGCTAAATTGTGGATTCGTCAAATCCTCCCCCCTCCACCCCTCCCTAGAAGAGTAGATTATGTGATTATATGGCTTTCGGCCAGTTATAGCGTGGAGTCCTCGGCTGCCATGTTGCCCCCTCCCCGCCACCCCCCCTTTCCTCTTGTTTCTTCTGGGTAAACGAAGCGTGTTGTGAGCGACGCAGACAGACAGACGGCGGAAGTTCTGATGAACACGTGACCCCTCTTCCACCCCCTCCCCGTTCCCCACCCCGGCGAGAATCCCGGTATGATTTCATTTCCGGTGTCGGCGGAGAAAGGCAAACCTAACGCACCTACATCCGCCAGGGAGCGCCACGGGAGCCGGGATGGCGGGGCTCGGGAACGACAGATGGATGGGGATGGGGTGTGGGATGGGGTGGAGCGTGTCAGGGGAAGGGGAGGGGGAGGGGGCTAAGGGAGGTAATTTGGCTGGGTGTGTTGATGCAGGGAACAGCTGCGTATATGGGTCCACATTCCTGGATCTGAGAGGGCGAAAATGGATGGTTTTGTCTGGTACAGAGTTTGGTACGGGGGTGGGGGGTTGAATGGACAAGGTAAACGAGAGTATCATGGGAAGACAGGAGTATTTCCTTCTTGCCATCAGACGCTACCATCGCACTCTACATTGTAAGTCATGCTGCGTAAACTGGCTGTCCTCGTGATTCCCATCTAAGCCACCAGGGGACGCTCCACGTGTTGACCAATGTTGTTTTAATTTTACCGATCTTGACAGGAACGCAAGCCTTACTTCGGAATAAATCATTTCAAGACACAACTGTCCATAGAGCATTTGAAATTAAACACTCATCTCCGGATTTTATATTTCAATAACAAGGATTACCATACTTACGCATTATTAATAATTGGCATCGATATTATTTACCAACAAGATTCCAGATAAATCGCATATTTCCAATTCGCAAATCTCGTTTACATACAAAAAAACACACAATTTGTACATGTATCATGCCCTTTCCAGTCTTTATGGGCAGCCTCTGTCTCTCATTTGGCAAGAAGGCTGCGCTGCATATCAACAGGTCGTGGGTTCAAACCACCTGCATACTGGGGCAGGTTTCATCCAACCCCATTTGATTGTTCCTGGAGGTTTCTTGGCCCAAGTCAGCCTGGCATTACCACAAACGTGGCCTAAACAATCAACATTTCCAGTCTATATCGCAGGGGAGCCGTGACCTTGACCCTTGGAGCGTAGCTTTGGCGCCACGAGGAGGGTTCACGGGAAGGAGGAGCTACTGGCGGAAGTGACGCCGGAAGTTGCACGGTAGATCGAGACTTCCGGGAAGTGTGGCATTGACCAATGCGGCATCAACAGAGGGCGCCACTGCGGAGACAGGCGGTGTGTTTTGACAACCTTCGACTGTACGTTGATGATTTATTACCTCACGGAGGTGTCAATAGTTCTCGCTGTCAATAGTTCACGCTGTCAATAGTTCACGCTGTTAATAGTTCGCGCTGTCAATAGTTCACGCTGTCAATAGTTCACGCTGTCAATAGTTCACGCCGTCAATAGTTCACGCTGTCAATAGCTCGCGCTGTCAATTATTTTACGATGTCAATATTTCGCGCTGTCAATAGCTCACGCTGTCAATAGTTTATGCTGTCAATAGTTCGCGCTGTCAATAGTTCACGCTGTCAATAGTTCACGCTGTCAATAGTTCTCGCTGTCAATAGTTCTCACTGTCAATAGTTCACGCTGTCAATAGTTCACGCTGTCAATAGTTCTCGCTGTCAATAGTGCTCGCTGTCAATAGTGCTCGCTGTCAATAGTTCACGCTGTCAATAGTTCTCGCTGTCAATAGTTCTCACTGTCAATAGTTCACGCTGTCAATAGTTCACGCTGTCAATAGTTCGCGCTGTCAATAGTTCACACTGTCAATAGTTCGCGATGTCAATAGTTCACGCTGTCAATAGTTCACGCTGTCAATAGTTCACGCTGTCAATAGTTCTCGCTGTCAATAGTGCTCGCTGTCAATAGTTTACACTGTCAATAGTTCACGCTGTCAATAGTTCACGCTGTCAATAGTTCGTGCTGTCAATAGTTCACGCTGTCAATAGTTCACGCTGTCAATAGTTCTCGCTGTCAATAGTTCACAATGTCAATAGTTCACGCTGTCAATAGTTCACGCTGTCAATAGTTCACAGTCAATAGTTCACACTGTCAATAGTTCGCGCTGTCAATAGTTCGCGCTGTACAAATCATGATGTCCCATGATAGTTTGACTATTTGAACAGGGAATGTCATAATGCTGTTTCTTGATTGGTTGACCAACCAATGTAACTTTAGGTTAGGGTTAGGGTTGTGTGTGAAGGGAATATATGCTCCACATCAGTCAGGCATTCTGTTATACATCCCATCCTTGTTATACTGTATGCGCTATTACACCCGATCAGTTTAAACACATTATAAACAATTCCCAAATGCAAATCACATGATCACAACAACAAAGGTGCAGTAATAACGTTAAATTTTACGAAGCATAAAGGCAAAGTTCTCCACTAAGTTGCGTATTATAAGCTATCTAAAATGTATGTATTTGACAGGCCATTGTTTATACATTTGGCGAGTAGGATGGGAGCCCACTTTTCGTGGTTAATCTGTCTGTTCTGCCTCAGACTAAATGTGTTCGTAGAGAGCGAATTCTCACTTGGTTTCCCTTGTCTTGAACAAAATAGGAAACGGTCAATATGTAGCCCATCCACGTGTTATCTTGGAAAGAAGCACCATTTTGATACAAAATCAAGCGAAAACGGGAATACCACGCAAACTGGGTCCTCGACTATACCAAAGTAACATACATTTATGCCCAACTAAAGCGTTCCCTGTGACGCACGCCGATAGCTTGGCGGGGGCTTTGTCGCTAAAGCCCGCACGTTGGTTACCTTCCCATCATCACCAGCCATCTCAGCACAATTAGTTCTGCATGACGTAGTCTCAGGTGTGGGCCATAGACACACCCATGTCTCTATATGTCCCCGGCCACTGCCGCAGATCACACCTCGGTCAGAATAAAAGGCTGAATCGGGACAAAGGCAGAGATGTGGCTCACACAGGGACCTCAATACATAGAGATCAATACGCCAGGAGCCCCCCCCCCAACCCAGTACATAGAGGGGTCCGACTAGGGTGGAGGTGGCGTGTGGGGGGGGGGGGTGCTTTACAGAAACCAGTTAAACAGGAAAAAAACAACAAGAAACACACATACCCCCCCCCCCCCACAACACACACACACGAAAAGACGAAGAAACGGATTAACATTAAGGGCCACAGTGGGTAGGATTTAATCCGGGGAGGGGGCACTACATTAATACAGTGATGAGGGGTGGGGGGGGGGGGGACGCCCGTGCCAAAGAGGGCATATATGGAGAGCGAGAGAAAAGTGCGAGATTTTGTGGCCATTGAGAGGTTTTGTGGAGGTTCAAAAAGGCCTACAAGATAGACCCTGACAGTCATTGCAAGGTTTACGGAGGTAATTTATTTGCACACTTACGATATCAGCTGGAATATACATGAATAGTAAGAAGTTTCAAGAGCTGAAGCTTTAGTCTCATATGGGCACATGCATCGAGAGGAATTGCAGATTTCTGCTCCGGGGATTGAGAAAAAAAAAGCGAAAAAAGGGGTCATCTGGACGGCACATATGAATATATCACACTATATGTAGTGCCCCCGGGGGTTTATACCACACTATATGTAGTGCCCCCGGGGGTTTATACCACACTATATGTAGTGCCCCCGGGGGTTTATACCACACTATATGTAGGATCTCCGGGGGTTTATACCACACTATATGTAGTGCCCCCGGGGGTTTATACCACACTATATGTAGTGCCTCCGGGGGTTTATACCACACTATATGTGGTGCCCCCGGGGGTTTATACCACACTATATGTAGTGCCCCCGGAGGTTTATACCACACTATATGTAGTGTCTCTGGGGGTTTATACCACACTATATGTAGTGCCCCCGGGGGTTTATACCACACTATATGTAGTGTCTCCGGGGGTTTATACCACACTATATGTAGTGCCCCCGGGGGTTTATACCACACTATATGTAGTGTCTCCGGGGGTTTATACCACACTATATGTAGTGCCGCCGGGGGTTTATCCCACACTATATGTAGTGCTGCCGGGGGTTTATCCCACACTATATGTAGTGCCCCAGGGGTTTCTACCACACTATATCTAGTGCCCCCCGGGAGTTTATACCACACTATATGTAGTGTCTCCGGGGGTTTATACCACACTATATGTAGTGCCCCCGGGGGTTTATACCACACTATATGTAGTGCCCCCGGGGGTTTATACCACACTATATGTAGTGTCTCCGGGGGTTTATACCACACTATATGTAGTGCCCCCGGGGGTTTATACCACACTATATGTAGTGCCCCCGGGGGTTTATACCACACTATATGTAGTGTCTCTGGGGGTTTATACCACACTATATGTAGTGTCTCCGGGGGTTTATACCACACTATATGTAGTGCCCCCGGGGGTTTATACCACACTAGATGTAGTGCCCCCGGGGGTTTATACCACACTATATGTAGTGTCTCCGGGGGTTTATACCACACTATATGTAGTGCCCCCGGGGGTTTATACCACACTATATGTAGTGTCTCCGGGGGTTTATACCACCCTATATGTAGTGCCCCCGGGGGTTTATACCACACTAGATGTAGTGCCTCCGGGGGTTTATACCACACTATATGTAGTGCCCCCGGGGGTTTATACCACACTATATGTAGTGCCCCCGGGGGTTTATACCACACTATATGTAGTGCCCCCGTGGGTTTATACCACACTATATGTAGTGCCGCCGGGGGTTTATACCACACTATATGTAGTGCCCCCGGGGGTTTATACCACACTATATCTAGTGTCTCCGGGGGTTTATACCACACTATATGTAGTGCCCCCGGGGGTTTATACCACACTATATGTAGTGTCTCCGGGGGTTTATACCACACTATATGTAGTGCCCCCGGGGGTATATACCACACTAGATGTAGTGCCTCCGGGGGTTTATACCACACTATATGTAGTACCCCCGGGGGTTTATACCACACTATATGTAGTGCCCCCGGGGGTTTATACCACACTATATGTAGTGCCCCCGGGGGTTTATACCACACTATATGTAGTGCCCCCGGGGGTTTATACCACACTATATGTAGTGCCCCCGGGGGTTTATACCACACTATATGTAGTGCCCCCGGGGGTTTATACCACACTATATGTAGTGCCCCCGGGGGTTTATACCACACTATATGTAGTGTCTCCGGGGGTTTATACCACACTATATGTAGTGCCCCCGGGGGTTTATACCACACTAGATGTAGTGCCTCCGGGGGTTTATACCACACTATATGTAGTGCCCCCGGGGGTTTATACCACACTATATGTAGTGCCCCGGGGGTTTATACCACACTATATGTAGTGCCCCCGGGGGTTTATACCACACTATATGTAGTGCCCCCGGGGGTTTATACCACACTATATGTAGTGCCCCCGGGGGTTTATACCACACTATATGTAGTGCCGCCGGGGGTTTATCCCACACTATATGTAGTGCCCCGGGGGTTTATACCACACTATATCTAGTGCCCCCCGGGAGTTTATACCACACTATATGTAGTGCCCCCGGGGGTTTATACCACATTATATGTAGTGCCCCCGGGGGTTTATACCACACTATATGTAGTGCCCCCGGGGGTTTATACCACACTAGATGTAGTACCCCCGGGGGTTTATACCACACTATATGTAGTGCCCCCGGGGGTTTATACCACACTATATGTAGTGCCCCCGGGGGTTTATACCACATTATATGTAGTGCCCCCGGGGGTTTATACCACACTATATGTAGTGCCCCCGGGGGTTTATACCACACTATATGTAGTGCCCCCGGGGGTTTGTACCACACTACATGTAGTGCCCCCGGGGGTTTATACCACACTATATGTAGTGTCTCCGGGGGTTTATACCACACTATATGTAGTGCCTCCGGGGGTTTATACCACACTATATGTAGTGCCTCGGGGGTTTATACCACACTATATGTAGTGTCCCCGGGGGTTTATACCACACTATATGTAGTGCCTCCGGGGGTTTATACCACACTATATGTAGTGCCCCCGGGGGTTTATACCACACTATATGTAGTGCCCCCGGGGGTTTATACCACAATATATGTAGTGCCCCCCGGGGGTTTATACCACACTAGATGTAGTGCCCCCCGGGGGTTTATACCACACTAGATGTAGTGCCTCCGGGGGTTTATACCACATTATATGTAGTGCCCCCGGGGGTTTATACCACAATATATGTAGTGCCCCCCGGGGGTTTATACCACACTATATGTAGTGCCCCCGGGGGTTTATACCACACTATATGTAGTGCCCCCGGGGGTTTATACTACACTGTATGTAGTGCCCCCGGGGGTTTTCTTCAAATAATTGATGCAAGGAAGGTTTGCAAGGTTTGTCCCCCGTAATGACCCTGCAGAATATTCTAAATCTGGCGATATCCCAAAAGCAGGCGAATTGCCTCGCAAAGTGTAATTCCGAATCTGACAAAATGTCTGACCGAAGGACTGATGGGTGGGTTGGTACTTAATGCCACCCTTGTGCGTTGTACATGAGCTGAGGCGGACCATTTTTGGTTCTAGTATGTCTGTTCACGTCAGCATCGCGCAGGTGCAAGCGTCGCGAACAGGTCGAGAGAGACGGGCGGGGTCTTGGGCGGAGAGCGCTCAGGGCCCCGCTCTAGCCCCCTCCCCCCACCCCTCCCCTGCCACCCCCCTTTCTGTACCCCTTCCCTCACCTACTATAATATGGCGGCAATATATCGCGATCTATATAACGTAACAACAGACTAACGCTCCTCGTATCGGTTAACCCATCAATTTGCCGCCAGAGCGGCTGTGCGTTTCCTTCGACTTCCCGTTCAGTATCCGGGGAGTGTGTGGAGCGCCACCAAGCGGTGGGCGGTGCCTGGTCGTCTCGCGTCCGGTCGGCCTCTGGCTGCCTCACTCCTCCCATCCATAATGAATGTCCCGCTGGCCCCCGAGATGGCGTGACGGCAGTACCCGCCGATCCTTGGAATCGACGGTCCGGAGGGATGGGGCCGGGGGGGGGGGGGGCGCAGGAGGCCGGGGGGAGATTCTCGATGGTAGCTGTTAGGGTGCGGAAGGGTGGAGGAAAGATGTACTACATGATGGTGTCCAAAAATGGAGGTGGTGCTCTAAGAGAGAATGAGGAAAGTTTCGGCGATCAGCAGAGATTAAGGTAGAGCTGACGGTGGATAGATGGAGCAGAGAATGAGACAAGGTTAGAGATTGTGCCCGAATTGGAGGTAGGTGGTCATCTCCGTATCGGGATAGGCGGTTGGATCGGAAGTGGTCCGGGAGAATGGATTAGTTAAATGTATATTCAGAACCAATGGTGATATCGCCTTATTGGGAGTGTGAAGGGAAGAGCGGAGCCATGGCCCCGGGGTAACTCCCTACTCTCTGCGAAGAAGGACATGCGACCACACAGGCATGACCACAGCGGGGCTCGAAGCAGCGATTCACGTGCCGTTAAGCTCCCTGGGAAAGTAGAAGGTTGGTTAGGAGTTAGACAGAGATGGTATCACAAATGAAAGTGGTCAGGTGGACAATGGGTACAGCTTAGAGATAGGCAGGGATGGTTTCAGAAGTGGAAATGGTTTAATAGGATCCATCATGTGTTCTCCAAGAGATAACCCGGTGGTGTGTGTGGTGGGGTGTTTTACCGACTGGAGGGCGGGTGTAGCATTTTACGACCTGAATGGGGTAAATCCAGTACAAAAGGGGGGCGGCTGATCCAGACCCCCTGTACCACCCCCCCCCCCCCGCCCCCTCCCCACCTGGATCCGCGCCTGCCCCCGACCCACCCCGCTGCCACAGTTATCGATTTTACGCGGAAGCGCCTGTTCCAGCTTAACAATGACTTCATTACTTATGAATAGGTTCTAAGTTCAGGCTGATTATGGTCCGGTACGTAATATTCGTCAGGACGAATGCACACTTCATAATTGTTTGCATCATAACATATTCAGCTTATTTGTATTAGGCTAATGGTCTGTCAGCTGGCCGTGGATGAACGTTACCCGGCGTATTAAATATTTATATATTACCTATCTTCGCTGTGGAGTTATTGGGTATACAAGGGTAGGTTGGATGTGCATAAATATTCTTCCCAGTATGTATCCAAGGAAACCTTAGGGCGTGATCGATTCGCCGCTTCCGAAGTCTACCTCTTCCGGAAGAGTGCAGCAGTGCGATCGTTTTGCCTCTTCTCTTCCTGGAAGCCCTCTCTGCTCCTCCGCCCAGGCAGGTGGAAGGGAGAAGAGGTAGAGGCGATTCCAAGATGGCGGAAGCTAACTATGCAATATTCGCTCAGTGTGATCAAATAGGTTTAAGGGGGAAATACATGAATAAAACAACGAATAAAATGATGTGAAACATATGTAAGACCTTATTTTCTTCTTTGAAACGCATGTGCGTGGTACATGAGGCCTCACATATGTAGTTAACTATTTATCTCACTGATAATGTTGGGCGATAATATATGGAAGTGGGCGATAAACTGTGAGAAATAGGTAAGTTTCCTTTCGCCATATTGGGCGCATTTCTTTGGGCCAGGTTCGGTATCCCGCCCCGGGCCCGCAACACGTGACAGGGAACTTCCGAGTATGCCGATAGGGATATGCCTATTCCAATGAAATGCACACACCGTTCACATCCGGTGCACATTAAGGCACTGGAACCAACCTACTCTTTATCACCTTTCAATCAGCCGCCATCTTCTCCCGAATGCCCCATGCTGTTTAGAACGGGGCACATCGGCATACCGAATGCATGCGCGCGCATCCATACTCGGGTGAAAGAAGTGTCGGGCGGTGAACCGATGCGTAATGTGCGTATTCGGTCCACCGTAGGGATACACCCGAGGTACCAAAGAAATGCGCCCATTGAAACCACTCTTCCAACTCGTCAGACGCGATCGATTCATCGCTCATATTTTCTATTCTTGGATGAGCTCTTCTCTGCCTAGAAGAGTTGAATCTATTAGACTCTTAAAGCAATATATTCCGTAATTTTTTGTATTACCAACCTCTTTTCCATGTCAAATAAGCACATTCTGTCTTGAATTTAAATCCTGAAAGCTTGTGGGCTATCCGGAGAGAAGCAATTTGGTCACCGGAGCAGAAGTTGGTGGCCGGCTTTATATCCCTGCGCGCCTGTTCTCCGTTCGGTATTTTGTGTGTGATGTCGACCGCGGCTCGCTATCACGTCCGCGCGCGATAAAAATAGACCGCGCAGTTTTATGTTGAAATGTTTGTTTTACAGACTCAAAGAGATATAAAACATTTGCATCATAATTTTTGAGATACTTTTAGTCTTGTTTCTAAAATGTAAAAAATCTAAGATGGCGCATGTAAGTATATTGCTTTAATGAAAGCATTTGGGGATTTAAACAGATGGGAGTTAATTTGGAGCCTCACTCACGGATTTAGTCTTGAACGTACGCTTACTACTATTATACAATTGTTTCAATAAGGCTTTAGTTCTGCTCATGATTCTTGAAGTCCAAGTTGTTTGTAGGAACCCAGGAAATCGACCAGTGTGTCAATTGCACGGTGTGACACTGTGTGACACTGTGTGACACTGTGTGACACTGTGTGACACTGTGTGACACTGTGTGACACTGTGACACTGTGACAATGTGTGACACTGTGTGAGACTGTGTGACACTGTGTGACACTGTGCGACACTGTGTGACACTGTGTGACACTGTGTGACACTGTGTGACACTGTGTGACACTGTGTGACACTGTGTGACTGTGTGACACTGTGTGAGACTGTGTGACACTGTGTGACACAGTGTGACACAGTGTGACACAGTGTGACACAGTGTGACACAGTGTCACACAGTGTCACACAGTGTCACAGTGTCACACAGTGTGACACTTTGCCGGGTCGTGCCAGTCAATCTATTAGCAGTGAGCAATTAACCAGTATTCAGTGGCGGATCTAGGGGGGGAGGGGGGGGGTTAGGGTTGTAACCCCCCCCCCCTTGGGAAGCAGAACATACAACATACATGTTAACCTACATGTTAAAGTCCCAAGTCTTGGTTGTCCAAGCCCAAGCCCCCCCCCCCCCCCCACCGGTCGCAAGTTTTTCAGAGAGCACACCCCTCAGTCGGACGTTTTCAGAGAGCAACCCCCCCCCCCCCCCCCCCCCCCCTTGGCAAATTCCTAGATCCGCCCCTGCAGTATCAATCTATCTGTTTATGACCGAGATATTTTGCCGGAAGTAACATTGAAGATGGAATGATGAAGGTCCTTTTACTGCAGTGTATGCTCACATGGGTTATTACATTTCCTTTGAGCAATGTTACACCATTCCAAGGGGGCTCACTTTGTACCTGAACTGGATCGCGTTGGGGACAGCCAATGTCGCTCACGTATTACTCATGCCCAGTGTGCACCGGAATGATCGAGTGGCTGACACCACCATGAATATTGAAGATCGCAAGGTGTTCGAAACGTCAGTGATCGAATCTAGGTCCCTAAACTGTGGCCAGCTTGCCTTCATCCACAGAGGGCGACCATATGAACCGTTGCCTCAGGCGAGACCCCAGGCGACACCGCCGTATAAGACGGATTAACAATGCTTCAATGAACACAACATGGTCCACTACCCATACAGGACACAACACAGTTCATGGCTCTATCGTCAGTGTTTACATGGCGGCTACCGAGGTACATAAGTTCATATATATTAGAGCCTTCCAGTGGATACGCGAGCAGCTCATATTATCGTTGGTAGCGTGTTTATTTCACCTCGACTTTTTTCCCGTTTGGACGAGCGCGGGCAATGGGCCCCATGTAGAAACGGAAAGGGGCGGGGTCGTTTCGCACTAATACTACATTCATGAGGTCGACGTGGTTTATGCAGGCAATTTGCGCTCTGTTACATTAACACATATATGGACTCGTGGGCACAAAGCATACAGTGCCCTCCCTATGGGAATCGCCTGACCATTAGCCATGCCGGCAACCTGCAATGTTTGCGTTGAAACATTTGCCAACGATTATATGGGACGAATGTATGCCGACAACGCCGATTATTTCATTTTTGTGGATGTGAGACCTTCATAAGAGGACTAAAACTGTGTCAAGTTCACAATGGCGACCATGGCGGTAACCTTGGTTACGATGTTCCGTAAGTAGTCCTCCAATGACATAATGATGCCTAAAATGTATCAAAGAAATTATCATGCGGCGACATTTATTGTTATCAACAAATGGTACTTTAGGCAAAAGTTCCCTGGTTCCTTCAAGTAAATGACATACAAATAAAAAATATGCATAGGAGAACTTTGTTTTTGATATATTGCTTTAAATATATTTAGGTGTGTAGAATTGAATGTTAGTGACCTTGACCGTTTGTCATATATTTGTATAGTGAATCGACAAGGTGAGTAGTGGTGGAGTTGACTGAACGTGACCCACTGATCCACTGGTACAGTGGGCTGATGGACGGTGGGGGCACTGATCTTCAACTGTCAAGATGGGTGGCGATATGAGGGTGAAGGCGTTGACCTTAAAAAGAGTTGGTGGGGATGGGAGCGGAGGGCATTGTGGGCAGAGTGGGCGGTGGCAAAATTTTGAAGAGAGACGAGCCGACAGAATATGAAAGGTGGTAGATACAACCTTGAATAGATTGGATGGTGATGGAGAGTTTAATATAATGGAACGTAAGCGGATTATTTGGGTAATAAAGTGATGACCATTACTGAACTAACCGTTAAAGGTGTGTATTGTGTAAGGTGACCGACGCTGAATCTATTTTTAAAATATCGATTGCTTTATCGCGAAATCATTCTCTGTGTTCAAAATATCATGAACTGCTTTGGTTTCCTATTGAAGTAACGACGGCAGGTCCGCAGCTAGCAGGAGCGACCTCTGACGAGTGCGGAGGACTCATCTTTGCGGCCATCGATAGGACTGGAACCATCACGTCACCCAACCATCCGGGTCGCTATGGTAACCTAGCCCACTGTATATGGCTGCTAGAAGCTGACCCAGGACAAGTCATTCAGCTGACCCTGGAGGGAGTTGCAGCGGAAGGCACACACAGTGATGGCTGCATAGACTATCTTGAGGTCAGTGTTGTTGAAATTGATATCGCGTATAAACATAATAGCGCTCCTGTGGCATTAGTACGCTCTCGATCTCACTCAGTGGGGGTCAATCAAGCCAAGAAATGCAGGCACACTAACGCTTATTGAGTGATCACTCACTCTCACTGAGCAGTTACTCCCCTCAAAACTGGGGCCGGCTCGACAGCTCAGTGGGCTAGAGCGCTCGCATTGAGTGCTCTGGTCACCTGAGAGCCTAACGGCACGTGGGTCGGTGGTTCGAGCCCTCATGTGGCCATGTCTGTGTGGTCGCAGAATAAAGATCCCATGTCTTTCTTCGTAAAGAGTAGGGGGTTACCCCCGGAGACATGGCTCCACTCACCCTTCCTTCTCCCGTTGACGCGATATGACCAAAAGCGGTTAAAGCGTCCTGAATAACCAACCAACCAACCCCTCAAAACTTGGGCATTCATAGGTAATGAGTGGTCATTCACTTAATGAGTGGTCACGCACTTAATGATTGGTCACGCACTACATGGGAGATCATTCACTTAATGGGAGGTCCTTCACTTAATGAATGGTCCCGTACTTAATGAGTGGTGAGTCACTCATATGTAGTTTCTAAAACCATCATACTTATTATTCGTCACTCAGACTTAATAAGTGATAACTCACACGTACATTACAATTGATCACTTACACTTACTAAGTGGTCACTCACGATTAATAAGTAGGCACTCACACTTATAATTGTTCACTCACATTTAATAAGTAGGCACTCACACTTATAATTGTTCACTTACGATTAATAAGTGGGCACTCACACTTATAATTGTTCACTCACACTTAATAAGAGGTCATTCATGCTCAATAAGTTATCACCCACAGTATAAACAGAGATCGAGTGGTCTTCCACACTCAGCGAAGGAAGATAAGATGAGTGATTTATAGAACAATCCTCACATTGAGATGTCGATCATGACCGACGATCGACCCGGCCCCAGTGGTCTGATTCTCATTGTACTATCAACTGATTTATTTACGGAAGGGCGGTTGACGTTTTAGACCCAGTCAGAATTAATTGGTTCGGGGAAGCCCTGGTGCAAAATGAAAGGAAGTTGAACAACGGAGACTCCCCTCGATTTCAGGCAAATCGCGAAATCAAATTAATTCACAGCATTCACTCACTCCCATATTGGGATTGACAGCTGCGTGCTGGAGGAAAGAGGCCTCCCCCAAACCGCCAAAGTCATTTCATTTTCAGTCCAGATTTTCCTTTGTGTGTTTACTGCGAGCTCAAACGAAAGTGACCTTCGCTACAGCACTGCGAATGATATCCTAGCTGCCATAATAAGCCGTTAAAGGGACTGAGTGTGAGTGTGTGGTCACACGAAGCCGAATGATTGCAATATCATAAATACAATGAAGAATAATGGTGAAATATAAGATAGATTCATAGATATGAAAGGTGCATTATCAGCGTCTTTGAGTGTGCGATCGATAAGTAAGACGCACTCGGCCATATACATCCAATTAACGACAACTATGGAAGTTACTCTGACTAAGTAATCACTTCTAGATGCTTTAGTTCTATTGAAACCGCGATCCGAAATCGCCAAACGTGGAAATTGAAACAGTCAATGCGAGTTGTGTTTTTCGTGACAAGCGAGCGATTTCAAATAATTTTAGTGGAGGGACGGACCACTTTTTGTGCATGGTCTATAGCCCATGGGGCTCAGATCTGCGGACAGAACCCCCGAAATATATAAACAACGCCCCCCTCTCAGGCACCGTATATAATCTTTTTATTATATGCGGTGCCTGGGACGGGGGGGTGGGGGGCGGGCGTTGTATACATACTTCGGGGGTTCTGTCAGCAGATCTGAGCGCCTGTGGTCTATAGTGGTGTAAGACAGGACCAATCTTGGGGCAATGGATGGAATTAATGGTGTTACCGGCCCCCCGCGCGCTCCCCATAAATTATGTCAGTGTATGCTTGAATACGGGCCAAACCATGTAAGCCGGCAATGCAGATTCTTTCTCATCTCTACCCTTAAACCATGGTAGTGACCTGAAAAGACGTGGGACGGTGAGAAACGCCGAGATGTGGTTGTGTTTTTGAAAGCGGTCGTTTCATCCAAGACAAGCGAACATTACGTCCTGACGTATCACGTTCTGTGAGTTTACAAAGTTAGTTTGGGTTTTATATCTAAACCCCTGGTTTAAAAAAAGAAACCTGTTTTTGACAGCATCAACTTAAAGCGGGTATCCAACCTAATTTAATCGCGATCTGCACCGAAAGTTTACGTCTTAAAATTAAATTGGCGAGTGTTAACGCTTCGTTTCGGCCGACTGGTAAGGAGAAAAAAATTAAGGCAACCCGCCCCCATCAATGTCGAGCAGCGCGCCATTTTGCCGGGAGCAGTGACGCATATTGTGACTATTCATATGGCGCCGCCTTACGTTACAGCTCGCGGAGAGAGAGATCAGGCACGCGATTTACAGATGAACAGCGGCAGTTCCAAGCCGTGCAGTAGCGCAAGATCTTAGTGTTTCATGAAAAAGTACCGTTCAAAGAAATTGATATACGTCTTGCGACGATTGAATCCGCAACAATGCCATGATTGGCTAGTTATACTTGCGACTATCATGCGCTCTTGTTTTGCTCACACAATAGACGCAATTTCCGGTTTGAATAAATTAGAGTATCGCCTCCTGATTGGTCAATCGCGGACACGCCTCCAAAAAGGGCTGCCGCCTGGGTAGGCGGCCAAATCGTGCCTGGCGGTCCCTTCTAAATGTTATGGTAAGCTACAGATAGAACGAACAATTCTGTAATTTGGAGGATGGACAATTGGGTATTATATGAATCGGTAAAGCAACGTTAGATGCCAGGCTGGCGGTTCCCTTTAAGGAAATCTACCTTCACCCAGCCGATGAATCATAATCCCGTTATCCCCCCCCCCCCACCCTCCCCAGCAGTAGTAGCGAACCACTGAATTCTTATTAGTTATTATGCGTTGTTCTATTCCCTATACAACTATGACCCGACCCGACCCTGTTGGCTATCACTCCGCAAAAGGCAGGTGGCCGCTATAGCACCAACCACTCAGCAGACAAACTAAATACACCGAAGTAAACCAATTAAATGTGATTGAGAGATGCAGAGAGAGAACCATAGTGAGCAGGTCCGTGTGTCATTGTCATGGGGTTTGCGGGAGTCTTTGTGCGCAAAATCAACCGGATATGAACTTCCCGCCATCACATGGCATGACTGGACGGCTTGCAGCAACTTCCGTTAGAGGGCGCCACCGTGCGAACATCAGGCGCACCAGGATGTATCATAATGTTCCCCAGTAGGAACCGGCCTGGATGACTAGTACGACTTCGTGTAACCGGCTGCTCAAAATTAAGGCATCTGAACTATTAGCAAACCCAAACAAAAATCGGTGCTAACATTGGTTCCAAAACGAACAGAATGTGCACACTCGGCTTTCACAGATAATTAAAATTAACTTATATATTTTAATCAATTCCGGCACTTGAAAAAAAATATAGCCTTTATGTTTAATCATTCTTATCGTTTGTCATCTGATTTATTAGGTACGTTTTACTTATTTACCCAAAACGACCACATCATTATTAATGACAGATCAATTTTCTAAGCTTTTATTCTTTCCAGGATCTTTGTGCGATAATAATGCTAATGATAACAGAATAATAATATTATTATGTTATTTACATATTGATATATATGCCCAGATTCGAGCCGGAAGCGACACTGAGCCGCTAATGTATCAGGCATGTGAAGCCTCCGATGTGGTGACCTTGACCTCACCGTCCCGGTGGCTGTGGCTCCGGTTTTACAGCGATGACGCCACACAAAATACCGGCTTCAACGCTTCTTGGGAGGTTATCGGTAAGCCCAGTAATGACAGGGTGAGGGCCTCGGCCACATTAAAAAAAACATTGTGAGTCATAAATAACTGAGTGTATACAATGTACTTGAGCCTTCACTGATATGTAAGCCTATAGCACTTTACAGACAGCTTACATTTATATCTCCAGGTCGATAGCGCGTTCGGCTACCGACAGAACTAAAGCTCCACTGGTCTATTCGTCCTGTCCACTCTTGTAATTCTCTCTCCAGACAATGTAACCGCGTCGAACCAGACAAACCCTTCAGCAGGTAAGGTGCTCTATCTTGTATCCATTAAATGGAATCCATTAACTTGCAAAGTCGGCTCACTTGTCCTTCAATTGTATGTTTTTATTTAACTTTAAGGCGTAAGTCAATTTATTTCAATGTGAGGTACTGTGCATATATTATCTTGACCTCTACGAATGGTGAAGATAGTGTCATCACATGGAAATATGGCCACCCTAATGCATTTGTACGTTCCATACAGTTCCCGTGGAAAACTGTATGTATCCCTGTCGGAAAAAATCCCTAGAAGACTTAATGCTAGCTAAAAATCTTTCCCAGCATAACTTGGCGCCATTCACGCTTATTTGAAGAATAGCGTATATTTCCTAAATCCCTTAAATGTTTAACATTAGAAAGCTACATTTGACCTTGGACCTTGCATACGTCCGACATTAATTAATAATGTTAATGTTGACGTCATCGCACGTGTGATGTCACCATGGCGACAGCGTGTGACGGGACTCGCTTCACGTGCACCAACAGAGAGTGTATCAGCTGGTCGTACATGTGCGATGGCTGGTCAGACTGTGGCTGTTTGGGTACCGGATGTGACGAGGACCAATGCCAAGGCTTCGGACTTGGTAGGTGAAATTATGATAATATTCAGTTCTTAATTTCAATTTGGAATTCTATTATTTAAAGTGACTATGCAAACAAATGTACAGGCAGAAAAAAAACAGCGTGATTCATCCGGAACTAGCCAGTCCACAGAATAAACTTGCTGGCTGGACGCTGGAAGCAACCCATCCGTGCATGATATTAACATCCGGCGAGAGGGCGCAAGTCGTTTGTCATTTTCGTAGGAACCAGCTTCGTCTATGTGCTCTGCCGTGTAGGCAGTACCATTAGCTTAACATAGCTATATAACCGGGTCCGCTCAAAAGACGTCGTTATGGATAATGTCTGCAGAGTATATCCATAAATAAGAAATAAGGATTATATATAATGAGTTAGCCACATATAATGGGAAAAAGATGAGTGATGAAGTGAATTCTTTTGTCATAATCAAGTCTTCTGTTACAGACACGACCTTCATCATTGGAGTTGGAGTCGGCGTCGGAACCTTGACCTTGATTCTGGTCGTCCTCGTAATTGTCGTCTGGAACGTTCTGCAGAAAAGGCACGCGAAACGTAAAGAGGCGGCGCGCACGCGCAAAGCTGCGCAGATGACGCGCCGCAGGGACTTGAGCGCCAGGTCGGCCACCACATCGGCGCCCTCCTCTCCAAGGTTTTCTCTCTCTAGGCCGGGCAGCGCTCTCTCCCGATATGCGGTACACGATGAAGGCGCCAAGGGTGCCTACGTGACAAAAGACGGTAAACTGGCTGTTCCTCCCAGTTCCAAGGGCTCAAGTGCCAAGTCATCTGCGCAGCGAAATCGTGTCCGGCACTTCGTACGTTAGCTTGTACGTTTTGCCTGACTACGGATATAACGCAATACAGAAGTCACAATATGGACATATTACGATAAAAGATGGGATTGAAAGAAGTTTCTTCTCTTTATTTTGTTTCAAATGAACGAAAAATATTTTGGAAATAAAGTGATTTTCGAGTGTTTTTTATATTTCTGTTTCATCAGCGTTACTTCAGCATCTGTAATTATATCATACCTTAGTCACAGTGAATTCTCCATTGTGTTTACTTGCTTGGCTCCCATATCAGAAAACCCCCTTTTTTGTTATTAAATCACATGCGAACAATGAATTGAAACGAGGCTCATTCTGAAAGGAGGCTTTTATCTACAACGAGGCTCCTTCTGAAACGAGGCTCCTTCTGAAACGAGGTTTTGTCTACAACGAGGCTCCCTTCCACAACGAGGCTTCTGTCCACAACGAGGTTTCTGTCCACAACGAGGTGTCTGTCCACAACAAATATCCCGTCTGCAACGAGGCTCCATTGCAAAACGAGGTTCCTGTCCTCAACGAGGCATTCGTCCACAGCGAGGCTCCTGGCCACAACGAGGCTCCTGACGACATTAGTACATCGAGATTCTGGTCCACGACTAGGCTCTAGGCCTGTTAATTGTGAAGTTTTAGGCGCGTGATCTGAAATAAATAACTCAACTAAGATTAACGAATACTACATGCCGTTCTGCCACACGCTAGAGAGCAAACTGCTTCGTTGTTTGACGTAGCGTAAACAAATCTCCAAAGATATCGATCACTAGAGAGGCCCCATCAACACTTGTGCGATCAATGCAACGAGTATTGGTTACACAAACGCAGTACTTCTGGTGGAACGGCGGAGGATACGAACTGTCCAACCAGAACCGAACAAACAAACACCCTGCACATCGAAGAAACGGCCATTTACATGACTCTGCTATTTGTACGTACCACTACACTGACTTGGCCGATGGTTTATGTTAACATTATTTGGACAGCAGCTTTTCTGTTCATTCACGGGGCAAGTTTTCTCAAGCGTGTCACAGTGATATAACGCAGTTAGTTTATAGGCGAGAGCGAGGAGAAGACACGAGAAGAAGAAAGTCTAAAGAGAAATAAATAGGAGAAATAAATATCATTGCGATTACAAGGATGGAACGACGATAACTGAAATATTACATATATAATATATTGTAAGAGAGGATACAACAAACCAGCCTAGCGACATGTTAGCCAGCCCGGAGCACATTTGTGATGGCACGCGGTGGACTCACCATGCTTTTTAAACATGTTTAACAAATTCTGAAAAGGAGTTATGCTTTCAGTATCAGTTCACATAGACATGACATTTATTCCTCCTTGCATTGGACGGAATACGGCAGACGAATAGTGATTGTGATGGTGAGGCCATTGGTTAGTTCACCACACTCACAGGGTCTAACAGACCACTATAATGTGCTTCACATCTGCGTCTTGTTTGATTCCGACGTGATTCCTGCCAGGCACGGGTAGTGTTAATAAACAACAAGCGACTTTGGATGCATCACGTGTGTGATTCAGCCATACGCATACCATGTTATAGAAATAGCTTCACACTTTCTTGGTGACCATGCAAGGACATACACACACGTATAGCAAGTGAACTGTTCTAGACATGCGGCTGATCTGACGAAACAAAGCAAAGGTGGACTATAAACTGTAAAACTGGTTCCTTGAAACCATGTAATGAATTACTTTGTGAAATAAGACGGTGACCAGGGAATATTTCTAGGATGATGAAGGCTGCACCGATGGCTAACCGCTTGTTGCTGGGTAAGTTTGTATTACGACAGAAGAGTTGAAATTTTATATAAAGCTGCCCTGAACGGGTCGTCGTTATAGGCGGGTTGTCGTCATAGACGTGTTGTCGCCATGGCCAGGTTATCTCGACAGACAGGTTTTCGTTGTAGACCGCTTGTCGCTATAGACGGGTTGTCACAATAGATGGGTTGTCGTCATAAATGGGTTGTAGTTATGGACCGGTTAGCGCTATAGACGGTTATTGTCACGGTAACGGCTGGCTCTCGCTATAGACTGGTTGTCATAGACACGTTGTCGTAATAGAGGGTTGTCGTCATAAATGGGTTGCCGTCATGGATGTTACTATAGACGGGGTGTCACTATAGACGGGTTGTCACTTTAGACGGGTTATCGCCATAAACGGATTGTCACATATTGTGCCAATGTTTAATTATATACAGGATCTGAATATACTTTTATACAACTTAAATTATTAAGTTGCCTTATTTCTTCTTTTTTCAGTGACCTTCTGTATATGTATACCGGCTTTCCTTGTCAAGAAGGCACAGGCGCTAGGTAAGATAAGTGTAAACTTTATGATCTTATCTGATATGCAAATAGTTTTCATTGGCTATAAAGTTGCTGGAAATATGAATGCAATAAGAGTACTGATGTATCGTTAATTCATTACCACGTATGCCCAGTACTTGCTTACATTGCCGATTAAGCATAGCGACGTTTTCCACAGAGTGCTTTCGACAGAGACGGGTTGCCATGGTCATAGACACGTATCTCCATGGACACTCTGAGGAAATATATCATTCTTAGTCGAGAGTAGAGATTAACCTCGTAGACACGTGGCTCAACTCTGATGCCCTCGACTCTTGCCCTTGTCGGCATGATTCTATAAGGATATCGGATCTTTCCTTCTCAACCTGACCTTTCACACTCCAGTTACCATGGACGAGTCTTGCGGGGGGTTCAAAGAAGTCGCCAATCCCACGGAGACAGGAGTCCTCGCATCACCCGGACATCCCGGGAGCTATAACATCCTTGACCTTTGCATCTGGCTCATACAGGCCCCGGAAGATTACGCCGTGAGACTGTCAGTCGACGGCGTTGCCGGGGAAACCAACGACACCCATTGCGTAGATTATCTCGAGGTTTGTATAACCATGACGATGGGTGATATATTAGAAGTTTGTGAAACATTTCGGTTGTCTGGAACTCGGTAGTGGATGGTAAACTATATACGTACTCGATGACAGAACGACAATAGGTTGCGAGTTCATACCCCACCAGTTTCGTTCTTCCATGGGTTCACGCTTGCAGTCTACTGTGCACATCGTTTAAGTTTACAAATTACCACGCAGGTCCGCAGTGGTTCGCCGAAGGAGGCACTGTTGTATATAGGATGTGACACCTCCAGTTCAGCTATCGTCACCTCCCAGGGTCGCTGGCTGTGGGCGCGTTTCCATAGCAATTATGAAAATACCAACAAAGGCTTTACAGCTAAATGGGATATCGTGAGTTCACCAGGTGTGTAGACGTCGGTAACATCTCTTAGAAAAGTATTACCCGTGATCAATCAGTAACTGTAAATAATATTGTAATCTCTGAACAAACACTTCACATTGTTTTACACATTTTAGACGGCTATAGTATCAGTAGATACTATCAGGCTTGAATCATACTCCAATGTAGATTGATGTTAAGTTATTCACCATTAGTTAACATCAGATAAAGGCACACAAAAATGTAATATCCATTTATTTACGATACTTTTGTCATTCGTAGCATATATCTTGCAATATTCACCTGAGCGTTTTCTTTCCAGAAAATGCAAACTCTTCTACTGACGTATTTCAAGGTAAGTAATAACGAAAAAGAAGGAACAAATAACTGTAAGTAAGACCAGTTAAACTAATATAAATAAGCCTAATCTCACACTCTCACAGAACAGTTAAAACATCACTTCCGTGTGGGCGACTAACATCATCGTGGTAAAAAACGCATATGTAGCTTCGCACAGATATATATGCTTGTCAATTGTCATGAATACACATCTAACCATTATCCCTGGCCTTGACTGACTATGCACCACCTCATGGGTTTGTTACAGAGTGTCAGAACCAGCGCTACACCTGTCCGAACAAGGAGTGCACGACTTGGGCCTATCGCTGTGACGGCCAGAACGACTGCGGGTGTCTCCAAACCGGATGTGATGAAATCAATTGTGCCGGCTTCGACATCGGTGTGTTGATGCTGCTTCCTGCTTCCGGCATGCATTTCCTCGGGACAAAATCGATTTATAATGTATAAGAAACTCGTCATTTTAAGTTGTCATGGGTATATATTATACATTGCCGTAGGCTACCCGTAAATGATTGAGCTTCAGACCAATTGTCCCCGTTCGATCCTCATTCCCGCAGCATCTGAAGCCGGGGAATGTTGCACATATCATATCCATATGGATATTACATATACTAGATTTAAGCATATTGTTAAATAAATAAGAATTGTTATCCACGATATTGCACCCTTACCCAGGTACGCCGATGAAGCTGGGCATGGGTGTGGGTCTGGGGTCAGCCATTTTGATCCTGGTTTTCCTCGGCGTGGGGCTCCTGGATATCCTGCAGAAGCGTCTGGTTGAGCGACGATACCGCCAGCGTCTGGAGCGACAGCGGCGGCTGAAGAAGCAACGGAAGGCCAAGGCAATGGCGCAGTTGTTTGTACAGCGGCCCAGCTTCAGTCTGAGCAACGGCAGCGGCGGGGACGATGGTGGCCGTCTGTCCATGGCGTCGGGGGCGCCGAGTGCGAGGACCAGCATCAGCATGAGTGTCAGGGGCAGCGTCAGCAACGAAGGTCGTTAATTGGGTGATGGGCGTGAGGAGTTAACGATGCAAGGAGGTGATGCCGTAATTAAGGAACTAATGATGTAAGGAGGTAATCATGTATGGATATAGTCACGTCAGGAGGCAATGATGCATGGAGGTAATAACCTAAGGAGGTACTCCTGAAGAGGAAATGACTGAAAAATAATGGTATTAAGATGTAGTGGCTTAATGATGTAAGAAGGTCATAACATGAATGGGCCCGATGTTAGGAAGCGATGGTGTATCGATGTAATGAGGTAAAGAGGTAATGGATAAGGGAGGCGTTAATGACGTGAGGAGGTAAAGTTGGTGGAGGTTATTGCGTAAGGCGTTAGTGATGTAAGGTCGTAATTAAGGCGTTAATGATGTGAGGTCGTAATTAAGGCGTTAATGATGTAAGGTCGTAATTAAGGCGTTAGTGATGTAAGGTCGTAATTAAGGCGTTAGTGATGTAAGGTCGTAATTAAGGCGTTAATGATGTAAGGTCGTAATTAAGGCGTTAGTGATGTAAGGTCGTAATTAAGGCGTTAGTGATGTAAGGTCGTAATTAAGGCGTTAGTGATGTAAGGTCGTAATTAAGGCGTTAATGATGTAAGGTCGTAGTTAAGGCGTTATTGATGTAAGGTCGTAATTAAGGCGTTAGTGATGTAAGGTCGTAATTAAGGCGTTAATGATGTAAGGTCGTAATTTAGGCGTTAACGATGTAAGGTCGTAATTTAGGCGTTAACGATGTAAGGTCGTAAAGAGATAATTCCGGTATGTCGTCTTTTGTTACAATGTCCGTGATTTATCATGAAATATATACAGTCATATACGTATATGTTATGACACTTTTAGGATATTGTTATTTTGAACACCCAAATGCATGTACATTTGAAGTCTCGCATCAAGTTGGATGTGTAATGTTCGACAATCATACCATTAGCGATGATAGTGCATTTCATATTAATTATACGGTCTCATGTAAAAATAAAATGCCGGAAGGATTCTGTAAACGAAAGCACGATATTTACACAGAAATTTGAAACGTTTGTGAATGTTAATCCAGAACGGATTTTGTTTTTGTATCTCCCCGTAACGCTTCGAATACAGTTAATAAAACCAATTCATGCTTAAACCATCCTATCATTTAACTTGTTATTATTGTTTTCTGTAACGTGTTACTACTGTATAAAAAAATACAGGCCTACCATCGCCTCGTTCTGCCGCCAGTAACCCACCGGTAATCCCTGTGCGTCCAGGGCTTTAATCAGATAACCCCAGCGCGAGCGGCAATCGGCGCCCCAGAAACTGATCCTTTGGTCGCGAGTACCGGGGTGGGATTATGGCAGCATTATCCACCCGCTCCGTCTCCGCCATTGGCCCTGCTCTTGGTTGGTGATGAATCCAGTATCATTTTGCAACAGAGTCCGGGTGTTGGACCGACGGTTACTTGTTATGTTTGCTTCTCAACCTTCAAAGAAACCCCCCCCCCCCCCCCACACACACACTCGACTCCGCTCCACTCCACCAATCCGATAAAAAGACATCCTGCATTTACCCCTATTAGAGTTCAGTCTTCAATCCCACGCAGACAATCCCCATTCCAGAAAACCCTTAACCCGAAGGCAATTCCCCACGGATAATGCATTCCTATATTTAAATCCCCCGTGAACGCGGCTACCTTCTGCCCCGCGCCCCCGGGTCTATGTGCATTATGAGAACTATTATGGCCTGCCGCCTTATGAATTGAGCAATGACCAGTTTGTTTAGCTAATGGTTTACTTATTGGTGGTAGAGCGAGTGTAATTTGGTCTAAAATAGTTCATGGGTGTGATGGGGAAGATTTGGCGTGGTATATGTTATGTATGTTAAATTGACCATTGATTAATTTAAGTTGGACGCTAAATAACTGTGCGTGTGTTGTATCTCGGTACCGACGCGAAATAAATGGACCAAAAACTACCTGCGCCGATGGGATTATTAATTCCTTTGGCGCATCGCGTTTGCCGTTTCGCTCCGAAAGGTCAGTGGTTCGAGTCCAAGCCAGGGCGGGTTCCGAACTTTCCGGGTGAGTTAGTGACCCTTGGTCCCCGTATGTATACAGGGTTAGGTCCTAGGTGGGGTCCGCGGTGGGCAGGTGTAGCATGATAATCTGTCCGGCGTGTTAACGTGTCCTGGAGTCTAATGCTCGTTAACACGCCGGACAGATTATCATCCGATCATCCATTACCATCCGATGCAAATATCGTATGCTGGTATCTTTCATCATTAGGTGCTCCAATATATTACTTCTACAGCCGGAGCCATGCAGTGCATTTTCGTCTCAGCCTCACCAGCTCATTGTGGTGGTGTTCATGATTAAGAAATTCTCTTCAATATAATTTTAGAACTTTCTAAATTAGGAAAATCCGTTTCTTGGGTGACTATTTATGTATTTTGATCCCGATAATCGCTAGACAAATCTTCCACTTAGCGCTAAGTCTATTGGCGTAGACCATGCGTGGCGTGTGACCAATAGAATTTACTCGTATACTCGTGCCCATCACACCAGTAAAAGTCGCATTTAAATTACGGGACATGTGTTCCCACCCTTTACCCCCATCCTTCCCCTATTCCTTCGCCGTTTCTCTCCATTTCGCGACCCACAAAGAACATATAACCAGTGTAGGGGGGGGGGGGGAGCTTTACTTCGGACCCCCCCAAACCCAGCAATGTAACTACCCCCGGGGAGCGATGTCACGCTTGGTCAGGCCTAATGCCAGTGCCATTAAGAATATCTTATACTTACTAGATAACTCAGAAGAGTCTCTTATGGGCTAGATTTACCTTAGCGTTGACCTCAGCTCTTGTGATGAGGTTTTGATCATCCACATGCATGCCAAAGAGTGTAGAACAATGGAGTGGGCCTCAAGTGAGATTGGGGTGGGTATAGTCGGACTGAGGATGGTCGGACTGCCCGGCCTCACGCCCCTGTGTGTGTGGGATCTTTATTCTGCGTGGACATTTGCACATGTGAGATACGAACCACGCCCCGGTCGCTTAGGCTGACCTAGCAGAGCACGCTCGGCTACGGCAGAACGCGCGGAATGCCCTGCCGACGAAAAGGCCACGGGGTGACGGATAGGCGGGGCCGTTTTGAGGGTCGGATCCATATATGTTGGATAGGGGGGGCCGGTTTCGGTTTTCATTCGGTTTCCAAGCTTCACGGGGCACCCAGGGTACCCAGGGACCACCCCCCCCCCCCCCACCAGATTTGTATAATAGTCTCTCCCCCCCCCCCCCCGCCCACATCTGGTCCGCAACTGGGTCCATGTGAATCAACCATGGTACCAGCCAAACACCTTCATTCGCCAGACGGCGCTTCGTGGCGTTTTGCGACATCATACGAACCCATTTATGATACGGATGGTGGATACGTCAAAGTAAAAACAGGTGTTTTCTTAGCAAAATATATCAAAAATTCGGCCACTAACGTGGTCACATGTAGGTACGAGTGCTTAGACTTCGATCTCTTATCATTACCTCTGAGTTATGGCGTGAATAGAGTAAATTGGCCCAAAAAACAGTACATTTACAGGCCCTTCCAAAGGCCAAATCCAGGCAAAACAGGCTGGGGCTGGTGCTCTCGCCGCGGGCAGTTGGCAGGTTGGCCTACCTCTGTGATCAGTGGTGATCCGCCCACTCAATGATTGAGGCTGCGCAGGCCTACATTGGTGATGGTGCCTTGTTTTGAGCTGTGATCTCTGCCTTGTTGACCAATATGATCAGGCTTTACTTGTATTCCGGATATAAATGGAGTGACCAAGGGATAGTTTGATTATTCATGATAATGTCATAGCGCGACAGCTCAGCCTCCAGCCTAATTCTAGGCTCTACTACTACTATAGCTTCAGAAGTTCTACCCTAGACTAGGCGTAGTTCAACTAAGTAAACATGGTCTACTCCCAACTTTGATATATACAGTGTTTGTGTGGCTGGACTAGCTATACTATAGCCTATACTGAGTATAGCTCCATCAGATGGCTTGTTATAGATTTTATATTGTTTTATATCCATAACAGCCACACCGTAGGTCCCCATGCTTGGTCCCAAACACCATGAGAAGTCCACTTTGTACACATTTTTCTGATCCTTAAAATAATGTCATATTTATATTACTTATCAATATGAGCTATTAATCATTTATGTTACAAAGTTATCATACTGGTATACATATATATATAATTTAATAATTATAAAGCTAGATGAAGATGTCTAGCATCAATTAGCAATACAGCTGTCTATTCAACTTAATGGTATAAAAGAAGGTATTTCAGTGTTTGTACAAGAAAGATTTCTTTTATAGCAGATCTTTTCTTTATATTGTGACCTTGATATATCTTCTCATTTATACAGGTTCTAATGCATTTTTTGTCATATAATTCTGTCTTCGCTTTTAGAAAAAGTCATCTGAACCATGTTGACAACGTAGTTACTGCATATCAAATATTGAAATGGAATCAAATAGTATACAAACTTCCATGCCAGATACAAAGAAAGGGGACACACCACTTGGTAAGCACTTTAGATGTAAAACCTTAGATGTGCAGAACTTTCCAAGCACTTTAGTACCCAGAGTTTTATTATATGGGTAAAAAAAAATTATATCAGCTGTGAAACTGATTATGATATATAGGAAGTTATCATTATTGGCAACTATGGTGTAATTTTTCAGGTATAAGAAAATTATTCAAAATATTTCCTTATGACTAGGCACATTATAAATTCTGTTATATCACTTTATGGTACAAACACCATTCTTGATAACAAGAAACAGTGTTAACATTGTCATTACAGCTAAAACAAATTCACTGTATTTGTTTTAATCAGTTGGGGATTATCATAAAATTGATAGTCAAATATATGTCTAAAATTATAGCTATCAAAAAATATCAAATAATTGTTTTATTCCAAATTATGTTCTTTTAAACAGCATCATTAACAACTCAGAATTTATATCTGCTGGTCTATAAATAGTTTGATAGCTATATTTAACCTTGAAAAGAACCTGAATTCATCACCATTGATGACAATATCATGGTTGTGATGGGCCCAGACTTTGTTTCACTTTCTACCTTGGGTGCCGGAATTGACGCTAATATATCTGTCTGTTTGTCAGAACGTCGCACGTCACGTGATGTAGACTCAAGTGGAAGTGGTGAAAATTGGGAGGAAACTGTTCAAGAACCTGAACTAGAGTTTGATGATATGGGCGTGGAACTGGCAGCGCAGGAAGGTATGCATACTGCTATTGTACACTGGTCAATCGTTCACTTGTGTCTTAATTCAATAATGCATTGACTGGATTAATTGTGATGATGATGTCAAAGAACCTAACATGCCATGAATAGCTTACCTCATAATGATGATGTTGCCTTGATTTTCGCTATTTCTTGCCTGCGATGCGTTTGAGTTTTAGTTTTATTGATAGTGTCCTCTTTACATGTTTATTTGTGTCCCCCAATGAAACATAGTGGATATAGTTTCCATTGGCTGCATGTTTGTTGTGATGAATTAGCACGTAATGCATGGTCATAGTGAACGCTTGTTTCTCCATCTTCCACATGGATCTGCTAGCTGATGAAGTGGAAGCTGACGAAGGTATACAAGACGAATATTTGCATAATTTGCATTCCCACATGAATCCTTATTTGCGGAAAGGTAGTACTTGTTTTTCATGGACCCTTTGTATTATGGTTTGTTTCTCTCCCTAATCTATGCTAACCACTAACATTCAAGCTCCGTTCAGTCTCTGTGAGTTTTGGTCGTTAAAGTCTCTATTTGGAAAACACTGTAAGTATTTTGCGTCACATTGGAATCTTTACCATTAATTTTAAGGTCTTTATGTGGTGTACATGACTTCAAATCTTTGTTGATCATGGAAGCTGAAGGAGTTTACATCTTTTTAATATTTTACGTACAATATGCCACATCCAATAATAAACATTTATTTTACTTACCCTGTATATTTTATCTACCTGGTGGTATTAAACTAACTGCGCTATGGGATATGTTCTTGTACCAGTAGTCTCATTGTTGAGACTTTTAGGGTCTGGTGATGGCAGGGATAATAATTTTGATGGCCTTGTTCCACTACATATGTCTGTAAGCTTGGTCTGCTGATGTTTGGGTCTGATGTGATTGGATTATTATGCAGTGTGATGTTGTCCACATTATCTGCAGGATGCTGATATTGACTTGTGGTGTTTGTGGAGGAACCTACTTACTATACATACTCCGTCTGTTTAATGATCTTACTACCTGCATTGTACAATAATGGTAAAGGGGTCAAGTTGGTTTCTCTTTTGGTATGAGATTGAAATCTAAGCATGCTCATAAAACATTTTGCATCAAAAAAAAAATGATTGAAGATTTCTTGGAATGTTTTGTTCTCGTGGAAGGTATTGCTGCATGAGTAACGGTATATAATAAAAACACCAGCAATCTCTCTATATTGATACACAAGAATGCCTCCAGACATTAAAGCTGCCTCTATGCTCTATGAATCGCTTGAACTGTATCCGTCTAGTAGTTATTGTTCTTATAGCGTGTCCAGTTTAATGGAAGCCTCTAGTTTTATTCTGTCTCACTTTGGAGTTCTTTTCTGAGTGTCAGTAGTTTGAATTGTTGAGGTAATTTCTCAATTTTCTCTTGACGCACATTATGGTATAGCACTTGTGGATCAGTGTGTCAACCACTGTTTAACTTAATCCAGCAAGGTTTACCAGTCCTCAAATATCATCGTGTATGTTTTTATTAATTATCCTCTAATGCGACTGCCCTTGTGGCCACCCGCCTCATCATCTCACGGCCAGCCGTCAGCCATTCCTAATGGATGAATTATGTGTACTGGTACTTTTAAAAAACATGCACGATGTCCCCACTTGCCCTCTTAGACCCAGGGGCGGTCACACAGGAGGGATAGCACTGGCATGCTTTCAGGGAAGACTCGTTAACGTCTTGATCATCAATGTTCTGCCACTGTTGTCATCTATTTTAAAAACGAATTCCCAATTGACACAATTCAGGTCGTGTACTGTGGCTCGGAAACTGCTTCAATGGCAAACCAAAGAACAACTTATAAGTTATAATTCATATTTTATTGTATATATCTGTTCGTATTTTATTACGAAGATCGTAATTATATTGTATACTTTTTGTTTTGCGTTTTCCAGAATTGGCGAGAGAGGAGCGGGACTTACCCTTTCGCTCCGGCGCCATCACCCCCGATGGTTACATAGATGAGGACTTTGAGGACGAACTGGGGTCGCCTACTCAGGTAACACGTCACCTCCTATGTTACCATTGGGCCTGCCTGATGTAGGGGTTAGGACACTAGACCGCAGACGCCTTGGTTCCAAATCCGGACCCGGGCACCTAATGTCATAAGTCATCGTCCGGGAGGTTCCTTAACCCATTTCATTTCTGTGACGCCCTGCTGCACCTTTTGTTACAGGAAGAGGAGGACAGTACGGACCCCAATGTGGAGTTTAGAGATATTGCCAAATATGGCATTATTCAAGTCGCAGGTGGGTATCAATTGCAATAACAAACCATCCTTTCTCAACAAGGTTGGCTTTTCGCTTCATAATTTCGCCATAATAGTAACCGTGCAATTGGTTGTTACTATAGTGTGCATTATAGTCCATTTTGCTACCGTGATGCTTTTATTGACGGATCTACTTTTCATTGCCGGTTTGCTAGATCTTGCTTTAAGTGTCTTGCATTTCTGTTTATTTCTGGTTCCAGGGGATGACACATATGGACGCAAGGTTATCGTCTTTTCCGCGTGCCGGTTACCGCCTCACGAGGAACTGGATCATCAGCGACTGCTACAGTACGTCTAGTTCTCTAGATTGGTTTGTTGTCATAGTTACCATCCCACCCCATTGTTTATCAGTGAGCAGTCACTACTGCTCCAATACCTCTAGTTCTCTAGATTGTTTTGTTGTCATAGGTACCTTCCCTCCTCATTGTTCATCAGTGAGCAGTCATTACTTTTCCTAGTTCTTGACATTGTCTTGTTGTCATACGGAATCCCCTCTCTTTTGTCGCAAGACCCGCCCTAGCTCTGTTGGTAGGCAGGCTGGGCTACAGATCGACAGGTCGTGGTTTTAAACCATGGTGCCTGCAACTGGGGCAAGTTTTCTCCAACCTTATTTCATCGTTTCGTGTGCATAAAAGTGGCCTGAAACACCAATAGTTCTTTTTTTTGCAAGCGCGATCGCGACTTCTCATCTACGCTGTCCTTTAGATTACCTTGATTATTGTTGTGATGCATTATCTGCATTTCCTTGTGTCAATCGCCGAGCAATCGCGAGTTCTGAAGTACGCAGTTCTTTAGATTACCTTGTTGTCATACAGGCTTCACTCTCTTGTGTCCATCCGCGAGCAATCGCGACTTCTCTGTTACGCAGTCCATTAGATTACCCTGATTATTGTTTGTCATACATTGACTTCATTCTCCTGTGTCCATAGGTGAGCAATCGCGAAGTTCCAGTATGCCTAGTTCTTGCACTTGTACTTTAGTGTATACATGCCTGCTAACGCTTCTAAATATCACTGTACCATTTCCATGATCACGAAATCACGGCTGGACCGCTAAAGTGGCATTCTTAATCAATCTATTCATTATATATACTCAGTGTTTAACACCATGGTTGTGCCTTCAGGTTCCTCATTGAGACCCTGGATCAGTATGTGGAGAATGACTACAGCCTGGTCTACTTTCATCACGGCTTAACCAGCCGCAACAAACCCTCATTCAAATGGCTGCGAGAGGCTTACCGAATGTTTGACCGCAAGTGAGTGCCGCACAGATAAATCTAGTTTCCTTGTTATGAAGGATTAATTAACCAATTGGTAGGCGCTCTTTTAAGTATATTTTCGTAAACCGATTTGTGATAGAAAGTTACGAAATCGACTGCAGCAGTAAATGCAACGTCAAACCGAGAGACGAGTATCAGGCTGAAGACTGTTAGACCAACGTGTAATTTTGGACAGAACGTTTTCGTGTGATCGTGTTATGAAAGCGTGGCAGATGTTTCACATGGTCTTGTGTTTTCTTCCAGATACAAGAAGAATTTGAAAGCTTTGTATCTAGTCCATCCCACAAACTTCCTCAAGATTTTGTGGCGAATATTCAGACCCTTTATCAGGTGTGTGTTCGACCAAATCGGTGACAGATACGGTTTCTACTTATCCCCTATAGGACATTGCCACCTCTAGTTAGCCTGAAGCTAAATTTCGATTGTAACTTTCATTTCTCCCAAGCTGTGGTGATATGTTGTTGTCGGTCTTGTCTGTGCCAAACAACCTTTCCTTTTTGCCTAACGATTGCTATACTGTGACGTCATACTAAGTAGGCATTTATTTAAAAAAAACAATAGTGTGACGTCATATTAGATAGGCGCGTGCTACATGGACAATGCTCTGACGTCACAGTAGGTAGACTGGTTTGCTAACAGTGACGCCTCCCGTTTGCAGTGCCAAGTTTGGGAGGAAGGTGATGTACGTCAACTACCTGCATGAGTTGGCCCGACAACTGCAGTTGGACCAGCTTAGTATACCTCAGCGAGTCAAAGAGTAAGTTATTTGATTTGTCGTTGTCAAGCACGATGACGAGAAGTGATCACACAATATTTCGCGTACTGCTTTTTTTCCCGTTGAGTTATTGTTATGTTTAATTGCAGGTACGTATTCCCGGTTGTGTATTGGAACGTGTTGAAATGAGCCCTGATGATGAAGTATAATATTTGACTGCAGCGCTGTTTCATCATCGTGTTTCCGAATGTCCTAGGTCGCTTCCAAAATCGTTTCGGAACTTTGTAAATTGTGAATATTACTCGAGCGGCGTAGACTAGACATTGAGACTTTTGTAGGTCGCCTCTGCCACCCGGATTGGCCTCGTAAGCCGCGAAGGAAGACATCTCAATCTAATCCCACCCGGCGCAAACAAAACTGTTTGAAACACGGAATAAAGCTAGAAATTCATGTTATGGGACGTGAATCACTTCATGCAGTATATGGCGGGTGTATTTCTCAGTTGCGTATAGACGGGTTCAACATCCAAGACGACCTTTTTCCAACTTTTCTGTTCGATATCGATTACGCTGTTGTAGATCGGCGCTGTGTGATTTTCAAAGCGACCAGATTTGCTAATCGCGCCCAACGTGATATTAACCTAATTAGTTGTATATTGATGACGTTTTAACCACTTATGGTCATATCACGTGTAGACCGGAGCCATGTCCCCGGGGTAAGCCCCTACTCGTTGCGAAGAAGGACACGGGATCTTTATCGTGCGACCACACATACATGAACACAGCGGGGGTGAAACCTTCGATCCACGTGCCGTTAGGCTCTCAGGTGGCCAGAGCGAGCGCTCTAACCCACTAAGCTATCGAGGCGGCCTTGTTATATGCCTGAATGTTATGGCATTGGAGCTGTGTCTACAGACGTGTATGACAGTATCGCTTGCCAGCTCTGTCGTATATCTTGTGTCACTTGAACCATTCCTTCACAAGTGGTGTTATCAGGTGTGCTGGGTCTCCCCGCACCCAATGTTGGAAAGTATGGCGAACTCTGCGTGATCAGCTGTAAGCGGTGTGCGAAATGTAAACATGTTGTCTGGCGCGTGAACTTTGTCCTTAGATTGCCTATCAGGAGTTAACCCAGTGATTGTGGAATGCTTGCTTGTCGTGGTAATTGTGAACTCGCTACTTAAAGGACCAGTTACAGCTCATTTTATTGGTATCGCCTGATTCCTGAGCAATCAGCACAGCACGTAGTCCGTGTTGGTTCCAGCGAGTCACCATCTGGTGCCGCCTCTGCCGGGAGATTGTGTTCATACCGGTATGCTGGGCCCGGTGTGGTATGCGGGATTGGGGGCCTGTATCTATCATAATGGCACCGTACGAAGGCAAGAGGGTCTCAATGTCGTGTATTTTATACAGGGGGGACAGCTGCGCATGGGGGGACACTTCCGCATGCCACACCGGTCGTCAGCTCGCCCGGGTCATTCTGTCGGATGTTGGCTCCCCAGCGAATCAGGCGAACTGCGTAAAATTGCTGACATCAGAACAAATACAATGTCTTGACCATTTTAGACCTGCCAACGTAGACAATTTACGAACACAATTTATGTTAGTGAAATGACACCCTGATCGATCCAAATACTTCCCGACATGTTACTGTATAAATACCCATCGCTACATTTCATTATTTTATGTGTTTTTCTTGGCCCGTTTATCTCTGTTGTCGTCAAGTGAAACAGAGTATGCTCATTGTTTCAAGTCAGTGCCGTGAACTGTTCCAACAGAAGTTATGCTGACGTATTCAACGTCTTAATAACGGCAAAAACTGGATATTACAGGATAGTTCAGCCCCCCCCCCCTCCCCCTTATCGTGCGGCCCTGTACTACTTCCGCGTTCAACTGAATTGTAGGGCAGCGTTGAATCATTGTTTTATCTTTCCTGTTCAGCTGAAACGCCAATTAGTTACATATTATAATTATTATGATATTATGATAATAATTATAATGCTATAAACTGGTTCTAGTTTCCCGGCTAGCCCTATAGGTAATAGGTTGAAAGTATGTCTACATGTACGTCGCGCCGCTATGTGTGTATGCCGGGTGTTTGGAGGCCACTAGACACACTGCGAAGCCTACATTGGCACGCCCCGTGGTGGGCCACACGATCCCGGGCACATGATTGTTATACAAAGCAGGTTTGTTGTTGGATAAATATGAAGTTTAAGATGAGTCATATTGACGGCCTTACCCCCCAACTGCAAGAAAAGCAGAGTAATATAAGTGGACTCTGGTACAAAATTGCTCTGACGCTCAACGCCCTGAATACGGACAATGTTACCGTGTGCCGAAGAAGTACCCGCCCAGCCAACCAATCGCACCCTCGTACCCCCCTACCCCTCCCATCCCAACCTTCGCCACGTGCGCATAACGATTTGTAGGATTAACTATGCTATAGATAGTACCGCAAACAGTACTCTACCACATTCAAGCCGCGCCCACGCCCCGATCACTCCGTCCCCGCCCTGATCACTCCGCCCACGCCCCGATCACTCCGTCCCCGCCTGAGTTGCCCCGCCCCCAACCTTAACCGCGTGCGCTATGGTCTCAGTTTGACACCAAACGGGCCCCACACCCTGCCCCTGTTCTATAACAACAAATCTAGATGAACGCCTATAGCCTGGTTTACAACCGTGGTTGTTTCGTTAGGAACATGCCTTAACATGTAATTGCATGCACCGTCCATATGGCGTTTAAATAACATTCAGTTATAACATACACAACTATACATCTTAAGGCCAACAATTGGAGCAGGAAAACGGAACCAAAGATCCTCCATACGTAAATATAACATCCAGCGAAAGCACAGTCCGCGACTGACGAGACAGCTAAGGCGCGATCTCTATGAGCAAAGTCCTTCCAAGCTGTTGCTAAGGTTGCCTTGGTAGTGAATAAACAACGACGTCACAATGGCGGCGTAGTTGGTGACTTCTGAGAAATGAAGAACTGAAATAATGCCCGTGCGGCGGGCAGCCTTATGGGTGTAGTCTGTAGCAGTGTCATCAGTGTGGCTGGGTAAGAATCTGCTCTTCTTTTATATTGCCTGTGGTATATTGGCTTTATTGCTTCTTGGTCAGAACATTTGAATCCTTCCGTGTGAGCCCCTGCGTGTGGTGTGCTGTTGTCTCAAGGCAAATTTAAGTAACTGAGTGACGCGCGTACTGCTTGGTTAGAGGAGAGGAAGGATTAGAGCCGGCATGTGCAAGAATAATTCCTCCTGATGATAAGGAACATGGCAAATCTTAATATTTTCTTATAGATTGTTTACAATAGCCGGAGACATTACTGGTGGTTTAGGCTTTCAATTATATGTATGCGCTGGACATGAGTAATATCCTCGATCAATATTGCTCACATATCCGGAATTGACTTAAAATAAGCGGGGCCGATTCGATAGCTCAGTGGGTTAGAGCGCTCGTCTTGAGTGCTCTGGCAACCTAAGACTCCTAACGGCACGTGGATCGGTGGTTCGCGCCCCGCTGTGGACATGTCTGTGTGGTCGCAGGATAAATATCCCATGTCGTTCTTCGCAAAGTGTAGGGAGTTACCCCCGGGGACATGGCTCCACTCTGTTTTCCTTCTCCCATTGACGCGATATGGCCAAAAGTGAATATAAAACACAACCAAATGGATAATGATTGACTGATTTGACTCCAAGTATTAATTATGACATCGTACTTATGATATCATATCTTGCGCGACCAGTTCTATCAGCTTTCGTTTTGATAACATTTCATTGCCCGAGGTATTTTTGGCCCAATATTTTGGCCTTCATGTGCCGCCCCACAGAGATCCCTGGTAGCCGTAAGGACGCCTTCCGTCGCGTGCAAACCCCGCCAATTATCTTCTTATAGTCGCTATACATATATCGGAATCGACTTTTAAGGCCTTATATAATGTATACACGCATCCTTAAGCACCAGCTTGAGGCCGACAAGTCTTTTATCGACAGAGTATCCTTTGTAATTCACGGGGGCGAGTCAGCGCACTAGACCGCAGATCAATAGTTCCTGGTTTCGAATCCGGACCTGGGCACTTAACCTATGGCATGTTTCATCCACTCATCATTTATCATCCCGGGGGGTTCATTGGCCCAGTTTATCACCTGTGTGCATAAAATCACTTAAGCATCAATTTAATTGCGGGTTCCGATACTCGAGTTTATATTTCACTTTCAATTTGTTTTCATCACCCAGAATCAGCTTATACGTGTCGTCATATATTTGCGCTTTCGATCAGCTCTTATCGTTCTCATGATTTCTACTTCCTCTCGGAGTCAGCGACGAGTTATTAAGTCAAAGGGTGCACTTGACCTCGCATTCCGAGAGCGCGCTGTCTACATCGCTAACTGGGATTATATATAAATTACAGGTTGATCCATGGATCTAACACATACGTTTACCTTGCAGGAGTGGTCCGCAGTCGCAGGGTCTCGTTACTAAAACTCGCCGCCATCGTTACTAAAACACGCCGCCATCGTTACTAAAACACGCCGCCAAAACTACTTGCGTGCTAAAACTATAGTTTGTTTATAACTGCAGTGACTAGTTTACCACTTCGTTGCTGAATGTTAGTCCTTGCACTTTCAGCCAAGATGCATTCCTTTTGGCCAAGAACAAGCCTATCCCCGTACCTACGAGTATCATCCACGCGCCCTTACCAACGCAGCAGTTTGGTGTTGGAATAGACTTGTAAGTTATTGTAGTATAATGAATATAAGTAATCACAGACATGCTGCAGGGCAGTTTAAACGCGGATTCCTGTTATTTTAAGCAAAGCTTCGGAAAACGATTAATGGAGTCTACCTCCATATTAATCAAGGTTAGATGCGAGTTATCTATCATTCGCTTCTAAATAATACTTATAGCAATTCTGCTTGATTGAATAATTTCTCGTGGCAGATGAACAATGCCATACAAAGCGCTACTACAATTTGTTTCTTTCTGCTTTACAGTATAAAAACCTACAACAATGGAGAACTAATTCCACCAGTTCTAAGAGAATGCGTATCATATCTTCGAGAAAAAGGTAAGTAATTCAAGCGATGCCTCCTATCAGAGTTATACTTTGTACTTAAGACTACTTACACTTCGCAGTGTGTCAGCTTGAAGGCTAACTGTTAGCTCGTCGTACAGACCAAAGAAAATTTCTCAGGGTTAGGCGCTGATTTACTATGGTCGTACTATTGTGGTAGCTGAGCGCTGTCTGTTTCACTATCTGTTCCACTCGGCTAGCCCTATATTGAATCTCTGTTTTTCCCCAGGGTTGGAAACTGAGGGGCTTTTCCGACGCTCGGCTAACGCTGCTGTGCTGAAAAATGTACAGAAGCAATTCAACGAAGGCAAGTTTGGAAATGAAACAAGGCCGATTTTTCTAGTCTAATTTACTTGTGGATTTATGTTGATATCTTATATATTACTTTGCGGTGAAGTTGACGATTTGTATGATTCGTATGATGTGAACCATGGCCTAGCTCAACGCACACATACAAACTTTTGGGCCACGAACAAATAAGTCTGTTGAAAACTCAAGTTATTTGCAACTTTCAGATAGCCTACTTGAGCCAAATCAAAATCGTTTATTCTGAGCTGTAATGGACTGCACCAATGTCTTTGTCAAAGATATATGTAAAGAACATAACATAAGACTGAGTATACCCCTACTTGACACAACAGTTGATTTATGTCAAGAACTTTTTGATGATGGTAATATATGTAAATCATGTTCTTATCTCTTGCAGGAAAGAGAGTAGATTTTGCACAATTTGGAGACATTCACATTCCAGCAGCGCTGTTGAAGAGCTTCCTACGGCAGCTGCCCGAACCGATCCTAACGTTGGATCTCTACGACTACATCGTCCGAATCCAAAGTAAGTTGTCCGAGAATGGTGAGGCACTTCGGGGCTTCATTGATGTATAGAGGAAGTAGACACCTAGCGCACCAAGCTGAGTATCTCTTGAACCAAGTGAGCGCCGCGCTCCAGCGTCTTTCGGCTATTTTCTTTTATAATGATACGTCCGTGTTTTAATTAGTACCCCTTATCGCGACAAAATTTTGTAGTCCAGAGTAAAAAGTAGATAGGTCTCCTGTCTGTCCTATCGCGATGGGTAAATAGATGGATCTTGGATGAATGGATGGATATTTTAAGCGAACTGTTTACATACATGGGCTCTGTTGCAATACCGTTCATATCTGGACAGCAGGACCCTATTTACCAGCGTGCAATAGTTGGTGCGAAACGTATTGACCTGTGTCGCCATCTACCGACAGCTTTCGACAAGGATGAGCGGCTGAGCGAAATGAGGAGAGTGCTCAAGGATGAACTTCCAGAAGACAACTACTTCATCCTTAAATATGTTATACAGTTCTTAACCGAGGTAAGTCGCTTGTGGATCGTCTCCCAAGGATATCAATTGGAGATGGCTGGTATTGTAAATAGGCATTTTAAACAAGTAATTTGATCCAATTTTGAGGTGACCCTGTTCAATTCCTTTCAGGTAGAGGAACCTCGTTAAATAAATGATGTTTCAATAATAACAAAAAACATAATAATTAAAAATACAGGGTGAGGTTTGAATAGTGTGTGCGATATCTTAGTAATAATGTCTATAAAGGCCCCATGATGAACCGCGCATTCGTATATATAACTTAACTGTTTACCCCCTCCTCCTTCCAACGGTTCGCGCCCCGCTGTGGCCATGTCCGTGTGGCCGCAGGATAAAGATCCCATGCCCTGCGCAAAGAGTAGGGGGTTACCCCCGGGACATGGCTCCACTCTCCCAACCTTCTCCCATTGCCGCGATATGACTAAAATTGGTTAATATACAACCAACCAACCTCCTCCCACCCTACCCCGCCCCACCCCACCCCTGCCCACCCCACCCCCACATGGCTATGGGAGTGAGGGTCAAACCGCGATGCTCTCCTCGCCGTCCTCGTGATTTATAATTGGTCTGTCATTTATCATTATTATGACACGTGCTTTCTTTGCGTGCGTACCAGGTGGCCGCCAAGAGCGATGCGAACAGGATGGACTCCAAGAACTTGGCGGTGGTATTCGGCCCCAACCTGCTGTGGTCCAAGAGCCAGGCGTCGCTCACCTCCATGGGCTACGTCAACACCTGTGCCTTCATCCTCATTGACAGCTACGACATGCTCTTCGAGAAGTGAAGCACCCGTGTGACACGTGAACACGCGGCCCACGTGGTCTTCCCTCTGCAGAAATATCTCTGGTCTTAAATCTTTTGACTTATTGAGGCTCCTTGAAGGGGCCTGCGGTTTGGGTACTGGTGGGATATGTCATCTTACCAGATGGTTTTCGTAATGCGGCATATTTATGGTATGGTATAGGTAGTGTTAGGTACAGGTTAGTTTATGTGAGTTAGGAGGAAACAGAGGATGATATTAATGGAGAGAGGCGCAGGTTAGACGTTACATTTCAAGGGCTTTTTGCATCCGACTGTTGTTAAACATATTAATATAGCTGTCATAGCTACAAAATTGTGTACAGACAAACTATTGAGTCAGCCGTTCAATAACTTTTTTTAGCGAATCGTTACAAGCAATCGAACCAAACGTAGCATTTAGGATACTGATGTGTCTCGTTCGATAAAAATGCGATGCTCTATGACGACTTTATTTTTCAAATTTGGGCCCAAAGGAATCAAGCATCATTTATAAACTTATGTGTATGGCCTAATAATATATAAACAATTGTAATAACACGTGTGGTCTAATAATATACAAAGGGTTATACATCTACTTTTGTTTTCTGGTTAGCTGTCCGTAACAGTTGCAGCAAAACATAATCTCATGTTAACAAAGATAACAGCTGATTCACCAATATATGTGCTTACCTATATATTGACCTTCTTTTCGCTGACTTTGCTCGTTTGTATGTTTCTTGTCTGATAAGTATATAAATACGTTTTTTTGTGGTCTGTCAAGTGATCGCTTTGACATGTAATATCCAGTCCAGTCAGGCGTCTCTGGTACACATGTCGATCTGCGGTAAGAGGCCCTAGGACTTTATTGTGTAACAAGCGGGACCTCACGTGTCACGCATGTCTTCTAAGGGTCTGTGGATATATACTCTTTTCACGATGACTGATAGACATAGCGTCCACATTAATAATATATATATTTTGGCATGACAGAATTAATACATGTTGGCCCACTGGCCTTGGCCATGTCGAAGCCTCACTCGTTTTAGTAGCGACGTAAGGATGTGAGACTGGGAGGTCCAGACCCTGTCCCTGCCGGTAAATTGTAGTAACGGGCGGCTGGTGAGTCTAGACCTAACACGGTAACGCTTGGGGTGTCCAGCATGTATTTAGCATGTGACAGAGAAATGTGAAAACGATATTAATGTGACTTCGTTTGGTGTGAGAAGGTTATTTAGAAAATAATACTATGTAAACGGCGGCATTTTTTTTTTTTTTTTTTTTTTTAAATAAGCCACGAATATGGGTTTTCTTCAATCTTCAATATGTTTAATCGCCATATAAATGAAACCCCGCCCAACCCATGTACAGCCACTTATGGAACAACCGTTAGTGGATATGCTTCAATTTACATATATGTAATAATATAACTTTGGTGCAATTGTGGGCAACCTTGTACATTTATATACATGGAGCAATCAGATGAAATAACCCAAATCACTGGTTTGATATTCTGAAAGAAGTTGCTGACAATTTTGAAACTATGCCACCAATCTACAGCTTCAATCTTTTGTAAGTCAATTACAATCTGATTTTGAATGTTGTAGTGCTCTTGTTTCAGTCATTTAGTAATTGTCACGATGGATCGTTTCGTATTTAATAGTGTTTGTGCAAGTTAGTATTTTGTGGGTAGATGTATAAATGTACATAGCGGGATTAACATGTGGAACCGTTGAACGGCCTCATGTCCTACGTGAAAGTGCAACTGGAGAAGTACGGCGTGGCAGGGATCGCTGACACTGCTGCCACGTTACGGCATTGGTGGCAATCAATTCATGGGACCAGAACTTTGGCGTCGCTCTGTTTACAACCTTCAATTTCTGATGTAACGTCCTGTCCTTAGATAATTTCCATTTTGTGGAACGCTTTCTTCTATACTGGTACCGTACTTCATATCTTTTTCGAGTGTCTTTTTCTCCGCGGTATGTGCTTTTACCTCAGTTTTGTTTATGGTTTTCGTCTCATTGATTTTTCCTTTGTCAGTCAACCACCCGCTATATCTGTACTATATATGCCGAATGTTATGCGTTATTCTAAAACTCGATCAATATTATGACACCTGTTGAAACAAAGCGAATCTGTGTTGCTGTAGTGCTTTACCAGTGTGGAATTTGTTTCATAAGTTGGAGAAAGGTGTCACTACATATTAAGCGAAAATGTATTCTCTGCTGATCTTAATTACCCAACTTTTGTTTTGTACCTTTGGTTACCCCGATACAGTTAGTAGTGTGTTTATGTTTCACCCCGTTCAGGTTCTTCGTAAATGGAAATAAGCAGTATAATGGTCTAGATAAGGAGGGCTTAACGAATGCCGCGGTACTGGCCGCTCTCTCATCTCTTTATTGACCACATGTAACCCGCAAATCGGAAAATACAACGTCAAATGATCTGCATGACAAGAGTTCTCTTTCTTCAATATATGTTACTGTACCCCGGCCCGTATGGCGCCACCGATCACTGCACCTGTTACTGCGCACCCCAACGGTACTACCCCGTACGAAACTATCTTGTTAGACGTATATACGTGCTTTAAGCGTGTCTAATGTCATCATACATAGCCCCACTCCCCCCCCCCCACCCCCCAAAAAAGGAGATGTGGTGCAGGGTGCAGCATATTGGTCCAAATACATGCCTACATGACGATGTGGGACATTAAAAAAAACCCGGAACAATGAAATAGGCTTGGATGAAACCAGCGACAGATGTAGGTGTCGGGGTTAGCCCACGTGACCGTCAACGCTCATTCCTTTCTTAGTAGACTTTGAATCCAGTTGCTACGACCACGCAAGATTTTCGGGCAGATTAAAAGTTGGGTGTTCATTGCTTTCTTTTAAGTAGGACGTTTTTCCTCTCCATTCGCGGCCGGGTTGACCCCTCAAATTTAATTTTGTTGCACAAGAAATAGCCACACAAGATAAACTATTCTCGCACTTACTTGGCTGCGGCCCATGGGGACACTATAATCCACCCGCACTCTGCAACTAGGTATTTTCCAAAAACATGTTGGTACTTATTCACGTCCCAGGGTGAAATTTTACTAAGGTGTGTGTGAGAAAATGCACATGACCGGACTTCTTCGTGCGACTATTTATATCGGTACGACTATCCTGTCATATTTGTAGCCTAAGAGCTCGGACAGGATATGGGAGACTTGTGCTGAGATCAATCCATCTCGCACTCGGACCATTGCCTTAGGTAAATATGCATTTTGTCTGGCAGAAAAGTTTCTTTAGCAAGTGGAGAAAACTGTCCATATATCTATATATCCCGCGAACCAGCGTGGCAGGAAAGAGCGCCACCTGTCAAGTTCATCTACAAGTCGCCACCTAGCGGTGACAATGTTTGATGAGCGGGGAACCAGCTTAACAAGAAAAAGCATGCGAAACACTTTAAAAATGATAAATTCTCGCTTTATGTTATCAAATGTGTTAAATAAAATGAAACAAAGAATAAAAGATCGCATGCTATCCACATCGATGATTTGTTGACGGGCACATGTTTCATTCGTACGAAAATAACATGTTTTGATTAATCAAGATGGCGTAGCTTTGCATCACGTGACAGAAGAGTAGGTGGATGTGAACCTCGGCGAAGTAATTAAAGTGGTCTGAGGAGGTGAGCACAATAATCTGCATCTACTATTTCGGTATAAGTTTTAGCAACGCTCTCGTGCTGCACTAGTAATCAGGGATGATACATTTTTATCGTAATGTAGGCCACCTGATTGTGTTCGCTGTCTTTCGATCATAACCAATCAGACTCCCTCCTCCCGACTGTGCAAAATTCCTTCCACTCATCACTCACTGACTGAACTCAGTCACTGAGACACTGACTCACTCTGTCTCTGGCACTCCATTGAGCCTCACCTCTTTCCACGTTCCTTGTTCCCCAGTTACCGCACTAACCTAGTGTTTCTCAAACAAAAAAACCCATTCATTGAACTAATGGCTGGAATAGATGAAACCGAATAGACACCTGCAATAAAGCATCATGTCCAGGCATCAATTACATTACAGTACACTGATTGACATAGGATTGCGATTTAATATGCCTTTAATGATCTTCATGACAAGAGTTCTCTTTCTTCAATATATGTTACTTGCAAAAAGACATGTTAAATGCCTATGAAAACCTCAGTTGAAGTTGCTGAACAGGCCGATTGGAAGTATAATCTAATGGTAATGTCAATGGTTTACTTGAGAGATCTTAGCCTTAAAATAAGTTCAACTTATAAGAAGTTACTGTCGTACAACAGTTGGGGATCAGATGACAAGTAAAGTCTAAACTCATCACACTTTGTTACTGTTTAAAAAATTAATTTTTCATCTTGATTGAAATATTAACTTGTCAACTTTATTTTGAAATAACAGATTACTTCTTTGACATCAAATAAAGCGTGGGGAGATAACATTCATACAGTCATACTCGTTCAGGCAAGATGACTGCAATAATCAATATTTTCAACAATGACTGAATAATATCACTTTAACCTCGATTGACTATGGTGTGTCATCATAACTTATACCTTCAAGATGGCACCACTACGTTTGAACCGGCCTAGAGTTATTTTGACAGGTAGGCTGGTTTCTAAGCCTGTATGTTTGTAGTAGCGCTGCCCTTTTTTTTTAGGAGCTAAAATTTTGGTTTGTCTAAAAAGAAAAATCAGATTAATACCCTCCTGACAGGCTATATAAAACCAAGATCAAATTTAGTTAGTCATACTTTCCCTTCTTTGTCAATTATTCTTTCTGTATTTATCAAAAAAACTGAAAGAGTTTGTATGAAGTGATGCCAATCAATTAGTGTCATTAGATGTAATTGAGATGATAGAGATATAAACATCATAAAAGATATGTATTCCTTCTTTTAGCATATTTTGAGGCAGATATTTGTGGTCAGTGGAGCTCTATGACATGCAATATTACTTTAGATATTACAGGATGAATAGATTGCCATAGACAGAAAAGTATGATTAAATTAATGTTATCTCTGTACCCTGCAGCCTGTCTGTAAATCTCTTAATACTCATTAACATTTGAACTAAGATACCAGCCAAAGAATCTGTGAATGGTACTTGGAATGGACTTTAGGCACCCTCTTACATATTAATTCTGGAATGTTTAAATATTTTGATTAGAGGGATTAAATATTACATAGGAACCACCAGGGTATTAGCCAGAATTATTTTTCAATAAACCACAGTACTGTAAACTGCCTATTTGAAGCTGCAGCATATATTAGGAAGTCAGGGTGCGGCTTTAAATAAGGCCTTTTGCCGATTTCAAGTGAGCGTGGCGAGATAAGTGGGGGTGGGGGAAGAATACAAAAAATACTGGTCTTGCCAAAATAATGTATTGCATCATAATGTCATACAAGTCAACTAGTCATAGATATTTAACTCATTATTGTTCTTTTTGTTTTGTACCTTGGGCCTGAGGCCATTTGGTTATAAATAAACTAAACCTAAACCTAGTCGGGAGATAATTCAACTTGAAAGCTGCATCGTAAATGCTAATAGCTTAAGGCCCACTGTAATTGTTTTCATCAAAAAAGAAAGTTCATATTAAAATACTTATTTTCATAATTTGCCCTTCCATGTTACTGACCAGAAGATGGTTGTCTTACTGTTTCTTCCAACCTCATTTCATTGTCCTCTGGGGTTTCTTGGCTTACTGGAGCTTTCATGCTGACAATAGTGACCCAACAACACAAATTTGATTGTGTACTATATAAATTGTGTATTTCAGAGATAATGGAATGTACTTGATGGATGCACATACTACTGCCAAGCTGATTAATAATGAGTAAGTAATTACTGGTAAATCATCAGTTCATTGTAAGATTATTTATGTCAATTCTGTATAGAGGGTTTATATCCTTCGTTAATTAACAAGGGTGGTAGGTTTTCTGGCAATGACCTTGATATGCTCAAGTGTGCTTACATCAACGAATCAGTGATCTAATATACATATAAAATTTGTTGGAAAAGGTTTTGGATTGTCTGGCAGTTTATCTTGTTTGTAAATAAAGTAAAAGTTATTACCTAATGTTCTTGCAGATGAGACTATGAGTGAGGAGGAGCGGGAGCTCCTTGCTCGCTCTGCCAAAGAACGAGCTGATATTGTATGCAAATATGATAAGGTAGGGGACTGTCAAGCAGTTTAAACTTTGTGCTATATTGTACATAATTTTTTTAAAATCACAGCTTGTTTTAGGATTTGGTTAAGGCTTATGTTTTTTTTATAACTTTGCTAAAGGGCTTGCACATAAGTGCAGTCAAATTTTAACAATTATGGATGTCAGGGATGCAATCTTTGGGCAATGGGATAAGTAGGTCTTATTTATGGTGAGTAGGTATTATATTTTACTGTAGCTTGCATGATTGGGAATAGTTGGGAGGCACTCTCCAGATATGTAAGTTGATCACTCTGATAAGAGGTAAAATTAAGCAATCAGAGGTAAAATTAAGCAAAGCCCAAGCTGTTGGGAAGTGGGGGCCAAATTTCGTTGAAACTATTGTTGTAATCCTGTGATCTGACACCTGATAAGATGGAGTATTTGCTGCCAGTGGTTAGCTGTATGGTGCAACCGTTAACGTGGAAGAATCTGTACCAATACTCACAGTTTCCCAAGAACAGGGTGGCTGTGTCAGTGGGGAGCCGCAGTATTTATATTTGCTGGCCCAATGTCAGTTAACATGAAAGAAGATGAGATGAGATTATTCTGAGATGAGTTTGATGGCTGGGCATTTCTTTCTTGATTCATTTGGTCCTTTCGTTCTGCAGCCTACACCTTCCCTTCTCTTATTAATGTAATAAGGTTAAGGGAAAACACTTATTAATATTCCTTTTGGATGCCAATTCAATTTCTCCTGGCCTTTTGAAAATAATTATTTTCTGGTGTATCAGAGATATATATCCTATATATGACATGACATTATGAAGAGACTTAACTGAAGGATAAATACTGCTTACTTACAAACACCACAGGACCATTGTACGGTAAGTGATTGACTGTTGTTTTAAGATTACTGTTCATGCATGAGTTCAATGTTTGTGTTGGAGACCTGGAATTTCTTATTTTTTCTTTGCATCACATTGTGGTCACTGTATAATGAGGGGATTTTTTTGTAGACATTTTATAATGGGTAGCATGAACGGTAAGGAAAAGGAATCTGTCTGGATACACATTAGTACTCTATCTTAACAAACAGAAGGAATCTTGAAGTAGGTAGCCATTGCTTCAGAAATTGATTTGGTTCAAAGGTTTTTATGCTTGCTCTGAGGCTTTGGTGGAAGGACATTTATGCATATGTATATACCGGTAACAGTACTTTGATTTGGATTACCAGTATGCCCAGCAAAGTTTTTTTTTTTTTTTTTTTCAAGTCAGTGCATCCAATATATCAGATATAAACAGTACACATGTCTCTCAAGTACATAACTGTATATTTTAACAAAACCTTTATCTATGCGTTCTGTGGGTCTTCTGGTATTTATTTGTATGCATGCACATTGTTGTAATGGTGGGAATTACCTATGCAGTTGACCATATAGGTCACAATCTGCAATGTACTTGGGATTGACTGATACAGTGATGATAGATCACAGTTTAGGGATTAACTTATTTGTTTTACTAAATAAATAGCAATGTAAGTGGACAATTAAATTAAAAATGACATTACCCAATTGAATCAGTATTACAGTATGGGTAATAGATATATTGTGATCTTTGACATGTGTAGGTATGGTACTTCCTTGATGACAACATTAATAATGTGTCTTGTGTTTACATTTCGAACATTTTTTAGGTCACTGCTTGTTCTGTGTCCTTATCTGTCTGGAATTGCTTTATCAAATGCTTGCATGCAATGCAATATTTTTAATGGTCTTATATGCTTAACATTTCCATCTGATTCACTTGCTTTTATCAACTGATTACAAAGTACTGTTTGAATTTTGCTTAATGCACTTGCATGTGTTGATGCTTGAAGATTATGGGGATGGTCTTTCATTTCATGTATTCATTGATTTAGGGTCGTGAGGAAGGTGCAGACATCGACCCCTGGGAAGACCCAGCCTTCGAGGTCTACCATGTGACGGACAGATATGGCTTCATTCAGTGAGTCGTCTGTTTTTCCAAGTTAGCCATTTTGATAACGTATATAAAACAATATGTAAAGTCTGAAGGCAATTCATACCGGGTCCTCAAGAAAGTACAGACAACTGGCACTATGACTTTACTAGGACTTTCTTCTGCTTTGACTTAATTCATGTATTGACACATTTATTTGTGTCTAACCATTCTATCGCCTTCCCTTGTTGCAGTGAACATGAGCTGCCCAGCGTCCCTGATGCTGTGGAGGCCAAAGTAAGTTTATGTCGTGCAGCAGATCTTCATGGTACATACACATATACCTGTAAAGCTGTATGAAATTAGTCGATGGTTGAATGTATAATCACAATTATGAGAGGATATATATATATATATATGATACCGGATTAAAGTTGCCTGATATCTTACCCGTGGCTACGGTTTGTAAGGAAACGACGGATAGTGTATAATGCATGTATCATAGTTGGACCATATGGGATGATAATCATTTATCTTTTCTCCTGGATAGGCTCGACATACCGAATTGGAAAGACGCCAAAAATGGTTGAAAATGATTAAGAAATGGGATACATACAACCCCAGCGAAAAGGTAGGCCAATACTTTGTATATATTGCTTAGGGGCTCAATCTTCTTTGCCCTTAGCACAACCTTCATAGATCATTTGGCAAACGGGCTCAGCTGCTGCCGAGCACATCATGGGTTTGAGCCCTGACACCTGCCTCGGCGTGTTTCCTTTTTCACTTTATGTCATTGTCCTTGGAGGTCACATGACCCGATATAGTCGTCACGTGTGCATAAGTACCGAGAAACACCACTGTTTTATTTCATAATACCGGCAAGCCTGAATTCTCTCGTTTAGCTCAGATTTATTCTCAATATATTTGTATAATATAAGTTCGTTGGGGTTAGAACAGCCTAATTAATGCTCGGACACCGTTTTACACACACCATGTACCCATATAGCATTGGGTCGGGACCCGCCCTGTACTAGCTCAGTGGATACACAGGCTGAGATGCAGATCCAACAGGTCGTGGTTACGACACCTGGGATCTGCATATTTTTTTTATTTAAAAAAACCTTTTCCATATAGCGGCCGTGTTCTGTCGGGTCTGGGGCTGGCCTTTCACCCCTCGTGTCTTGCTGTGTTGTAGTTGACCAGAAGGGTATTCAAGGGCATCCCGGAGGCGCTGCGGGGAGATGTGTGGTGTCGACTCCTGGACGTCCACAGACTGCGACAGGAACAGCGAGGGGTGTACGAGGTAAGTGGTGACTTCACGGAGTGCTTAGTGATCTCCCGCTCCGTAGATGCCGGGGCCGAATATTTCACATAACTCCATGCCAAAATCCTGCTCGAGGGCGAAATATTCAGCCCCGGCCGTTTCTTACGGCGCCAGGTCTCTAATGAAGCCATGACGAAGCCATTACAATACATAAGGGAACCTTTCCCGTGGACACCATCCTGATGAAACTGTGCGCGCCTGGCCGATCCCTTTTCTGTGCCCTGTGTGAGGAGGGAAACCGTCGGCTCCCGTGGCTTTGTCTTAACCACCGGTAGTTCCGAAACCAAGCCAATCTGTTTTGTTGTGTCTATATGACACTGATGTACTGCTGATTATTATCTACCGACTTGCTTTAAATGTTTAATTCAATGACTATTGACTTTGCTTGTCTTTCCGTTCAGAAGGACATTATGATAAATACCTCAGCTGACGACTGATCACTTATCGGAAGATATTTTAACTTGAACTGTGGTGGCAGGGAGCGAGATTCTCTGAGATGCGCGGGTATAACACGTGTCGACTTTGTTCTGTTTGCGCTCTGCAGGAAATGAAGGAGAGAGCTCGGCGCTTCTCGCCGGATGTACGTCAGATCGACTTGGACGTCAACAGGACGTACCGGGACCACATCATGTTCCGTAAACGTTACGACGTCAAGTGAGTATTACTGCTCCAGCCATAGCGACGCAGCAGCGTTGTCTGAATTCTAATGGTGTAATAGATGTATATATACCCACTTGCCCACTTGGATATGCACGTGGCGTAAAAGTGCCCTTTCCAATTTTTAAAATGTTTCAAACTGTATTAGCGGCAATAAATTTGCGTGTGTTGCTAGTTGGCTACCACACGCCCCCTTTCTTCTGCTATACGGGTCCAGCTTAGTCTTCATGTGCACGAAACACTGGCTTAACATACCCACCTTTTCATTTTCCTTATGCTATTCATTTTGGTATAATGGTGGCATTTGCGTGGGCTTGCAGACAGCAGCACCTGTTCCACGTGCTGGCGGCCTACTCGATGTACAACACTGAGGTGGGGTACTGCCAGGGCATGAGTCAGATCGCGGCCCTCCTACTCATGTACATGGATGAGGAGGTAAGCCCTGTCTCAGAGCGGCTTAACCGCTTTCACCGGTAACACCGGCCCGTAAGGTCCTGTCTGAGAGCGGCCCAACCGCTATCACCGGTAACACCGGCCCGTAAAGCCCTGTCTGAGAGCGGCCCAACCGCTATGACCGGTAACACCGGCCCGTAAAGCCCTGTCTGAGAGCGGCCCAACCGCTATCACCGGTAACACCGGCCCGTAAAGCCCTGTCTGAGAGCGGCCCACCCGCTATGACCGGTAACACCGGCCCGTAAAGCCCTGTCTGAGAGCGGCCCAACCGCTATCACCTGTAACACCGGCCCGTAAAGCCCTGTCTGAGAGCGGCCCAACCGCTATCTCCGGTAGCACCGGCCCGTAAAGCCCTGTCTGAGAGCGGCTGAACCGCTATCACCGGTAACACTGGCCCGTAAAGCCCTGTCTCAGAGCGGCTTAACCGCTTTCACCGGTAACACCGGCCCGTAAAGCTCTGTCTGAGAGCGGCCCAACCGCTATCACCGGTAACACCGGCCCGTAAAGCCCTGTTTCAGAGCAGCCCAACCGCTATCATCGGTAACACCGGCCCGTAAAGTCCTGTCTCAGAGCGGCTGAACCGCTATCACCGGTAACACCGGCCCGTAAAGCCCTGTCTGAGAGCGGACAACCGCTTTCATCGGTAACACCGGCCCGTAAGGCCCTGTCTGAGAGCGGCTCAACCGCTATCACCGGTAACACCGGCCCGTAAAGCCCTGTCTGAGAGCGGCCCAACCGGTAACACCGGCCCGTAAAGCCCTGTCTGAGAGCGGCCCAACCGCTATCACCGGTAACACCGGCCCGTAAAGCCCTGTCTGAGAGCGGCCCAACCGCTATCACCTGTAACACCGGCCCGTAAAGCCCTGTCTGAGAGCGGCCCAACCGGTAACACCGGCCCGTAAAGCCCTGTCTGAGAGCGGCCCAACCGCTATCACCTGTAACACCGGCCCGTAAAGCCCTGTCTGAGAGCGGCCCAACCCGCTATCACCGATAACACCGGCCCAACCGCTATCACCGGTAGCACCGGCCCGTAAAGCCCTGTCTGAGAGCGGCTGAACCGCTATCACCGGTAACACTGGCCCGTAAAGCCCTGTCTCAGAGCGGCTTAACCGCTTTCACCGGTAACACCGGCCCGTAAAGCCCTGTCTCAGAGCGGCCCAACCGCTATCACCGGTAACACCGGCCCGTAAAGCCCTGTCTCAGAGCAGCCCAACCGCTATCACCGGTAACACCGGCCCGTAAAGCCCTGTCTCAGAGCGGCTGAACCGCTATCACCGGTAACACCGGCCCGTAAAGCCCTGTCTGAGAGCGGACAACCGCTTTCACCGGTAACACCGGCCCGTAAGGCCCTGTCTGAGAGCGGCTCAACCGCTATCACCGGTAACACCGGCCCGTAAAGCCCTGTCTGAGAGCGGCCCAACCGGTAACACCGGCCCGTAAAGCCCTGTCTGAGAGCGGCCCAACCGCTATCACCGGTAACACCGGCCCGTAAAGCCCTGTCTGAGAGCGGCCCAACCGCTATCACCGGTAACACCGGCCCGTAAAGCCCTGTCTGAGAGCGGCCCAACCCGCTATCACCGATAACACCGGCCTGTAAAGCGCTGTCTGAGAGCGGCCCAACCGCTATCACCGGTAGCACCGGCCCGTAAAGCCCTGTCTGAGAGCGGCTGAACCGCTATCACCGGTAACACTGGCCCGTAAAGCCCTGTCTCAGAGCGGCTTAACCGCTTTCACCGGTAACACCGGCCCGTAAAGCCCTGTCTGAGAGCGGCCCAACCGCTATCACCGGTAACACCGGCACATAAAGCCCTGTCTCAGAGCAGCCCAACCGCTATCACCGGTAACACCGGCCCGTAAAGCCCTGTCTGAGAGCGGCCCAACCGCTATCACCGGTAACACCGGCCCGTAAAGCCCTGTCTCAGAGCGGTCCAACCGCTATCTCCGGTAACACCGGCCCGTAAAGCCCGGTCTCAGAGCGGCTTAACCGCTTTCACCGGTAACACCGGCCCGTAAAGCCCTGTCTGAGAGCGGCCCAACCGCTATCACCGGTAACACCGGCCCGTAAAGCCCTGTCTGAGAGCGGCTCAACCGCTATCACCGGTAACACCGGCCCGTAAAGCCCTGTCTGAGAGCGGCCCAACCGGTAACACCGGCCCGTAAAGCCCTGTCTGAGAGCGGCCCAACCGCTATCACCGGTAACACCGGCCCGTAAAGCCCTGTCTGAGAGCGGCCCAACCGCTATCACCTGTAACACCGGCCCGTAAAGCCCTGTCTGAGAGCGGCCCAACCCGCTATCACCGATAACACCGGCCTGTAAAGCGCTGTCTGAGAGCGGCCCAACCACTATCACCGGTAGCACCGGCCCGTAAAGCCCTGTCTCAGAGCGGCTGAACCGCTATCACCGGTAACACCGGCCCGTAAAGCCCTGTCTGAGAGCGGCCCAACCGGTAACACCGGCCCGTAAAGCCCTGTCTGAGAGCGGCCCAACCGCTATCACCGGTAACACCGGCCCGTAAAGCCCTGTCTGAGAGCGGCCCAACCGCTATCACCTGTAACACCGGCCCGTAAAGCCCTGTCTGAGAGCGGCCCAACCCGCTATCACCGATAACACCGGCCTGTAAAGCGCTGTCTGAGAGCGGCCCAACCACTATCACCGGTAGCACCGGCCCGTAAAGCCCTGTCTGAGAGCGGCTGAACCGCTATCACCGGTAACACTGGCCCGTAAAGCCCTGTCTCAGAGCGGCTTAACCGCTTTCACCGGTAACACCGGCCCGTAAAGCCCTGTCTGAGAGCGGCCCAACCGCTATCACCGGTAACACCGGCCCGTAAAGCCCTGTCTCAGAGCAGCCCAACCGCTATGACCGGTAACACCGGCCCGTAAAGCCCGGTCTGAGAGCGGCCAACCGCTATCACCGGTAACACCGGCCCGTAAAGCTCTGTCTGAGAGCGGCCCAACCGCTATCACCGGTAACACCGGCCCGTAAAGCCCTGTCTCAGAGCGGCCAACCGCTATCACCGGTAACACCGGCCCGTAAAGCCCTGCCTCAGAGCGGCCCAACCGCTATGACCGGTAACACCGGCCCGTAAAGCCCTGTCTGAGAGCGGCCCAACCGCTATCACCGGTAACACCGGCCCGTAAAGCCCTGTCTGAGAGCGGCCCAACCGCTATCACCGGTAACACCGGCCCGTAAAGCCCTGTCTGAGAGCGGCCCAACCGCTATCACCTGTAACACCCGCCCGTAAAGCCCTGTCTGAGAGCGGCCCAACCGCTATCACCGGTAACACCGGCCCGTAAAGCCCTGTCTGAGAGCGGCCCAACCGCTATCACCGGTAACACCGGCCCGTAAAGCCCTGTCTGAGAGCTGTCCAACCGCTATCTCCGGTAACACCCGTCCGTAACTTCCAAACGACTGCGTAGGCATATTTCGCTAAAGTCCCATTAAAGGGCGCAATATTCGGGCCCGGCCTTTGGGAACTTCCGGACCCATGGTCTGTCTGTTCGTCTCCAGTTACGACGTGAGGCGCGTCACGTCAATGGCACAGCATATCTACATTGAATCGTCGCATATAATTCAGTATCAATTTTACATATATCAAATTCATATATTTATATTCAAGTATCTTCAAGTATCAACTTCATATATTTATGGTATTTCAAGTCCACATATTAATAGCTATTTATTTTGCGTCTAACTGAGTATCACCTGGCAATGCTGAGTCAATGGCTTCCGAACACGTCCTGTGTCGAAACGTTTTCGTTTTCTCGAGATTTAGAAGAGATATTTGTCGCTATGACTGCGGAAAGCTCGTTCAATGCCCATGTTTTGAGTGAGGGTTTGCCTTGCGCCTGTTTCAGCATGCCTTCTGGGCCCTGTCTGCGTTGTTGTCCAACGAAACGCACGGCATGCACGGTAGGTCGCATATTAACAGAGGAGTTGTCAAATATGGGTCATGTTTAGAAACAAAAAAACAGGATTGCCTCCTGGATACTTTTACCTTGTATTCAAACTTTCTACGAAGACATTGTCAAGTAAACTACTCCAAACCGTTGTAAACGGTTGGTCCCGTTGTAAATCGTTGTGAACCGTGGGTCCCGTTGTAACTAGGAATCGTGGAGTGTCCCTCATGCTGAACAATGTCCTGAGCCTTCTGTTACTTCCTTCCCAAAGGTTTATTCATTCCCGGCTTCCCTAAACTATTGCGGTATCAGGAACACCATGACAGAATACTGAAGAAACTAATTCCCAAGATGAGGAAGCATTTGGTGAGTGCGCTCTTGACACTCTGGCCGAGCATGGGAAGTCTTTAATGGAGACATATAGGTGCATGCTTTTTATGATTTAACAATACTCACCTCCTCGCTGTGTTTGCTTAGATTTCTTAGCAATAATTCCAATATCCGTATATAAATTTATGGGTATGATCTCGTTGACAAATTGTTTATCTATGCACATATATAAGAAAATCCCTATACTGAGTTTTTAATTGCTTCACTCTCAATTTATTTCTGTAATCCGCTGATATTTTGCAGGACAAGATGGAAATTTATTCCAGTCTGTACACCATAAAGTGGTTCATGCAGTGCTTCCTGGATAGAGTAAGTTGAGACATAGGTGTTATGCCAAGACCGAGTATCATATGTTGCCATGATCTAACGTTATTTCACAATCGTTGGTAAGCAAGGAATCTCTCAATGTGTGCAATTGTATCAATTTAAGGTTAAAAAAGTATGTTGCAGAAGAAAGTGGCATATAATGCATTTTTTTTCTCCCAGGCTTCCCTGGAATATTTTTTCCACAAGCATGTCTTGTAGGCCATACACAACGTCCTGATCTATCCTTCCCTGTCCTCCCGTCCTGACTGCCTGTCTTGCCCTCGCGTGCTGACCTCCCATCCTGACCTCCTGTCTTGCCCTCGCGTCCTGACCTCCCATCCTGACCTCGCGTCCTGACCTTCCATCCTGACCTCCTGTCCTGACCTCGCGTCCTGACCTCGCGTCCTGACCTCCCATCCTGACCTTCCATCTTGACCTCCCATCCTGACCTCCTGTCTTGCCCTCGCGTCCGGACCTCCCATCCTGACCTCGTGTCTTGCCCTCCCGTCCTTACCTCCCATCCTGACCTCCTGTCCTGACCTCCCGTCCTGACCTCCCGTCCTGACCTCCCGTCCTGACCTCATGTCCTGACCGCCTGTCCTGCCCTCGCCTCCTGACCTCCCGTCCTGACCTCCCATCCTGACCTCCTGTCTTGCCCTCGCGTCTTGACGTCCCATCCTGACCTCGCGTCCTGACCTTCCATCCTGACCTCCTGTCCTGACCTCCCGTCCTGACCTCCCGTCCTGACCTCCCGTCCTGACCTCCTGTCCGCGTTGTCCTTTGCAGGTTCCTTTCCGGCTGACGTTGCGCCTATGGGACATCTACATCTTAAGGGGAGAGCGAATCCTGCTTGGCATGGCGTACAACATCATGCGCATCCACAAGCGTGAGTACTACAACCCGGGGCCGTATTCATAATCAACACTCCATGTCTGCGTGGTCACAGGGTAAAGATCCCATGTCCTTCTTCGCAAAGAGTAGGGGGGTACCCCCGGGGACATGGCTCTACTCTCCCATTGACGCGATATGACCAAAAGTGGTCTATAATCGCCACTTAGGCTATTCCAATGGACTAAGTGCAAGATTTGTCGAACGATTATCGGGTTCAAAATACATAAGTAGTCATCCAAGAAGTGGATTTTTTAAATTAGGAAAGTGCTAGAATTTCATCGAAGATGTTTTTACTTGATAATGAGAACCTCCAAAATGAGCCAGTGAGGCTAAGACTAAAATGCACTTTTCGTGCGTAAGGTACGTGGGGACTAAGAATACGGCCCCAGGTCGATTGTCATCTCGCCACTGCCTCCCAGCTTCCTTGTCCTATGTCTCGGACGAAGTTAATACGTAGGATTTTGGATTACGCTATGACCCTGCCATCGAACTTCACAGATCCCGAGTGACACAAGACCCCTCATAAACAAACTGAGTTATTTTGTATCCCTTTATAATTCTTACAGGGCAAATACTTAAGAAGGAATTATTAAACAAATAGCGATGTGAGAAAGTAAGGAACTGCTTTAAATACGGATGTTGTATAATATAACAACCGAAATGATCAGTGCATCAATGGCTTTGACTGCGGACTGTGGGGTGAGCCTGTGATTTGTATATGTTTTGACTGCGGACTGTGGGGTAAGCTTGTGATTGGCCTGTGTTTTGATTGCGGACTGTGGGGTCAGCTTGTGATTGACCTGTGTTTGAATGCAGACTGTGGGGTCAGCCTGTGAGTTGCCTGTGTTTTGACTGCGAACTCAGTCTGTGATTTGCTGTGTTTTGACTGCGAACTCAGCCTGTGATTTGCCTGTGTTTTGACTGCGAACTCAGCCTGTGACTGGCCTGTGTTTTGACTGCGGACTCAACCTGTGATTGGCCTGTGTTTTAAATTTACAGGGAAGATGCTGAAGATGCAGATGGAGGAACTGGTGACCTTCCTCCAGAGCGACCTTCAGAAGGACTTTGGCTACAGCGACGACCAGGTGATCGACGCGCTTCAGAACTCGATGGAGGAGCTGCGCAAGGCCAAGCTGGACCTGCCGCCCAAGGGTACGGTGGAGGAGCGGCCCACCAAGCCCTTCGGCCTCTTCGTGCCGCCCAGCGTCGAGCAGATGCTCGGCCGCCGCACGATCGACACGACCGACCTGCTGCAGGGGGGCAAGCGGGCCAGCGGCCGCGAGGTGCGGCCCTTCATCCCGGCCGACGGCGGCCCGGCCAACGTGCCGCTGCACATCCAGCAGCAGCAGCAGCAGCAGCGCCTCTCGCGGCTATCGCGCTCGAGCCGCGGCGGCAGCCCGGACCAGTACGAGACGGGCACGAACGACGGGTACGGCTCGCGGGCCGCCTCCGTGGCCGACTACCGCAGCTCGCGCACCTCCTTCGTCATGGACACGTCGGACATCGGCAGCACGGGGACGACCATCAGCCGCCCCACGCACATGTACTCCAGCTACAACACGCTCAACGACGCCGACTTCATGCCGCGCGACGACGACGGCAGCGGCCTGGGCTACGGCAGCTTGGGAGGGGACGGCATGGCCACCGGGATGGGGTTCGGGAGCGCTCTAGGGATCGGGATGGGGGTCGGGGGCGCGCTGGGGGGCGCGGAGGAGGAGGAGAGCCGGCGGGAGTCGCAGACGTCCGAGTACGACAACCTGAACGGCGGCGACTCCCCTTACGAGTCGACCTTGGAGCGGACGCTGGAGGCCATGGACTTGGACCGCAACGCCACGTTCACGCGCGGGATGAGCCTGAAGGATTACTACAACAACGGCTTCGGCGACGGGGAGCCGGCCACGCCGCGACCCGGGGAGGCCGGCTTCAGCGTGGGCGGGGGCTTTGGCGTGGGCGCGGGGGGTGGGGGCGAAGGCGGCCGGCAGCCCGTGGTCGTGCGCGCCGCGCAGGACTCTTCCCGGAACCACGGTCACTGGCACCGCCATTACGAGTACCAGGAGACGCGGGAATTCACTCGGCCGGTAGGGGGCGCCACCAGCGCCGCCATGGGGGCCGGCGTCCCCCAGCGGCTTCAGACAATACTTCACGTCGGAGCCACGTGTGAGCGAAATCCGGCCGAGACCCAGGCCAGGCCAGGCGGCCGGCGTGGGGATCGGCGGCGCCAGCGCCAACGGTGGCGCCCATGGTGGCGCCAACGCCAACGTTGGCGGCAATAACGGCATGAACGGCACGACTCCCGTGCAGTCGCCCACCTCCCCGCGCTACAACACCCCTGTCGTCGTCAATGGCTACCCAGAACCCCTCAAAGCCAAGGCCCCCAAGGCCCCTAAGGCCCCAAAGGCCCCCAAGGCCCCCAAGCCCCCCTCCCCCGCCAAACCGAGGTCAAGGTCAAGGTCAAGGACACGGGCCAACAATGAGCCATCTCCCACGTCACCTAAAAATGGGCCGAGCATCCGTGGTCCGACCATATACTTGTAAAGTGTAGTGCACTGGCGAGGCATCCGTATGCTGGTACAACTATACTTGTAAAGGATACCTTTACTTGTAAAGTATAATGTACTCGTTAAGTATACTCTAATTGTAGAGCATACTGTAGTTGTACAGCATCCCGTAGTTGTAAATTATACTTGTACTTGTAAAGTATACTCCCGAATGAATATAATAACACCGAATGATCTAGCTTTTAGGTGATTAATACCATTATATGGACTTATTTGTTACCTGATACAGCTGAGCTCACGGAGAAGCAGAGCAGCATGTTCGATAAAGGGTGAAAAAATCGTCGTGAGTGGTCTGTGTGTACCGCCAACCTGAACTAGCAACTAGTTCTTTTTGGCGTTAGAAGAATTGAGGTCAAACGCAACCAAGCGTAATCAACTAAACAGACATTAGAATCTCGTGCCAACTTCACTAATTCCCTGCGATATATATAGATGAAAATCTGGATTCTTGAAAATCTGATATGGCGTTTTGCAATATCAGGACCAACTGGGCAGATTTATTTCATATCTGTATCTAAATCCTGGCTAAGATAAAGTCGATGATATAC
>OZ025248.1:36324604-36495477 GCA_964019135.1 Arenicola marina
GGTTGACGTCAGTGTCACCCGGTATAGTGTCACCAAGACTAGTGAGTTCCATTGTCGCTGAGTCTAGGTCTACTAAGGCTGTAGTGGTTGCTTCCAGTGTCACTCGGTATAATGTAATGAAGACTGGCGGTGGATTACATTGTCACCCAGCCTAGTTTCACTATGGATGGCGGTGGATTACATTGTCACCCAGCCTAGTTTCACTATGGATGGCGGTGGATCACATTGTCACCCAGCCTAGTTTCACTATGGATGGCGGTGGATCACATTGTCACCCAGCCTAGTTTCACTAAGGCTGGCGGTGGATTACATCACCCGGTCTATTGTTCGGAAGTTGATGGCCACTCAATTGGGTGGAACAATTACTGAACTAATCACGTAGGTAGACTAGTTGATATAACAGAGAACACTGCAGCCACATAATGATATCCTGCATTTACTTACAACAAGTGTCGACTTTTATCGCTGTAAATATAAAATGTGTCCTTGCCATCCGTTCGCGCTCTGCCGTAACCATGGATACGTCGGGTTAACTTACTTCTTTTGCTTTGCGAATTATCGAATGTTGTCGTTTTAGGGTTATGCCTACTTAGTATATTTTATTTTTGTAACTGTGTGTATAAAGCAATTTAGTTTTTTCATTCTTTAAAATAACAGTATTGCTAATAATCATCACGGAAACTGTTCGTATCCATGACAACGGTTGTTGCTAAGCTAATCCGTAGCTCTATGTTGATGTTGGTGGTTGTAGCATTCTATTCACTTCCATGAAGCGGAGTTTGCTATGGGGTGACCACGGTAGGGTAGTGGTGGCGGTAGTGAGGGTAGGGGGTGGGCCTGCTTCTCCTACCACTCTGCTTGCTCATCCCTGTAAGAAACGCTTTGACTCCACTCGTCTGACCTGTTAGCATTGATGTTATTAGGTGTGTGTGGTCGTGGTAGGGGTGAAGTCGTGAAGTTACTCATGAGTTTTGGCTATTTTATTTTGTATGTAACTGTGTATATGCGGGTGGCCATGTTTAGCCAGTAGTCTGTGTGCTGTATGCTCTGTGTGTGATGTATGCCGTGGCAATATGAAGTGCAGGATACTATGTGAAGTATGCGTTAGGCTGTACACTGTATAGTGCTGTCTGCAATATACTGAATACTGTATCCGATATGACGTACTATGTGTGAAAGTACGCTACGCAAATATGAAAAAAACGATTTCCATGCTATATGCGGTATGTTATACGCTGTACGCTGAATGTATGAAGTGTGCTGTAGGCTGTACGCTGAATGTATGAAGTGTGCTGTAGGCTGTACGCTGAATGTATGAAGTGTGCTGTAGGCACAAGTGTGTGTATGCTGTATGTTGCCGACCCCAACCACCAGAGCCACAGCCGCGTTAATCAGGTTGTTTTGCCTGAGCTGAGGTAGCGAATGCTTCTATGCGTGGATGTTATGGTTACGTAGCATGTAGTCTTGTATGCTGTGGTAACACCAATCATTGTTCGTAGTACCCAGCCCGTAGTACCCAGCCCGTAGTACCCATCAAGACCCCCCATCGGCGAGGGCTGGGTTGGCCAGCTGCTCTCAGTCTGCTTACTGACCGTTGGTGTTTCAAATTGGCATAATGCGATAATGCTGTGAATTCGTGCGCGCTGCTGTACGTAGCTGTACCTCTAGATCTACATGTCTTCCCTTCCCGCCGTCCTAAGTATTGTGTGTGCACTTCTGTAATGCGAGCAGGCTTCTTGGCCCGGCTTGGGAAGCCAGCAGGCTTCTTGGCCCGGCTTGGGAAGCCAGCAGGCTTCTTGGCCCGGCTTGGGAAGCCAATAGATTTCTTGGCCCGGCTTGGGAAGCCAGCAGGCTTCTTGGCCCGGCTTGGGAAGCAAGCAGGCTTCTTGGCGCGGCTTGGGAAGCCAGCAGGCTTCTTGGCCCGGCTTGGGAAGCCAGCAGGCTTCTTGGCGTGGCTTGGGAAGCCAATAGACTTCTTGGCCCGTCTTGGGAAGCCAATAGGCTTCTTGGCCCGGCTTGGGAAGCCAGCAGGCTTCTTGGCGTGGCTTGGGAAGCCAGCAGGCTTCTTGGCGTGGCTTGGGAAGCCAGCAGGCCTCTTGGTCCGGCTTGGGAAGCCAGTAGGCTTCTTGGTCCGGCTTGGGAAGCCAGCAGGCTTCTTGGCGTGGCTTGGGAAGCCAATAGGCTTCCTGGCCCGGCTTGGGAAAGCGCCGGAGTTCGGAGCTTAGCGCTTCCCTGTGCGAATGTTGTATGTACATGTACTTGAAGGATAAAGATATATTTGTCCTCTTTCGAAAAAAGAAGACTGTGACCCCCGGGTACATGGCTCGGCTCTCATCTGTCCCTGATCATCCCCATTAACGCGATAGGGCCTTCAAACTGTTCTTCTCAAGGCAACCAAGCAATCCTGTGTGAGGGCCCAGTATGGAATTCAGTAGCCTGACTCACTGGCGTGGTAGTGCAGTGACCACGTGGTAGCAATGCCTTATCTTTCGTCACGAGGTTTCTATGACTCTGATACCACATACGCCAATGTTTTAGTTTGTAGTCATATGATCATAACCACTTTAATTTTGTAGTGATTAACGATAATACTACTAATCATATTTTTCAATCTGGCAGTACGACCTTTCGTTTTTTATATGAGAGAAGTATTTTCGACGGTGTGACCCCGAGGCGGATGATGGGGGGTGGGAGGAGGGGGTGGGGGGTGGCGTGTAGATCAAAATCTACCCGTCTGATACAATTTCCTTGCACCAAGGATGCTGACTGGCGAGTAGAATCTACCTGTCCCTAGCGAGTTCTATGATGAACAAAATGGTTCTGGCTGGCGGGGGCGTAAAGGGAGGGGGGGGGGGGCGGTGTTAATAAACCGATTGAAATCGGCGTTGATTGCCTGGACAACATTGCCAAGCGTATGACATGGATCATGTAACAACAGTTCTACCCACAGCGTTCAACGGTCTCTTTGAGTGACCGGGGGTGTGTGGGGGGGGGGGGGGGGGGTGCTAATAAGCAACTGCCGGCCACCAGAGCTATATTTCTGACGGACCCGTGTCAAAAAGTGGGCCGGTAGTTTTTACTAAGTGGCTCTTTTTATGTAGTAGTCTCTAGTCAAGAATGTTGATATTTGGCACTCGATCACTGGGCATTGTTCACTCTGATTTTAACTCTGATACCCGTAATCTGATGTGTGATGTGAGCGATCTGTGTGAATACCCGGTGAAACGAATTGGGACAATCGTCAAACGTGGCACTCTCAAAGGGCAGTGACACGTTCGTGTAGTTCATGTTGTTTTAGTGATCCGGTGTGGATGGGTTGTCATGGTGACCAAGTTGGTGCGAACACGTGCGTGCGCTGAGATCTGTATCTCGTCGCCATATGTTAATCCTGCCCCAGCGTGACCCCCAGCGTGACCCCCAGCGTGACCTATATAGGGCTGGTATACATAACGCCGCTACGTGCAGCCACGCTGTGGGGTCACCTGTATATAGCGACAACTCGTGTGTAACAAGCATCACGGATCCCCAGCAGGGGTCACGGATCCCCAGCAGGGGTCACGGATCCCCAGCAGGGGTCACGGATCCCCAGCAGGGGTCACGGATCCCCAGCAGGGGTCACGGATCCCCAGTAGGGGTCACGGATCCCCAGCAGGGGTCCCCCCCCCCCCCCCGTGGCCTGGGACCTAACGCTATTGTCGGGTGTGCTCTGCTGGGCCAGGCGAAGCGACCGGCGCGTCGTTCGAATCCCAACCGTGCAAGTCTGTGCTACGGGCTGTTCTTGCGGGTTGCTACTCCGGAGACATGTTGACTATTTCACGTACATAGTTTATACGGCTACGGAGCTCTTGTCGGCTAACATCGCCCATCATTTACATAACTTTAGCCGGGTAAGCCCCGTAGTCGGCTAAACGGGCCGGCTAAACTGCGTTCGTGAAATCCGCCACTGGCTCCTTCCTCCCTCAACCATGGCCTTGCCCTTGGTCGCGATATGACCTACAAAGGTTTAAGTGTCCTACTTAAATCAACCAATCAAGCGCCAGTTTGGTCGTGGCGGACAGGCTTTCATTGTGCCATGTGTTATGCAGGTATGACTGCTGTGACTATGCGAACTGACTTCATGAAGCTGCTATAGGATGGGGTGGGATGGGGTGAGGGGATGCGCCCTTTATTACCGGCCTTGGGAACGGAGCATGACGCTAGCGGGGGGTGGAGAGAGGGGTCTCTGACAACAGCGTGTTGAATGATTAGCATTGCACAGTGTTTGTGGTACAGTCTGGTGCACAAACCAGTGTTTGTGGTACAGTCTGGTACACAAACCATTGTTTGTGGTACAGATCTGGTACACAAACCAGTGTTTGTGGTACAGTTCTGGTACAAAAACCAGTGTTTGTGGTACAGTCTGGTACACAAACCAGTGTTTGTGGTACAGTCTGGTACAATAACCACACATTACAGTCAAAATGTGTGAAAGCAGGTTCTTGAGTATCTGAAGGACATTTTATATGTGTATATGTGCGCCAAAGCTGAATAATAACAGCGGTTTCATTACAATATATGTGGGTTTTTTTTCTGAATGACCGTCATAGAAGTGAAGGAATCGTCGTTTTTAGTATCAGATTGAACCCAGACTGCTCCATCGATCTGTTCTGTTTGCAGTGACCATTGTGTCGGTTGGGTTGTCTTTTCGACGTGTGCGTGGAGTTTACTGCTGTAGTCGATAGCGTTAGTTTCTAACATGGAAGAGCGACTCAGAATGTTGTCAATACTCCAATCTCCTGAATAGTCTTCAAGTCTGTTTAATGTGTTTTGATACTGCCTTGTTTCGCAACGCAACGATCCTTAAATGGAGAAAGTATTACTGCACATTGTAGGGCAGTAGAGCAAACGAACGAACTACTTTATATAATGAAATACATATTATTATATACGTACTTCTCCCCATAGTCATATAAAACTATATACATTTCTATTTTATTAAGTGTATGTATACCTAAGAGGGGGAAAAACATCTTCGATATTAAGTTATCGGGGTCAATTATTTTATTTAGAAATGTGATTGTGCAATTGTAATTTGTATATTGGTAGTGTACCATGTACCCCCCCCGTGCCACAGTCCGCTTTGTGATTCTGTCTTGTATAAAGTAGAATGTAATAAATACTACATTAATTTATGTAAGCATATTCTGACTACAGTACAATGAAGAATTACTTACACATGTATGTATATACTGTAGACGACACTGTATGTATCTTTTGATAAAACTGAATGAAGGAGGTGCTTTGTATAATAAAACATGTTTAACTCTATCTTTGTTCTCGTGTCTGTGGTGAAACATTACAGGCTTATGTTGTCATAATGAATTGTTGAGTTTGTGTAAATCTGCAGTCCTCAACCAAACCCCTCCATAGCTGAACACCAGGAGTGTCCAGTATTCCACCAGTCTGTCGTCATAAACTCCCATCTTACCACCATCTGCCACAGCCCACCCCCCACGCCCCCAAACACACACACAGTGCAAACCGGTGTCGTGTATCATGTGTAATAGACAGTGCAGCTGTTAATTAGAGCAAATTATCCAGATTGCTGGACTCCCCCAAATTGAAGTTCCGTTAAATAAGCACGACAAGTGCCTGACCGCATGGATTAATTAACCCACTCCCACCCTGGACAGCAGCCGGATTTCCGTTTGATCTATTACAAATACTTATGACCGAACGTTAAGCCACAGCGGCAAAGTTTGTTTTTGCATTGCACTCATTTTGGCTGATTTCTTGAGGACACTTCTACCCCATGCTGGTGTCCTAGTGAAGAGCGAAATTTTCGGCCAGTCGTTTCAAACATAGGATCATTCAAATTAACTTCTGCAATACATCTATGATACAAACAATTACTCATTCATATTAAATTTTGCAATACATCTATGATACAAACAATTACTCATTCATATCGGGACTGAACAGAATACAAAAAAAACTAGCAAACATAATTTAGTAATGTGACCCCATTGTGACCAGCGCATTTCAACAGAAAACCAGGAGATGCAGTTTTCATCGTAACGTCCTTTATTATGTGACTGTAACTCGACAGATCTACTGTACACATCCATCACGTAGTTGCATTTTGCATACAAGTAGGTGTACTATACATTAAATACTACAGTGAGTCGCCTCCCGTACATATACAGCGCGGCGGCAGTAATCATACACATTGTCTACGGTATACCACAGTAATTAACAGGTCACAGGTCAAGGATCAGACAACCGCTAGCAGACTGCTAAATATAAAGGGCTGGCTGCAGCTGGCTGTAGCAGTCACCAACGTTTAATATTGATCGAGGCCTCTGTATGGAAAGCCAAACGTACGGCATCGTCACATAATTGATATATTGATATTACGGTCGGTATTGTGTTGTCACCCCGCGCCGTCCAATGATTCGGCATAGATTGCATTCGTCCCGTTAACAAGCCATCGATCGCGTGTTCTACGTGCATGCGCTGGGGCGGATTTAACCCATAGAGGCTGCCTTGAGGGATCTCTGGACATTTCTATAATAGTCACAGTAGCGTATCTTGTTGAGATAAAAGTTTGTCTGCCAACTTGAAAAAAACGTCCCAAGGGTACTTCCGCAATGCTCGCGCATGCGCGTTACGCCCGATCGATCACATGTGAAGTGGCGAATATGGAGACCTTCAAGTGTTACAGAAAAGCAGGCCGACATCAAATTGTTTTCCCCTCCATTGACTCAAATCGCACTCGGTGGGCTGTTCAGTATTGTTTTCCATGTGCAGGAGTCACGGGCATTACTTACACAACTTTGCTATTACCACAATGTGGTCGGTCTCATAAGTTCCAATGAAATGCTTCCCGGGATCTGGTTGGACATTTCATGCATTAAATAGAATCCGGACCCCAAGGTCCGATCAACAAGGCCATTGACCGGACATCGGAGAGAGGAACAGAGGTGCTCACAGCGGCACTAACAGTTAGTCATCCAATACTTCCCACGAGGGGGTGCCTCGTCCACACTGGTGTACTTCCTTTAATTACCCTTCTCTCAGCGAGAGAAGGGGTTCTCGAAGTACGGGGGCACACGGATGGGCCGGTCTGATTAGCTACCTTAGGCCCAATTTAATGCGGATATTCCACGATGTCACTATCACTAGCATGCTTGTCGGGATTGTCAGACAGGTAGAACTGTCGCCGAGATTTACATTTTCAAGCCAGTCGCATTTTGAAACACAGGATTGCCAACGGTTCAGTAAACTACTGGAGCCAAGAAAGTCTCAAGATGTTTTGGTGTGTCCACTTCTGAAACAACTGTGACATGGTCAGACAAGACCAGGGTCGGGATAGGCAAATTAGTCCTCATTTCGTCATTCGTCGTTGGGATATCGTCACTAATACAAACCACATTACCATGGGGGTTAATATACAAGTCATAAAAAAAAGGTATGAAATTATTGCATCGTAATACAGGTTACTATGACATAGACAGCCTTAACACGTAGATGGACTCGGAAAAAGAGAGTGATCTAGTCTACATCGTCAATTTACGTGTTACGATATCTATAAAGAAAATCACGAAGAAATGGCCTTCCATAGATCTTGTACTCTGCGCTAACCTGCAAGTCTAGTAAACAGACATCGACGCCGTACAGGCGGAAATAGCATCAGTCACTAACGGTAGCTTCGTCACAACATCCATCGCGGTTGTCAAGGTAACATGGAGTGAGCCACTAGCACCCCCCCCCCCCCGGCCCCCCGCCCATCTCCTCCCATTGCGGTTGTAGCGTTCCATTAACGGTACACGTGATGGCTTCAGTTAAATGAAGAACACGCAGTAGAACCGGTCAGCCAACGAGAGACGACGGCTGGAGCGACGTCACGGCAGGCACCAGAGTCTGATAACGCTGGCCATCGGCCACGGAGTGAGAGGGACAAACACATGCGGCAGGCTACAGAGACCGGATGCGAGGGGTTCACGGCTATGGCGGGTTGGCAATGGGAATATATCATACGGAAAGTCACTCGTCGGGTAAGTTTCATCCGTTTTGTTAATGATACTCGTACCTTCGATCATGGTGTCAGCCACACAACACCAAACTACGTTAATGTTCTGCAAAAGCATTAGTGTCCCAGTACAAGAGAGGCCGCCAAACTGAGCCCTGTCCGACTACTTCGTCCTGTGACCTAAATCGCATTACAATAACAGCGGGATTTTCTCATATCTCCTCCTGTCCGACTACTTCGTCCTGTGACCTAAATCGCATTACAATAACAGCGGGATTTTCTCATATCTCCTCCTCACACTCATGGCTATGTGGGAGATACGGTCTATCTCAAGAGAAATATCTATCTATCTCACGAGAAATATTTATCTATTTCACGAGAATGTTTATCTATCACACAAGAATGCTTTATCTATCTCACAAAAATGCTTTATTTATCTTTATCTAGCCCCGATTGCTTAAAGAGGTCTCCGATCAGGCTGTCCAAATGTATCAGATGTGACTGGCCAGTTCCCATGGTAACCACGGCGCTCCCTACGGCTCTGTACACATCAAGTTGTTTACCGTCGCCTAAAAGCTATGTACACAGAACAATGCTATCCACACGCGGTCCGTAATATACAGTAATAATAACAAAGTAAACATGTAAATAGTACAATGATATGTGACTACAATGCTAGGCCTAACACTATAAAACAGAGTACAGAGAAAACAATTACAACTGCATTCTGCCATGAGCTATAACAAACTTTGTAGTTAAAAGTGCATAATATATATGTATAAACTTTTGATTATTATTAATGATACACAGATACCGTTGACCTAGACTGGTAACCACTGATAGTGCGGGCATTCTGCTTGGGACGGTCAGTAAGTATATAGTCCCAGCACTTGGAAAGGAAGGGGGAAGGTAGGTTTAATGCTAAAGAATATTAACGAAGGCAGCCACTAAATTTCAAGTTACTCGATCGCCTGGTGAATGATGTAGACTACTCCCCCCCCCCCCCCCCCACCGGGGTTGGGCGCGCGAGAACGCAGCGCGACGCCGTGCCCTAATACAGTGGAGTTGATACCTGCGACAGCGTACGGTTACAAACAAAGACATTACACGGGATTGGATCCGCTTTAGACTGGCTATTATTACCTTCACATCAATGGTAATTACATTCAAGACAGATTTGCGTGAGGACTTCCAACAGAAGCCACAGGCAGGCCACACCCCTACAAGCAGCGACCTAGGACGAAGCCTCAAGCACGCTCACTCCCACCCCTGCACCTTGCGATCCAGGCCGGAGACCAAAGCAGGCCACACCCCTACACCGAGCGACCTAGGGCGAAGTCCCAGGCAGCTGACACCCCTATCTATACATAGCGACCCAGGCACAAGCCCCAAAAGCGCCTGATAAATCACTCCATGCGCTGCGTCAGGTCTGACACGTGGAATGTACGCAATACGCCCATGATCATCAAACGCCAGTTCTGACACCCACCAAGGAAGGTACGTATTCAAACAGAACCGCGACATTTACCATAGCTACGGAAGCAATCCGAAACTGAGGCTTCACAAATTTTCTTCATAATCTAATTTTTTTTTTTTTTGCATGAGAAATACACGATTTTTGTAAGGGTCACAATCAAGTGTTTTCTGCAATCACATGTTGACGGCGTGTTCTCATGGGAACCGCAGAAGTGGTGACTAGTTAGCTCTCCTGGCGGCCATCCTGGCAATACACGACTGCGAAGGCTTACCACGCTCCTCAAACTCCATACCAGCCAATTGCCCACTGGAGCCCAACTGGGAAGATCAGAGAGAGAGAGAGAGAGTGAAAGACAGAAAGAGAGCGACAGAACGAGAAAGAGAGCGAACAGAGGAGACGGCAAGAGGGCTGGAGAGCGAGGGAGTGATAACCTCACCGTATCATTTCCCCATAATTTGTACATTGAAATGTGACTGGCGACATCTGGTTTGCCATTGCTACAAACAGTGAAGCACCCCTACAAACGATGACAAGTACATACCTACGCGTAAGACAACAGTTACACGACTGCTTCACGGCGTTACGACAAGATACAACAAGCAATGCGCCCGGCGAGGAAGAACGGATGGTGGCGCCCTCTATGGACAGCCGATACAGGCTGTTCTCCCCTTTCATTAAGTGTAGAGCTGAGGTCAGCGCCCCGAGCCCTACGAGGAGGGTGGAAGGGGCAAGGGGTGGGGGGGAGAGAAGAGGGTTTCATTTGCGAGGGTGAGGGGATAGCACGGCACCCGCGGTAGACGGCTGCCCCCCTCACCCCCACCAACAGCGCCCACCGCCTTCTCTCCTCCCACGGGAAGGGTGCATGACCCCGCAGATACTGTCGAGTAATCATGGCCGGCGTGGCCTGCACTCCACCCTTCATGCCGCGGCGACCCCTACCATTAACACTAACATGTACATGTATACGCGCTACACAGTTGTACTACCGACCGGGGAGAAACAACAGCTCTACAGGATTCGTTTCAGGGGGCGCCTCCAGGCGGCTCCCTCTCTATTATCGCTCACAAAGCCACGTGGCGTCCCCTTTTTTTCCCCTGCCGACAGCGCTGAGAGAGTGTTTTTGCCGGGCGGTGGTTACAGAGGTGGCGGCCTGGATCTGTCTCCAATTGGCTTCTCAGCGGCCCCGGTGACGTGACCTGACGTGACTGGAAGTGACTTGACCCTCCCCCCCCCCCTTATCCCATCGTCATCACGCCCCACCCCGACAGGCTGCAGCCACTATACATGCCGGCCCGGGGCCCGCCGTGGTAAGGGTCCAGCGGACGACGGCGCAGTGTTGCTATGACGGTTGTGATGACGGTGACTCCTTCTCTCTTCCTCATCAGTCGAGAATGCAGTATGTTGTGTAACACGCTATGTCCCTCCCTCACAGCCGGTGGCGTCAGCAGTCTGAAAGACAACCCCACGTCATGGACATTAAGCCGGTGTTGAAGGTCACTTTTGTGCACACATGGGATACACCAGATCAAAGAACACATTCTGCTGTAATACTGCGTGAGACAAACTCCGCGAAAGTCAAATACCGAGCAATCGCGCGTAAAAACGATTAACCATTAGTCTATTTCTTAAGGGGAAAAACGCTTAGATTTAAATGACCACTGTCCAACAATTGCCTAGCGCAAGGTTTTACTTGTAGGCTAAATTAGGGGCCACTTCTTCATACGAGTTAGTGGTCATAATATTACAATCCAGTTAGCTTCGTCCAATCTATATACGTAAAAATCTGCGTGTGGAAAACACAATGTACACTTGGATGTCAAAATTTGACCTATTTTTACGGAGGGCATAGGGACTAGAATATTAAAAGGAACGAACGCCCTCCGGCGAGAGATTGCTTCACACTTGTGCCTCGTGGACTGACTAAACCACGCATGCGCGCCATGCCCGACCGTCACCCTCCCCAGGCCGTGCAGCGTATTAATACATCGTGCGGTGAGTCGGTCAGCATCGGGTTACCTGCTTTCATAAAGCTCCAAAGGGGTCGTTGGTTGGTTGTCCCCCGGCCGTCTGTCCGAAGCCCTGGCTGCCCTGAGCGCCCCACATGACTCCCTGCTGTTGAGGCTGACCCATCCCAGCCATGGCGGGTCGCTGGCCGCCCATTCCCTGCAGGGGGAGCAAGTCGTGGTCAAAACACACACCGACTACCTGGCGGGACTCATACAGCGAAGGCGGCCATGTACAGTATATTGCACGCAGTGATGGCGACACTTCGTATGCTATAGTAATATCTCTACAGCAATATGAAACCTAACCTATAAACCACATTGTATACAGTCTTAAGCTATCGGATGATCAAAATCCTACGATCGGTTGTTTGAAACCACATACCATGCCAATACTCACCCTTTACAACAGTAAGCCTGTAAACTATACAAAATTATCTGAATAACACTGTATACGGTCTAAAGTTACTTAAAATCAATTCAAAGTTATCTGACACAACGCCATATGCCGCCTGAAGTTTTCTAAAACCATTGTATACTGTCTCAAGTTACCTGAAACTAACTATATACTGTCTAAGCTATACAGTTTGCAGTTTGGTTGAACTGTTCACAGTTCTGTTGAATTATACAGCATACAGGTTATAGTTCTAACAAAAGGTATCTCTTCCACGAGAAACAAGTAAATTCCCATGCCGATATATAAATTGTAGAACTTTCCTTTTTAAATAAGATCCTCGTAAACGCCAAGAAACGTCAGTTATTACAACATCCAGAAAAGACCATCGGAAATATAAAGTAGTTCAAGACTTGTTCAGACAAGACTCGTTTAGACTAAAAACTTCGGTGAAATTTCCTGCACAGTGCATAGACTATACGACTAAGAATCTGTTTACTCAACCATCGATCAAAACGTCAATTAAATAAACGGCTTCGTAACTTCACAAAGTTATCCATATCAGAATTACAATCCACAGCACAACAGCAAAGACAAAAAAATAAGTTAAAAAATATTTTAAAATAAAACACCGAAGCTACTTGATACAAACACACTAATCATTTTCGACTGGTAGTAAAGAATCACCATTCGTTAGTAAATATGTTGTTATTACTAGACTAATATACTGCACACTAATTATGTACCTATCGTAGACTAATACATTACACTACGTGTGTGTGGCTATTACACACTAATACACTGCAAAACTGACAGTAGGTATATACTGTAGACAACATACCGAAAACTCGTTAGTATACACATATCGTAGAACTACCAGTAGATCCTTGTACTAATGGTTATAATGCAGTCTGCTCTTGATTTTACTCAAAACATATCGCAGATAAATAAACATTTACATAATATTCAGTATCGTGAAATAAGAGCACAGATATTAATTAGCATATATCGTAAATTTGTGATTCATTAACAGGCAGCTACCGTAAACTGAGGAGCCACATATTAATGAGTTCGTATACAGCTAGATAGACTAACAAACTAGTGTAGATATCGTGGACTATAAAATATAATGATTCACAAGTATGAAATCACGCCAAAGGAAATCTAAACTACAACGACACGTCATTTCTTATCTTTCACTGCCTTGTCACATCAGTTTGGTCACCATGGATGGCGAACGAATAGGGTTAAGGAAAGAAGAGAAAGGAACCATGCAACATACATGCACTGCGACTGGGAAGTATACGGGACGAACCATCGGCTGTTGTTGTTGGGGGAAGGCTCCCACCATGGCGGGGGGAGGCTGCTGGAAGCCGGGCTGAGCGCCCATCACCATGCCGCCGCCACTCATGGCACCCTGCAATGGGCACAATGGCACACGTGATCACATCGTCACACACCCCACGGTGGCGTCACCATGGCAACGAGATCTATCGCTGTTTTAATGAATCAGGCGGTCGTATAATCTGATAAGACTGAATCTGGTGTAACTGTCTGACTAGGGCATCAACAAAGCACTGTAATCGTATTATACTTTGAAGTAAATTGGATGTGTTTTATAGAAACAACACAGAAAGTCTAAATACAATAATATTAATGTTAGTATAATAATAATAATAATCATATTAACAACAAAATTCACTAAACATGTTATAAAATGTTGGAGGAATTATTCTACGTATCACATATATATATCAGTCAAGAACTACATAAGCGCCAATCAAGGTATGTTATAAATGATGATAGCCGAGATCTAAAAACCAGTAATCATCTACCGGTAAAAATAAAAAGCTGCATTCGCTTCAGAAACTTGCCAGATCACGACTGCTCAACGCTGAACAAAATAGCAGTAAACAGGCGGAAGAAAGGTAAAGTGCTACACTTATATAATAGAATTGCTTGGCTTTGGCTAAAATTAAAAAGTACGATTTTCAGATTTGCACATTAAAAATGGCGATGATGACCGATTTGATCTTTGAAAAGGAAGTCCTCCTGCAAGGCAAGCACTGGTAACACTACGCCCTTAGAAAAAGTCCCTACTTTTATCATGGCAATAGATTATTCATTGTGTCCCATGGTCATACAATAATATTGCCATTTAGGTCACACGGAAGAGCCGAAGATGAAAGACAACTGCGATGAAACATCAAAGGCATTAAGTGATTAACCTTCACTAACATCTAGGAGTTCATAAAGCTGTTCGTACAATATTTTAGGGACAAGATAATAATTCACAAATCTCTCACGTATAATATATACAACAAATAAAAATATTAGTTAACTTGCTTGGCCTTATCGTAAGTATACATTTTAACTACACCTTCCAAAGGATTCTAGCGGTGCCTTCGCACTTAACCCTCATAATTATCCTTTACATGGTAAAAATGTTTTTACCCAGTGTTTGTTTGAAATAATACCCGATCCGCTCGTCAATGCGGTCGTATGTTGACATTTTACATATTAAAAAAACCCCAATCCGGTGACATAATTATTTGACCAAAGTTTCGCGTTTAATGTCTACACCAACATAAAACCCAGTATCTAGCGTCTCGCCTGGTTTATGGTACATCGTCTAGTCTCTAACCCAGTATATAGGCTATTATCTAACCCAGTATATCGTCTAGTCTCTAACCCAGTATATAGGCTACCGTCATTTACGTATGTTTTGGAACACCCGAAAAATAATTACCAACCTGGGTGTTCCAAAACATAGTCAAAAAAAATTATTAATTTTGCAGCTGTTCCAAAACTTTGATACTTTTTTTGGGGGTGGGGCGGGGGGGGGGGGGTGGTAAAGGGAAGGGGGCTTGTACGGTCCGTCAGCCCAAAAGCTTCCGTAGCCGTAACCACCACAGGATGCGTGTAAGGGGCAGGGTGGGGTAAGGTCAGCACACAGTATTTGGCTTCCTTGCTTCCTGTCAAACAAAGCCTGGCACGAGCGTAAAGAGATCGGTCGAGAAGGAGGGGGAGGGGGCAGGTGTCACAAACTTAGCCTCTTCGTCACCGCAGGCACTTGGCGAGCTGAGAGGAACGGCCCTCCTCTGACGACGGGGGTGGGGTGGGCAGAGGTTGGAATGGGGATTACTGTCGGTCAACCAGCTCTGATGGAGAGAAGAGAAGCGGAGAAATGTGCGTCACATGGCTAGGCAGGGGTGGAGGGTGGTGCTGACAGAGCAGTCAGGCAGCGCAGAAATAAAACAATGTATGCGAGTCGGGGGGAGGGGGGTGGAAGGGGGTGCAGGGAGAGGCGGTCAGTCAGGCAGCGCAGACATATATACAATGAACGCGCGGGTACCACCGCGAGTTTTGACTGACATTTGATATGCCCCGAAAGGAACACAACTCCTTTACAATATTACCCATTTGAGTAGCTTGAGTGATATTGGATGGGCGGTAAGCATGCGAACTGATGTCTAAAGGTTGGGAGGGTGCTGGATCAGAGATTGATACTCCCCTATTGAGACCGATTTCAATGTTATATGTCTTATATCTTCACGGCCGCGACCTAAGTAAATAGATCTATTTCCGGAAAATTAGGGTGTACTAAAACATTGATACAAAAAAATTACCCACCATCTGTGGTGTACTAAAACATAGAGCCACAAAAAATAATAATATTTTCCAAAATTGGGGGTGTTCCAAAACATACGTAAATGACGGTATTATCTAACCCAGTATATAGGCTATTATCTAACCCAGTATATAGGCTATTATCTAACCCAGTATATAGGCTATTATCTAACCCAGTATATAGGCTATTATCCAACCCAATAGATAAAGTATATTTCCCAGTTTCTCATTCAGTAACTAAAGCAGTACACCGCCTAATAGCTAACGTAGTATCCCGCCTAGCATTTAATCCAGTATATTTAATCTGGCAGCTAGCCCAAATGTGAACTACATGTCAATAGAAGCACGACTGGAACAGCCGCTAGTTTGTTTCAATGCTCATGTATTTATATCAGGCCTGTCCTATCTGGCTTAAATAAACATTACACTTCATACTCATCGCGCGGCGTATAACGTACGGACCAGTTAGAGGAGAACAGGATGCGTTTTAACGGTATTAGGTTTCACACCTATTGACTTGTTGGCGGACACACCGCCGTCATGCTTGAGAGGGGAGAAGGATAGCGTGGCGCCGCGGCGAGCTGGCATAGGCTACACGTGCCGAGTGGCGCAAGCCGCTTATATGTGCGTGTTGAAAGCGTTCGGGTAGGCCAGCAGGCTATGCTTTATCATTTTATCTTAAGTAACCAATACGCTTGCCTTGCAAATAGGCTTTCTTTTCAGAAATTCACTTATGCTATCACTGTCCCGTTTGCCAGTTACTCATCACAAATATTGCCATCCGACCCTATTAATTAATACATGAACTAGAGAATTAGGTAAAAATGTATTCCAGTATTAATCATTAACCAAGTAACACAAGAATTTGATTAATCAAATAACACAAGTATTCAAGTATGAAACAAAGAACAAGAATCCGAGTACTAAGCAGGGAAAACCAAAATCCGAGTATTATGCAGGGAAAGCCAAAATCCGAGTATTAAGCAAGGAACGCAAACATCCGAGTAGTAAGCAAGGAACAAAGTTTTGAGTAATAATCCGGTCAGAAATGAATTAGACTATTAATTCCTGAAGACGATAAAAGCAGCACAGAGCGCCTTCCCCCCCGCCCCGCCCCAGGGTGAGTATTGGCATGGTAACGGCAGGGGGCGGGGGGAGGGGGCGGCGGCCTGAGACGAGCCGTGAGGGTGCAGGCGGGCGGCGAACTGACCACGTTAGAAGACCCCACGACAGGAGTCTGCATGCCAGGCTGGTGATAATACTGAGACATGAGCATATCCAGGCTATTGGGCGCCGGGCCGTTCTAACAGACACGGGAAGGCAACAGAAGCAACAGAAGATACAAAAATAAACTGGTTTTCATGCCACCACGTCAAATAAGAAAAATAATAATGAATATCATTAACGTTAAAACGCCTTGTTTCATCAGAAAAGCAATCGATTTTTGTTCTTTTAGGCTACATTGGGTTGACATGCGAACTTAACCATTGTATACCGTTCGTTTCTCAGTCATTGAGATTTTGCAAAACTTGTTAGTAATGGAATACGCTGTGTTGTGATATATAGCAATCAAAGGTACAACGCTATGAAGCCTCATATCCAATCTTTATTCAATATGCAACCCTTAATCAACATTTTTTCTTTTTGATTCCTTAGTAATACGTAAACAGTTCCCGCTACCACTCTCGCACGAATGCTTAGTCCATGTACTATACAAAAATAATACTTCTCTTCTGGAAATAAGTGACGAAAGTCCCGCTACCGCTCTTATACGTGTACCAGAACCCGTACGACGAGAAGCTACGACAGACATGCGGTGAGAGGCGGGTGGGCGCGGGGACGGGCCAGCGTACTCACCATTGGCTGCTTGGCGGCGCCACCAGCGCCCATGGCCGGGGATCCCCAGGAGCCGCCCCCTGTCATCTTCTTGTCACCCACCGCATTGGCCTGTGACCAGCTGTGCTCAGACCTATAGGGCGGCGGCAATGGGGGGAAAAACTGTAGCTGTAATCAAGCCTCGAGCAAATTACAGTTAGAGATACACCAGTATACGTCCTTCTGCTGGCTTTCATAAATGAAACGAAATGAAGCGAAATGAAAAAAATCCTTATTCTAGGCCCGTTGTGTCCACATGAGGGCTATATTAAGCCAATGACTCTTTTGATACAATGATTGATTTGGCTGAAGCATGCCCCAGCTCAGATCGCCCAGACCGGCTTTCGAACCGAGGATCTATTGATCTGGTCATGTTGTACCACTCGGCCGCGGCGGCTCTCTCTCTCCCTGCTGGCCTTCAGCAAGCGGCGGGCAAGGCTGTGAGCGGTCGGACGTACTTTTTGATCTGGTGCTGGGGGTTGATGCTGAGGTTGCCTGCCAGGGAGGCCAGGCTGCTGTCCAGGTCGCCGTGGATGAAGGCGCTCTCTGACTTGGGGGTCACGGCCTGACCGGTCGTCGCTCGCGGCCTCAGAATCTCTCCGAACCCTTCAAATGCTGAGGCGAAAAAAGGAATTGATAAAATGATAAAATGCTGCATAAAAGATGCAGCGCCATGTGTTACACAAGAGATATCACGGCGTTGTGGGTAATGGGGCATGGGACATAATTAATTTTGCTGAAATATAATACAGATTTGTATCAATATCACACACATCTAGCCCTCTCGGCCCTCCATGTTCTACATCGTGCATCGGGGCAGTCTCTTATACACAGTCACTCTTAAATACCAAACTCTCGACTCACTTACAAGCCATTTCTTACTGAGCCACTCTCGCATGATTCATTCAAAGAGGATAGGGGGGTGGGGGTCGTATAATATTGATTAAAAAAACGGAAAGAAGCCAAGAACATATAAATAATAAGTCTTGATATGCTCCTTTTATACCGGTTGGCGGCTTTGGGAAGTACCCTGCAACCTGTCAGATGGCTTCTACTGTGAACAGTGAGTAGAGGGTAGCCACACGCCCGGTGGTGACCGCCTATTCCTTCTAGAAATGGGGTATTTATCCTGCAGAAAAGATATTTGCACATCGGGGCGCGAACCCCCGACGTCTTGTGGCGACACATCTACGAGATGAGAAGCAACAATACACACAACAGATCCGAGGGTAGTGAGCAAACTGCTCAAACACATCACTAGGTACTAAAAAATATAACAGAGTAACTATAGCCTAGAATTTCACAATCCTGGATTATATAGAGGACTCACCCCGTGCGAACTCAATATTTCTTAGTCTAAAAACTAGGCAGGTAACCTACTGTATGTTATCGATGCATACGGTATTCGCAAGCTGTTGTATTTTAATGTAAATCAATGCAATCAGGTATTCTCAACACGCTAGTGTATCAATTACGTTATTCTCGGGAAGTTATTGTATAATAATTACGTTATTCTCGGGAAGTTATTGTAGATTACGTTATTTTCAGCAAGTTATTGTATATTAATTACGTTATTCTCAGCAAGATACAATATAGTATTTGTTACTCACAGTAAGCTGCTGCATAGTAATAACGTTATTCACAGTAAGCTACTGCATAGTAATAACGTTATTCACAGTAAGCTACTGCATAGTAATAACGTTATTCACAGTAACATACTGTATAGTAATAACGTTATTCACAGTAACATACTGCATAGTAAAAACGTTATTCACAGTAACATACTGCATAGTAATAACGTTATTCACGGTAACATACTGCATAGCAATAACGTCATTCTCAGCCAGCTACTGTATAACAAATACGTTATTCTCAGTAAACTATTATATATCAATGAACTTTTCTCTCAGTAAACTATTATATATCAATGAACTTCATTCTCATAAAAACACTGTAGGATACCATAGTGCATCGCAGCAAGTTAACACAGACCCATAAGCAAAACGACATATGATAATGCACCGTCGAGGTGAAGTCACTGCTGCGATAATAATAATATAAATATAATATAAGAGACCTAACAATGGTATAGATATGCCAGCAAACAGCCCATCATGTTATCACCGAGGGTTTAACTTCAGGACATGGCGACGTCAGGTACCGCCTTACACCACGATGTCCTATTATTCCACTAGGGGCGTTCCATACAATGACCTACTTCGACGCGATGAAACTAAACTATTCTAAAAGAGTGAGAGTACAGCTAACGAAATGCGACCAGGGGAACAGAAATTAAAGGCAGTGTCTGATACAAAGTCTTAATGTATTCAACTGTGGTTTGTTTCTCTATTCGATAGATTCAAGGTTTCTAACCATGGGTTGTGTCTCTATGCGATAGATCAAATGTTTCTATAACTATGGGTTGTGACTTATTCCATAGATTTAACGTTTCTAACTATGGGTTGTGACTCTATTCCATAGATTTAACGTTTCTAACTATGGGTTGTGACTATTCCATAGATTTAACGTTTCTAACTATGGGTTGTATCTCTATTCCATATATTTTATCTTGCTAACTACGGGTTGTTTTTCTACTCCAGTACCTGGCTTGGCCGGGCTGTCGTGTGCTACAACTTCAAGAAGAGATGATAAGAGGAGACAGAAACGAAATAAGGTAAGTAATAGTGTAGGTAGGGACAGTTGTCTAATACAAAGCCTTCTTTGGGTGGCTGGTTGTTAAATATCCCATGTGGATTTCACTTAGATAGTAATAGCTTGAGACAAAGAGACAAGCAAAAGAGAGAGAGAAACTTTTTCCTCAAGCTGTTTTGTGTGTGTAAATAGTAAGTGCAAAAGTCTAGATTCGAAGATCGCTATTTTGGAAGAAGTAATGACAAAAGCTTAATACTAAACCGACACGCCTTCGGAAAGAATGCAAGAGGCTAACCATGAGCGAACAAAACAACACACAAAGAAATATGGATTAAAGAGAAAAGACACAGTTGATGTCACATACAAGTACACCGAACTAACCTGGACTGGTGCTCCGAGGAGGAGCAGAAGTCATGGTCATATCAAGGGCAGCTTTAATCCAATGGAAACAGCAATGGTGTTTGTTAAAGAGAACAGCACTTGACAAAAAAAACTCAAAAGCAGACAGGCAAGAATGTTACCTCAATAAAATTAAGCATAGATGTAAAACGGATAGTAGCCCAATTCAGAGAAACTTGTTGCATAATATGTGGGATATTTAGGAGGAATTTTGATTGTTAGGAGAAGACGGCAGGAGAAGTTTGCGGATAGAACACGAAAGTTACCTCAATATAATTAAGCATCTGCGTATTATTTAAAGGGATATCGATTGTTAAAGAGAATAGGGCAGAAACAGGCTGTTGGAAGGAGAAGTGTGGCGTACTCTGTCCAAAGGCGGGACTAGTGGCTCGAGGCGGCGCCGAGGTCTTGGACATATCCAGGAGAGCTTGTAAGGTAAGGTCAAAGGTCATCCGTTAGTAGTGCACAGTGCACACCGATGCGAGCCACAACAAAACCAGCAAAAGCCAACAACAAACGTAGGCAATAACGACCAGTTCACAAGTTACATCGTCTGTGTCCTTCTGTTTAAGTTAAGTGATACAAGAGTGCTCGCAAGATGGAAAAAACCCTTCGAGTAGCTATCAAAACTTATCAAAAGCGCCGGATGGGATAAGTTATGTTCCTGTACAAAAAGGTAAAGCTTCAGCAGAAAGTCTTGGTGAGAAGCGTAGTGTGTAGACTGTTGATACGTCGTGACGGGCTGGCAAGGACTATATATACGCCATATAGGCCTGATGACCATTCCAGTGAGAGTAACCAATTTTATATGCCATAAAGACGACCGACTGGACACATGTGGCGGTCTGAGGCTGACGAGTGGGTGAGTGACGTAGGGAGTAACGTACAGGGGAAGGCCGGGCTGGTCGGTCTCATTGGCTCCGTAGGGTGACCCACGTCCAGTCCGGGAGCTTACAGAGAGAAGAGCAACAGACGTTGTCATGGAGACCCAACGTTAATAATAATGCGCTTAATGCGCAAAAACAGATGCCAGTTATCTATCAGATAGCATATCTAGTTCCTCTAACGCAATTGGGAAATGGCTATAACTTTTTGTCATAGAAGGGTGCCAGGGATGAAATGAGAACTGGGAGACTCAGTTCAAGGACGTGTAGCATGTACAGGAGACAGGAAGTCGCCAGTAGGTGTGGGAACCAATCTAGTATGTAGTAAGAATTGGATTCCTAGCTCTGGATATGAACATACATGTAATATAACTGTCAACATTCTGTTACATCAATTACGTGTACATTTACTCAGAAATTTTGCTTACCAATACCGTAACTACAGAATGCTACCGTAATAATAAAGGCAGATTAATGTGTCGGATTATGAACATCTGATAGATAAAATATGGTAAAATCTGTAATGCGTAAATGAATGTTCTACCGCACTAAAACCGTAAGTAAAGATTTAAGATCCTTTCTAAGCCTACAGATAAAACAAATACATAACCATTCTTCATTAGAATAAGAAATTTAATACTAATACTAATTAATTATTAATACCTTATTCTTAGAAAACAACTTTAGGGACGGCTGTAAAGGCTTAGGCAGGTTTTGTTATGGGCGGAACCAGACAGGAGACCAGTCACATATTGCCCACTACCTATAAGCATTTAACTTTAAATGCTTATAGGTAGTGGGCAATATGTGGCAATATGTGACAATATGTTGTTTCATCGCTATCAGTTTTCTTATTACCGGTACGCAAAAGAAAGGTCACGATTGTTGCCTCTATGCTACACAACAAGAGAACAGTGTTTGGATTGCTGTGAAAGTTAATTACATTCAAAATCCACGAAGCTGCTCATGATTCAAATTAAATATAGGAGCAAGGTCAAGGCCAAAGACAGGCACAACAATGGTTATTGTTTCATCAGGAAGTCTTTTAACGTTGTACTATCATTATTCTTTTATTCTATGGTCTAAAGGGGCTCGCTACGGGACGATAAGGGAGACGAGGGTGTCGTTTGTGTCTATTCCCACCTGGACTGGCGGCCCTCGCCATAGGGGCAGTCCCGTCTAGAGCCTCTGAACCGCAGCGGAGAGAAAAGGACATGAGAGAGGGCGAAGCACAGCACACAGTCCCAAATCCCAGAGACACCGATGAAGAAAGTCAAACGTCATTCCACAGCCACTCTCACCGAGTGCGTAGTACAAGATCATAAATAAGAGGTGAAAAGACAAAGATACTAAGTTGTGGCCAATAGTCAGGGCCCAATACAAAAGTCCAGAGCCGCTAGGTCTATGTGAATCATGTAATGATATGATATATACGACGATTGGCAATCTCAATTCATTAAAACGGAAAAGGCTATAAACACACACGGCAGATTACTTCATGAAACAACCCCCCCCCCCCCCCAGTGAACAACTACAGGTGAGATACGCCACTCATCGAGCACATCTAGTGACAACTACACAAAGAAAGAACAGACCATTTTTGTCAGCAGATGAATCACAAATTGGAAGACGCGATCGTTCCAAAGTGCACCAAAAAAGCAACGAAAGGAACAAAAGCAAAAACGCCGCCATCAATTTACATCAATGTATAATGTACACACACAACTGTAGCTGCCGTGGACCTGAGGTAAAGCGGCCAAGAGGCCACGTGGCGAGCGGAGACCAGAAGAGGGCGGTACCTTTAAATCCCTCGTCGTTACTCTCCATGCCGAAGGGATCCATGTTACCGTCCGAGGCGCTTTTTCCACCAGCTTGTCGAGATAGCAGCGAGATAACAAAAACACCTCATATGAACTTCAACTTGCTCTAAAACTAGTATTCCGACACACTGGGCCGGGAGCACCACTTGATAATACCAACCCCAGTCAGGCGAACGAGGTACAATAAAGGCACTGCTCTAATGCAATAGAAGCGTCTGTAATGAAATAGAAACGTGGGGAGACTAGGGGAGGCGGGTGTATATATGTATATGTGTGGCCGGGGGGTTGGTCCTAAGGGAGGGAGGGAGGGGGCTTCGCAGTGGCTCGCTTTTACAACATGATTTATATCAACATCACGATATAAACTAAAGCACTTTCTGCAAAAGATATATTGTAAGTGAGACAAAATAGAGCATCATTCTGATGATCACAGGGCCGCCACCAACACGAACAAATGGCATCACAATTTATCAGGAGTCAGGACAGTGTACTCGACAGCACATCCACTTTTCAGCAATTGTTCATCCGTTCATTCAATCGCTTGCACATAATATTTTCATTCAAACGTCAACATTTAACGCGCACAGGGACTAAAAACAGGTTTTGCACGTCGCAGCCACTTTTAATTTTCACTGCATTTCGACGAGTTTAACATCAGAACACGCACTGGAGGAAAATACGAATACACGAAAGCCACAACTAGACTGTAGTAAACACCTGTGTGTACTTTCTTACGAAATTTAAACAATGCGACAATATGGGTGACATGCATGCAAGTAGTTGTTTGTCAAAGGTGATCGAGAGAAACACTCATTATTTATAGAGAGGTACGGTACATCGACCAAGTAAAAAAACTACATATAAAGTTAAAAGAATGGCTTATGGACTGGCCCGAGTCGCAAACTATGTCATGCGGAGGTGAATTATGGGAATCAAAGAAGGAACACCCAAAGGACGAGGGTTAGACGTAAGAGAACTAAAAATAGACGAAGACAGTCGTATCCACAAACCATCGTACCCACAAACCCACTTTGTTAACTAATTAAGTTAAATAAAAAAAAAACGCTATGCTTTCTGCAGTATCAGTACTGATACATATGAATCGGCGGACATAGTTCAAGCCGCTATAAATAATAAATATCGGTCTTACGTCGCCCTTCCATGCTAGCGCTGTTAGGCAATAGTTCACTGGCAGTCGTGGCCGCCGGCACGGAAGCGGGGAATCTCACCGATAAAATCCAATTACAGAGACCTGTTACGCCAATGGCTCGTCCTTGCTCGTCATACAGCTTAAGTCACCTGTCATGTGTTATAGCATCATGTCCCGCAGATTAAAAACGCCCTTGTTTTTCATTAATCATTCAAGTTGATATCGCTGGTCTCCAGTGTTACTGACCTGGTTGCAATGGCGGAGGCAGACGCATGCCCGGCTGAGTAACCGGCATCCCAGGATAGCCCTGCCCACCGCTATTCCCATAGACACCAGCTAATTTCGGGAGACAACAACACCAAGCCGTCATGCAACAACAACTACCAAAAGCCAGAGGCTAGCTCATACAACATTGCTTAAAGTCGCTCAGTCCGTTCTCTGCACCATCCGACCTCTGCAGCCCATGGGCTCTAGTGTCGTGAGGGAAAAGAGATTTCCTTCTTGACAAAATTATAAATTTAGGTTAAGGGTCAATAAATAATGATTACTGATATTATACATCATCTATAGACAGACAGTTTTTTTACACTAGACTTCCCTTTGAAATTACTTTAGTTTGTGGCAAATCTGAGCGGGCAAAAGTCATTAAGTGCACAGAGCTTGCTGAGCTTCGTAACTATTTCAAACAATGAATGAACAAGTAACAATTAACCTATAATGGCACTAGCGCATACGAAACAACATAAACTACCAGCTAACGAAATTAATCACAGGCAGGAGTTCTAGAGAAGAACAAGAAAGGTTTGGTTAGTATGCTTGGCATGCAGAAAATCACATCACAGAGCAGCACAATTCCACACTCTGGCCTTGTGCCTTCACCCCACAGCAGGCGTACTTTATATATGTAGATCTAATTTGATTGAAGTTTCACGGCGGGCTATGCCTATGAGGCTATATCGCGCCATACAGGTTTATAGACCGATCCCAGCTGTCAATCATCCGGTGACGTCACACGCATGTTCAGCCAATCAGCGCGGAGTCTGGATCGTTTCATTAAGGGATCACTCCGAACATTGAGACCCCCAGCAGCGCGACAGAGACGCCGGCGACGCGGGTATATGGCAGACGAGGTGGCAACACCATACAACAGCCACGTGTAACAGAAGATACAGTAGTAAACGATACAGGACTTAAAAAAGACGATCATATCATAACAAGACCGCGAAAAGCAGTTACCGCACGGTAACTGAAGCATATTAACTGTTCCCTCCTTATAACGTTTAGCCATATCACCTCCCCCCCGCCCGCCGATGACGTTTGTCCTTGACGGTCTCTTCACTGTACATATAGCCTAAACCGTGCCATTGGGAGGTATTCGGTTCGTTAAAGGAATTCCGTGCCATGCCTTCAGCGTGAGGCCCAAACATTAATACATCACAGCATGGCTCTTGATGGCTTCCGCCGCTTGGAATCTTTATAGTTCTCACGTCAAACTTCTGCGGCAGAAACACAGATCGCGTTTAGCTTTGGATATATAACTGTACCATAAATATATGGAACAGGAGACATAAATATGGAACATAAATATACACGACCTGGCCCAGTGAACAACATATTAGTTTGTCATGTGCGTGAATAAAAAAGTGCCACTTTGCATATGATTACATTACTTCTCATTGGTGAAGTTGTATCCCGTGTGACGGGGTTAGTACTGTTCCGCGGGGCACGCTGTTACAAGTACTTTCGCTGCAACAAGGTTTCAGCGATCAAAACGCAGTCCACAATGTGCGGGGGGTAATCGCCAATGTTTCTTCCTAAATGCGCCATGCATGCCATTGAGATCTGCAGCGGAAGAAGTTTCGGGAAGCTCGTAGGAACAAATTGTCAGTAGATGTCAATCGCCCAATTAGACTAGCTGATCACCGGAGAATGCCATTCGCAAGGAGCACCTGAAGATGAGAAGGAACCATGCGGCGGCACGGCCTCCAGGGTGGTTAGAGTAAGCCAGTCCACAGGAAGCCGAAACATTGCGGCACGCCGGCGGGTTAGGTTGGGACAGAGAGAGAGAGAGAGAGGTAGAGTAGAGACAGTGCGCGGTGTGGAAAGCGAGGCAGGCTGAAACAAACACCGTGCGGGTTAGGGCGGAGCGGGATGGGGCGCGGCGGTGCACTCTCCACCCCCACACCCACAGCGACACCCACGGCGCCCGTTACCTGGCGACTGCTGCGGCTGTCTATAGCCAAACGCCGCGTCGAATTGGGCGTCTGACGTAAAGTTGGTATTTCCGTTGTGTATGGCTGAGTGTGTCTGGGAATGGACTAGAAATAGCACAACCATTTAAAAGTCAGTCGAGAGCGGCGCATGCGCGGTGCAGGCGACATCATCAGGAGCTTCCGCCTTTTCAAAACTGTCGATCAACAAAGGGATCAGGTTCCTCGCATCCGTGGTTCACAACCATTTCTGTGATGCTGGGAAGTCGATTATCTCTACTGAAGGGAGTAAACCTAGGCTCATATCTAATTATGTCACCTCAGTGAAAGGGTCAACATAAATCGATGAGTGCATGAAATACTCTTATCCCTCACAACATATCATATTTTCAATAGCATTATTGGTACACCATCACAAAAACATACAATTATAATATATCAATCGGACCAAAACGGCCCAGTTTCTTCGCGGCTGGCATTTTCTGTGATGCCTACCTGGCATACTGGGGCTGCCCCAGGCAGCGTCTCCCACCGAACCCGCGGCAGGGGCGGCTGGGGCGAAGGGGTTGTTGGCGCTGGCGGAGGCTGCGAAGGGGTTGGGGGCGGCGCTGGCCTGGGCTCCCCCGCCGCTGCCGGGGTCCAGGCCGAAGAGATCATCGCTGAGGAGGGAGGCGCCCCCGGGCTCGGGCCTGGCGGACGTCGGGGCCCCCGCGCTGAACAGGTCCAGCGACTGCTGTCGGGGCGGCTGGCCCGGGTTGAAGGGGTTGGCGGCCGGCGACGCCCCGCTGGTGGGTGAACCCTGTGACGTCATCTCCTGCGCTTTCTGCTCCCATCAAGAGTCAACCGGGTAAGAAAAAGAGCGTTATATTACACCTAACCCATTATATGTAGTAGACCAGGACATCACTCCATTTTATCATGTACCCGCAATGCGGTATAGTATATTGTCATCTTAATCAATGTCAATGTCTTTGTAACTTGCATCTACGACAAAAAATTAATTTTTTTTAAACATTATACATAAAAATGTCCAGTCCATTCACGATATATGCAATATTGTAAATTCTTTATCTTTATACACAACAATTCTTCTTTTTAACCAGTCTTTATAGCGTTTCTTTCATTCGGGATATCAGTATTTTTTTCAGCGCATACCGGTACGATATTTTCTTACACGTGGAACGGTCAAGCATAATTAAGGACATGTCCTGTCATGACATTGGTTGGCATTATAAAATGTTGTGATATGTCTGACACATTACAGTCAATCGACAGTGGAGAAAAGTTCATACATGTAGTTTCAAACAAGGAAGTTAGTACAGCGACATGTTATTAAGTTTATATAATTAAGTTTAACTTTCATTCCACAAGAGAAAAGTTTGATCGAGAAATTGATAATGACCTTGTATAGTTCAAGTTCTCGGCTTTCCTCGTCTAGGATCCTCTGTTTCTCCTCGTCACTGATGACGGCGGCGTTGACACCGGAGGTGGCCGCAGCGGCAAAAGTGCTGATCTCGGAAGTAATTTTGGCCGCCGGTCTGAAAGTGAGATCGCTATATTTAATATACCTGAAGCTAATATCGTAAATACACCATTGGCATTACCTTTGTATATGGACGTGTAACGGGAAAACTCCTCCCTCTAATACATGTATGTTAGATCGGGGTTTCCGGCCACCTTTCTGCTAAACCAGGCCATCGAACGTGTTGGCTTGAGACATATAATAATAATCTATATATAATCAAACTTTTACTGAATCTAGAATATCAATTTAAGTTACACGTTTAGAAATGCCTTTCCTAATATTTTATGGCACACCGTTGGGTTTTTCTCTCTGCTGAAAGCCGGTTATCCATCCGCTTATGTTTCAAAGAAAGAAGCTAAAAATAAGAAGCTTACTTAGGTGCCGGGGCCCCCGTCTTTTTGCTGCTCTCCAGAGACTTAAGATGTTCTTCTAATGCTTCGAGAAGACTGGATGGCGCCTGAGGGGTCAATACATCAAGTAAAACATAGATACTCACACCCTTCATTGCCATACTTGTCCATAATATTTGCGAAATTTACAGCCCAGAACTGCACGACTGTTCAGTTACATACAGTTAATAACATACCGCGTCATTTCATATTCTTCTTCAATAGCCATAGTTTACCAGTTTCAGCAGTCCATGGTGCCTGCGATAGTGACGTTATCTGTGCAAGGGGACAGCAGAGTAACAGGTCCCCAAGAAACAACACTGCACTCATTCTACCACTATGATCAAACCTGTACAAAAATTAAAATTCTAGTTCGTTTATCCTTATAATTAAATCAAAGCTTACAAGGCAATTTATGAAGCAACACACACGCTTCCAAGACCTGACAACCTCCAACTTTTAATGTCTTATCTATGGCCTATGGCACATTCCTGAACGGAACTGGTTATGCCTGCCATGAAGTCTCGCTTAAAAGCTCAGCTGGTCAATAAACGTTGTAGCATATGCATATACAGAGTCGCTATCGCGTGAACGACAGCGGTTCGGGCTTTCACTTCAAGCACAACGCCACCGATAGTTCCACGTCAAACAGCCCATTCGCCACCAGTCTTACATTGTACCACAAGGGGGGCATAGGCCAATACTTCCGTGGCATAATTGAATTCGCCTATCTAAGCACCTTGCGACTGTAATTTATGATTTATGCCATATACATTTTTTTTGTATAAACAATTTGTTTCCATCTGGGAGATTTCCAATTGCCATTGTAAGACTTATTTCTAGTAACATAGAAACTCACGCCATCGTCGCAACTGGTAGCTGAACCTACTATTACAGGCGTACCCTTCACAGAAAGGAACGGCCACGCAGGCGATAATTACAGCTAAGTCATAAACGTAATTGGTTTGTGACATAAGTTACGGTCGTGATCTTCGCTCTTAAATGCATTATCCACTGTCACAAAAGCGATGGGTTCCAATGTGCAGTAATTCATGAAAATCTTCAATAGTGAGTTCAATACACAAACAGGAAAAGGTTACAGTAATACATAAAATTATGCGTAAAACGTGTAGATCCCAATTATCTTTTAGGCATGCAAAGTACATATCCAAACATCATAATAATTATCGCATTACTGACCTTTGCTAAATCTGGAATGTCTCCTTTATCAATACCAACAGACTAAAAGGAAAAAAACAGATCCTCATTAGGTTCAATGTAGTTACACAGAGGCCTTCAATTTCACTTTATGTGCTTGTAGCTAAATGTAACATGTACATAACAATTGTTAAAGCTATTCACACAGTATTTGGGTAAAGTGTTTTGGATATCATACATTTTCTTCAATACCAAACTAAAAGCTTATTAGGGGATTTTCCAAGACAGCCTTGCCAGAATGTCACAGCAATATGCAAAACACGGTGGCATGTTTGTGCACAGCATTATTAAAATAATGACACTGCAACATATTATAGCTGCAATGTCGTTATCAGCCACTTACCAGTAGATATTTTACAGTAAACCTATATTCACCACTAACAAAATCAAACAATACCGCCAGTACAGGTAAAGTACATTGGTTCTTATGAGTGTAAACATGCTGTATGCTCAGCTTTAAGACCCCTTATATGAGGGTTATTTGGCTTGCAAGTATTATACGGACTCTCGATTTTTTATCACCATTAGCAGAATAAAATGATAAAACTGGTGTTTTCCGACACCTTATCAACAGAAATATACCAGTAAAGAATGTAATATATGTCAAAGTTTATAAAAAAAAACACAGGCCATAGAGAACCATGCATTAAAGGTACTTAAATTTTAGGTACCGGTACACTTATTGCGAAATGAGAATTTAAACAAATTCACTTTGCCAACCCATTTAGTCCTTAAGCTTATTAATTAAGGCATCCAAGCCATAGAAGCGAGGGACATGCTAAATGAACATAGGAGTACATCTGCTGCCCTTAAAACAATGCAAGAATTGGATTGACTAAATTAATTTTAAGATTATTGCCAATGATATAGGTCAAGCATAAAACTATATGTAAATCCCTATAAAGTCAGCAATAAATTGACTATAGCAGTTACCAATGTGATACAAAAACAATCAAAGTTGTCAAAAACTGAGAATAAAGAATTCAAATCAATACCACAGGAAAATACATCGATAGAAACATTTAAAAACTAATTTGCTAAGCTGGAAAAAGAGCAAATAAATCTATTTCTTGGTATTTTTGAAAAGAGATCAGCAGAACATAACTCGTTTACTAAATAGTGTGAGAGAACAACTTTTATAATTTAGTAGGCAATGATAAAAAATCTAGATTCTTGCCATAAAACCACTTTCTCACACTCCTTTAAAAGATGCATTAAGATACCTTACTCACCTCACACACTTTTAAAAATTCAGAAGTTCTGTCCATCCGCACTAAGAATCTTTTATAAATATCTAATGCTTCTTTTCCTTGTTTCTTGTTCATTTCAAAGAATTTTTCTGAAATATAGCAGCACAAGTCAACACAAACAGCAACTATCTATCTTTGAAACTAAAAAAAATACAAATCAAGCAAAACAGAAAGCATAACATAGGGCATGAAAAGTAAAGCAAAACGCGTCGACAAAAAGAGCAAAATAGGGTAAGAGAAATTTCAGCAGTGTAAAACCCAGATGCACAGAGAGAATTACCGAAGACACTTCACAAGAGCTACTTCGCCGTGTCATATAAATTTTTTCAGTAAACCTAGAATCAACTATCAATAGGCCTCCACTATGAGCATCCAAACTGTGTATCCAATCTTTCCTAGAGCTGCAACTTTTATGAAAACACCCACAAACGCTAAAATGAACATGTCTGGATTCATGTTAAACTCAGCAACAAGCAGACTTGTTCTCTTCTGTTTGACAATGACCACACGAGCTTTCTCAGACGGAACCTCCAGCTATCTGGAAGGTTTGACAGTGGCTGCATGAGTCATCTCAGGCGTGAGGTCTTTCTGGCTATTTTGCCAAAAGGTGCACAACCTCAAACAGACGTAGCTTCTCTGCACCTCACTTCCATGAACGAGTCTTTCTACCATCTGTAACGGCAATTTTCCTTTCAATTCACAAACTGGACTTCTAAAGCTTTCCTATTCCTATGGGTAGCCGCTTCGAGAAAAACCCAAGAGGGCATGTAAGAATGCCATACCTCACAACTGAACCGTATAATCGTACTCTCCTTACCGATGTTTTTTTGAGGGGAAGCCTGAAGCATTGAAAAATTGATTAAGAACCACACCTGGCAACAGAGACAAATGGAATAAACGGCTACCTACCCGTCATTCAGATACATGTACAAACACAAGCTATTATTCTCTACCATCCATCCGTGGAGATCTAAACGACCAATACAACAAATGCTATACGTGTGGAGTGAGTGCCGCAGATGAAACACACAACGGTCTGAACAACCAAAGGCTATAAATAAAACACAAAAACGACAGAAACAAAAGTAACAAAGGAGCGTCGGCTTAACTAAAAAGGGACTTCTCCACATAATGTTACCTCTGCGACTTTGAGAAATTTGCTGACACCCTCCATTCTGACAACAAACTTCTTGTAGATGTCCAAAGCCTCTTTGCACTGCTTACGGGACATATCAAAGTACTTCTCTGGAAATGAGAATTAAGGCAGGACTTATGCCTAACTGATCAGAAGACACTCAGCACTCAGGGGGCTAGTAGTGACAGACAGTACCCGGCACATCGCGCCTTTCTTATGCTGAAACGGAAGGCATCTTGGTGAAATAACTCAAGGGCTTCGGCCAAGCAAACATTTATAAAACATATTACAAGTACTATTCATCATATAATTATTGTGTTTTATCACAGTCGGCATATAATTATTGTGTTTTATCACAGTCGGCATATAATTATTGTGTTTTATCACAGTCGGCATATAATTAATGGGCTATTATCGACAGAATTTGGGCAATGATGATGGTTACCACAGATAATTTTGAGGAGTAAGACAATATAACCTATGGCTGTGATTTACATGCCTATGGGTTTGACCGATACAAAAGCAAACTAAACAAAGGTTTGTCTGATTTGATTGAATATTACGACTACATAGAGCGATAAATGTTACTTGTGTGAACCAGCAGTACTTTCTTTTAACCGATTGTGAAAAAGCTAGTGAACCTTTGCCCCTGCACTTCTGGAAATGAGTTTTGGTCATTTTTGCGGTCACAAAAACTTGATCCAAGACAATGCTTAACACAATGAAATGGGGTTCGCTGAAACATGGTGAACAGGGTTCTGCCCCAGGAGTTGTCGATCTGCCGCTTAGCCTGCTTACCAAATCAGCCGGTTCTATATACTTATGGAAATTATGTTTTCAAACTCCCGAAAAGGCACATTTCGTGTCTCGAGGTAAAATCTAGACAAAACAATCGCACTAGGGTTTCAGTAGCTCCTTTCTTACATATTGCATTCTTAGCAAAGATACAACCAACTGTTCTTCAACCAGTTTCCAAAGAGATATGGAAATGCATCACATACATCTTCCATAAAAGCTACACTGAAAAAAATAAATGTTCTTCTAAATTACGCATCCACAATTGCATTAAAATTGACTGGAAAGCAAGCCACTGCCCCAAGAAAACAGTAGCATAGCCAAACCTCGACCCTTTATATAAAAAGTCCAGTGTTGAAGTGGCAAAATTGGTTTAGTATCCATGCTGAATACATAAAACGATATCAATATATTGCTCTCTAAGATGGGACATAAAGCCTACTGAACTTACCTAGAAGGTTTATAATGCCATCATTGTAGCAGGCAAACAGACGAATGAGGTCTTTGAACTGGAGCATGAAGCAGGCGTTGATGACACCGTTGGAAAGTTCGTTGGGGGACACATCAAACTCCAGCAAGGCATCCACCTGGCGCTGCAGGACAGGCAGCGTCTTCAGCAGCTGAATGGAGAGCCAAACATTAGTATCAGGTCCACAGTTGTGCACATGAAGGCTAAAGCTGGTCAAAAGACCTCACAGGGCAGTGCAATTGGTTTGGATAAAAGACGCCCCAGGTGTATATGTCAGGAAACGAACATATGACTTTCAGATTTGCAGCTTGCTTAATAACTGAGCTAGGGAGGCCCCCTCCACAGCTGTATGGGGCAGGTATTAAATAGCATTATTTCATGTTACTGGGTTCACATTTGCATCATGTGGAAGTAAAAAATTCTTGTAGTTTAAGACTTATGTTTAAAACTTATGTCGGGGACAGCTATTTTAATGATATTAATGACAAGAAAATTATGAAATTTCATCTTTTTTTATAGTAAATAAGTTTTTGTACCCAACAATTGAATACTCATTACCTTTTCTGCATTCATTGTTCGTAGTAAACCATCTTCTTTTCTGCAATTACAAGTGAAAAGAAGTTATTCTCAAGATAATGCTGTGTATCTTTATAAAGTCATAACATAACAAGAGATATTCGACCATAGGTCGAGGACGAAAATACATAAATACATTTGGAAGCTGTATTAATGGCGACGTTACGAGTCGTCAGGGCCAATTTTGGCTAAAGGGCCTTATAGGGGCAATTTGGGCTAAATGCTGCCTTCGACAGGCAGTGTGCTTAATTGGACATCCACTTTGAAGCCAAGAGCGCTTCTCTTGAAGCAATATTAACGGTACTTTTGTATCTTTTATTTATTATGTCTTCGTGACTTCACGAACTTCATTTGACGATCACGACAATATTCGCGATGGCTTCTATTTTGTTAAGTATACCTATTTACGAAATCATGGGTGAACTCATGAACTTGTGGGTGATGGTAGCTATTGCCAAATTAGCTGAACATCAAGGAGGCCCAAATTTTCGTAGGAGCACGTAAGCTATGACGTTGACGCACACTTAGCCCCCTCGCCATAGGTGTCTCTGAAGGCGACGTGTTTAAGTGAACATGAAATTTAGTTCTCAAGAGCGATTGCTTGACTCATTATGAATGGCGCTACGAATTTTACTTTTTATCTAATAATACGTCATCGTGATGTGACATGACGTCATTTGACGTTCGCGCAAATGCTCAAGATGGCTTCTATTTCTTTAATATGTCTACTTATCAACTCGGATTATGACAGCTATTGCCAAAGTGGCTAAAAGTAAAGCAAACCCAACATTTCGTAGGGGCACGTTAGCTATGACGTCATTTTTGATGCATACTTATCCCCTGCGCCAAAACAGTTACACACGGCACAAACTGTCCCTGAACACGACCTGCAACGTAAAGCGACCCGAAATTCGCCATACCTTATAATAGCTGAGTAATAGCTTATGTACGATGTGTGACGTCATGACGTCATAGTGACGTTATGACGTGACGCACGACAACGTCCAAGTGGCAATACGCAAAGGTTTACTGCCAAAACTTATTCGATTGAAGAGCTAGGCGATAGAAAGAATAGTCCTTCAGCTATGGCTTGACGAAATGGCCAAAAGTTGCATTAGTTCATCATTGCGGAGACACGGAGACCTAGGACAAGAACAAAGAACACTGCATGCGAAGTGATATAGAAACTCATTCGTTTCTTTTACTAGTTCTCTGCCGATCAATGGTCCCTACCATTTGGCGTAAAGATCACAGCTCTGGCATGTTTTTCTTAATTTTGACGTTGTTTTAAAGATTGACACAATCTCCATTCACTCATCATTGGTGGCCCCGCAAAGGTGTCGTCCCACTTTGAAGCGCTCTAGCGCCATAACTGAGCAACATCCGCCTGATTGAAGCATTAAGTGATCTGTAGATGCTTATAGGCAACTAGTTGGCCAAAAGAATGCAATTTTAGCATTTTTATCTGATTTTTGACGATTTTTCTTTCAATGGCAATAATCTGTATGTTTATCATTAGGCCAGTGGCTTCGTTGCCATGGAAACAAAAAGTAATACAGATATCGCCGTGTTTTTCTTATAACTTGCTTTAAGGTGATATTACCTCACTGTGTGGTGAAGAAGACTGAAATAGCTTGAGCGGAAGTAGGTCATATTCGATCAAGTTCATTTTTCCCCATAGGATCCCATGTTAAACGATTTCGACTATATACCGAAAAGTAATATGGCTATGGAACCATGTTGACAGATTATGACTCAGCTTAGTATTATCCATCCACAGGTGCAAGCATTGAGTGATGGCTTGAATAGGACACCCGTGGGCGCCTCTGCTAACACCAAAAAGCCGTATCTTTCACCATTGACCAAATTTTTAAAAAATCCTGTGACGTCACTATTTGCTTCAATCGCATGCGATAAGCACTGAGGCTACTATGTATCATGTTTAACTAAGAAAAAAATGCCGGTGTCGCTTGATGGAGGCACTTGTGAAATACACGACAAAAACATTTTTCCCAGCCTAAAGATACAGCGCTTTAACATGGGAAGTCCCATAGAGAACTGCCGTTGGCCCTGGAACCGGAAGTAGGATAGGAACATATTGTTTTTAGTTTGCAGCTATACGAGGAACTACGTTTTCTACAATATGATGCTACTCACTCATTTTTGGGATCTTTTCCTGATTTTTGACGATTTTTTTTGATGACGATGACGTACCAAAAGTGACGTCATCGTGACGTCACGTGACGCATCAGAGAACTCTAATATTCGGCACAACTCATCTCAATTCATATAATTTCTATGGCATATTAGAACATCATAGCGATAGTTTGATGGCAAATGTGCCCAAAAGCGAGAAAACTGACAGAGGTCATTTAGTGCGTTTTCCGCAAAACGTACGACCATTTTACTCGAAATGAGTATTACGCATCAAAAAGTGAACAATACCCGAAAACTGCGCCTTAAAGTGTAGCACATTTTGAAACTCACTCGGGATCTCTAGCTTTAATATTAACGGAGATATATGCATTCTTAGTTTTTTTTCCAAAAAACCGCTGTGACCTTGACCTTAGACCTTTTGACCTGGGTGACGAGTATGTTCTAGCCCTACTGCGTGGCTATAAGGTATTGAAGCCTGCGAACCGATGCATGCTGTTGTTAGGCCATAAGAAGACTTCCCGTTTTTGCGTGAAACAGACATACATACATATATATATAGAAACAGACAAACAAACACGACCGACCGACATATGACGAAAATTGAAAATTTTCGTCATAACAAAGGTACCTTTCGCTGTGTCAAGTTACTGATCGAAAACAACAAAAAAAAAAAGCTTGCCCGGGACTCTGGAGGTATCTGTATTCTGGGGCAATTGTGTGTCTTGAAGCCAACAAGTGCAAGGCTGTCCGACTTACCCTCTTTTCACTTTGCAGAAGTCAAAAGCCATACATCTGTAGGACATAGACTTCTCGTTCAGGTACTTGGCATAACGACGTATGAATGTTGACATATCATAACCTGGAGCAAGGAGAACACTGCCATAACACCATACAATATATAACAACATAATAAACATTATGTAGGTCAATCATGTGTGCCAGTATCAGAAGAATTATGGTTCCAAAGGCCTGCAGATATTATAACATAGAAACTGATACTATATACTAAACATAGCAGACTATATTGGGCTTGTTCTAAGGGTGTGACCACAAGGTCACTGCAGTGCACGGTCTAAAATTTCACAATTTGCCTCAATTTAACCTTTTGTGTGTTAGAGGGTGTTGTCTGTGTGCATGTGTATTTGTTTGATTGGGGCTGAACGGCATTTTCAGCCTATAGTGTGCATGCGTAGAGTAGATGATTGGTTTTAAGCAGAATGCTTGAACCTTTTGTCATATCTTGACAATGGGAAGTGTCAAGGTAGCGGAAACAGGTCTCCATGAGTTACTCCTTACTCTATACAAAGGAAGACAAACTTTAACATGCACAAGCATAGATATGTGCACAGCAGGGGGTTGAACCATTCACCAGCAGTCCACTCGATAATAGCCAAACAACTGTGTAAGGGGTAATGAGGCACAGTGTTTTTGATTTTGGGTAATGGTTAAATCAATGGGGATCTGGTATATTCACGTTTTTCACGTTGTCAGCATAGTATATCACTAGGTGTGTTGTACTGTGAAATTGTCTTTGTTATTTACGATAAACCAACAACCAACAAAAGATCAACATTTTGATAATCTTGTTGAATGTGAGTGTTTAGTGAGTGTGAAATTTAATCTGCTTCAGTTTACCTGTGCTCAAGGGAGGGTGTGGAGGCATATACCACCGTTAAGATGCACTTGTGATATATAGTACAAACAAGTCAAAAGGATCAATGAGAACCCAGGCAATAAAAAACAATATCTTGTAACTCAATGTGATAATTTCTATCATCATATATATGCACAATAAATAATTACATATCCATCCACAATTAATTCTAAGCATATCTAAAATGTGAAAAAAAACCTTGCTTTTTACCTTGAACACCAGCCTTGTCCAGGAAGCTACTTAAGTTGAATGTGCAGTTATTTGAAGCCAAGTATTGAGTAAACCTCTGAAATCAAAGTAAATTTTCTATTAGTTTGGTGCTAAATAGCACAAATATGATATACCAATACCAGGCTTCGATGACCATAAAACAACAACACCTGGTTTCTGGTAGTTATTCCTATGAACTTTTTAATTAAAAAAACACAATAAATACAATAATTATTTTTAGATACTGGCATAAAGGGATATAATGCAGAGATCATAGCATGAATCTGGCGTTACATATATTAAAATAGGCAACAGTGCCTAAAGCCATTGCACATTATTGGAGATCATTGGTAGCCAACTTGTTAAGTCTCAAAAGGATTGTCGTTCCACATATCAGAAAGCCATGACTATACCAGTGGATACATCCTTACCTCATTCCCATAGTTCATAAGATTGTGGATGGATACAAGTCCTTTGAACACAACCACCCAGTTGTGGTTTTGAGTCCTCTCAATAAGCAGATTAGCCAGTTGTGGAATGGATACATTGGGTTCATTTGTGCAGTGAATCAAATCTGAAATATATAATATAAGCATAATTGAAAGTAAATAAAGTAAAGTTACAACAACTTAAACATATAACTAGACAATGGTAACTCTGCTATTTTTGAATGTAATTTTGCTGGGGGATCTATGCAATATTTTAGACAAAGACTTGTTGTTTTCATCTTCAGCAAAAGTCTGGTACTTATATCCTGCAGGCAAATATACAGCAAATATAAATATGTTGAACTACTGTAAACTGCCTATTTGAAGCCGCATACATATTATAAGCTGCACCCCAACTTTGGCCTAAAAAACCGTGTTGGCAGGCACCCAGAACCATTTCCGGAAAACTACATATAATAAGCCGCACCCGGACTTTGGCCTCTCGACCCCCTCCCCCCTGTATTCCTGCTTAATCCCATCCAGTCAACCAAACCAATTAATTGTTTATACAAGCAGTCGTGACCATTAACAACAACAGTCAGCTCTCCCTCTCCGATCGCACCTCTTATCCAGTGTCACACCAGTGGCTGGCTCCCCTGGCCCCTACCAAGCCAATTAATTGTTTATACAAGCAGTCGCGACTACTAACAACATTCACCTCTCCCTCTCAGATCGCAGCTCTTATCAAGTGTCACACCAGTGGCTGGCTCTCTTCTCTCTACCCAGTATCTAGTTCCTGTCTACCCCTCCCCCACCAAAAAACAATTTCATTGCAACGGGTGCACCAAAATAAACTGTTTCTACTTGAGTGTCTAAATGGGTGTTTGTGGCGATTAAATGGTTGATCAATGTGTCAAGCGATCGAGAGATGTGGGTAAGCAGCCATATAGATCTGATTTCACCTCCCACTATTGAGTACTTGCTGACTTTGAGGTTCAAACATTCCATACACAGTGTCAATGGCTACCAGCAAGGGTAAGTAGCGATCTAGACGATTCTGTAGTCAGATACAGTTTTAGGCGCCCCCTGTCACTGGAATTGGTAAGCAATATGTACACACGTTTATGACATTTTACCACAAACACAAGTTTTGATTCTCAGTGTTTTGGTCACTGGCAGATAATTAGTGCTGGATATGGAAGGGGTTTATAGCTTGTTATGAACCGGAAGGCCTTGTACTTAATAGAATTAATAAATAGATAAATATATCTTTGACGGCAGTGTCTCAGTGCAATGTCCTGGCATTGAAGGTTGCCAGTAAAATAGCGCAGAATGATCTATGACTAGCAATATAGTGACAACAGCCAATCAGAGGTGCGTGCCGGCAAAATAGCCCAACTCAATCTGTAGCCGGTCACAGTCAAATATACACTGCCTAAATTATAATCTATTTCTTTATAATGAATTAACTTACTATTAATATTAATAAATACTATTTAGCAGCAATATCAATATTGTTAATTATACATACTTATTATTTATAATTTTTACTTATTAAAGCCCTAATTTTCTGCATGTAATATATTAAGCTTAAATATATTTATATTTAAGCTTAATATATTTTAAATCTATATCTTTATGCAATAGACTTCATTTCTATCATGAAGATTGAAACTGTTCACCAGAGCTATGGGAAAATTGCTATGCCTATAACTAGCAAAAGTGACTTTAGCTTTTAAATTATTTACTTGATTATGTAATATGTCAAGAGTGTATAAGCTTACCAATATTTGAAGACAGTTCTAATATTATTTAAAAGTTAAAGCTGCTTATACCGCAATTTTTTACTTAAATTATATTTTTTGTAATATTTTGGAAATACATTTAGAACACATTATCTGACTGTATAAATTTAACCTTCATGAAAAATAGATTTGTCATCATATGATGAAAGGTATAAAACTGCCGAAAGGTATATATTTCGATCAGGTAGTAAACAAGAAAGCCACTTTTTCACATGGGATGCACTAATTTTGCCCAAAAAATAGAGGCTTAACAACATATCTTGGTTTTTATTGCATACAATAGGTGTACTTCTATGCTAAGAGTATAAATACATCATTTCCAATCAAAATAACTTTTACATTTTGCAAGAAAAATATGGCTGGATGAGTAACTTGGACTTGAGCTTTTTAAGTCTCATGTCAAGTGTTGTCATGTGAAACTCATGGCCAAAAAGTAGACAAATGTTTGACCCCACCCACACTGACGCCTGGACCCTGGTGTCAGTAGTGACGGTGACACTTGTCACTGTGGGTGTCACTGGCTCTGTGCCTGTCGGTTCCTTCGTCAGTGTCAGTCACTTTGTCAGTGTCCCTGTCAAGTGTCACTGGCGACAATGTTGACGAAACTACAAGTCCCACATGCGTTACATCACAAATCAAACTATCACTGCAAGCATTATGTCCACAGTTATTCAGGAAGATACCTTTTGTTGGGCGTTTGACGGATTAATTTACTTACAGTCTAAATGTTTTTTCTTGGGCCCCATGATTTCCTCGGTCGTTGCCTTGCAAACCGACTTCGCTAGGCCTTGGCCAGCAATGCTGTGCCTGGCGGCGGTCACCCTGTCCGCCAAGCTTTGTCCAGCTATATTCGGTCCATGAATTAGCTTATTCATCTTGAAATTTAGTTGTCAAAGGGCCAGAGCGACCCTTTGGACACGAATCGACAGGATATCACCGTTCCTCCGGCTCCGAGGGGTGGATGCAGATTTTCCAAGATGGCGTATCGTGGCACTTTACCGGGTCACGTGAATAAGGGGATCCTATATTTTCACATCAGGTCATTAAAAGTTATGCAGCCAGCCGATCCTGCATAACATATCATATATATATATATGGTTCCATCATATATATGCAGATATATATCTGCAGCACTGTGATATACCCGGAAAGGTATGCACTAGTCTACATCGGGACAAGCTAAAAAAAACGAAAGGGCATATTGCGCGCAGTAACCTTAAATCCTTAGGCCACATATTATTCTGTTTAGCCGCTCTCATGAAACCTCAGTATTGTTCATATGTCGCTGACTATAAGATCTACAAAACGAGCGTATGGCGGCTTCATATGGGCAAATTGTGTAGGATCACCTCGTGAAATGTAACTGTTATTTTGTTCTAAGTTATGTAGGACGGTTTGGGCAGTCGGACGTTTTGGGCCCCAACAAATTAAACGGGTCCATTATTTAACCGAGATCGAGCGGCTGGGAGGGTAGGGGGGCGGACGTGTGAGCTTCAGTATGGCCGGGAACAGTGCGTAAAAAGGCACGGGAAAAGCGTTAATTAGCAGTACGTATGTTGACACGCCAATGGCCTTGGCCTCTTTGCTCGCTATGGGACTTGTGACGGCCTCCTCGCGGACCTAGATCTACCTATTAAAACAATGAGATTAGCAAGGTATGAAACAAATCTGGGGACATATATTCTTTGTATTCTTTGATGATCGTGTTGTGCTTGGACAAAAATTAGCGTGTAACTGTGCATTATGTTATAGGTGTGAAAGTCATGATCCTGACCCGTTTTGGGCAGTCGGACGTTTTGAGTTCTCACACCCGTTCGGCGTGCAAAATATACCTATATATGGTTGGTTAGCAACCATATATAGGCATATTTTGCCTATATATACACCATGTGTATATAGGATGTGTATATATATGTTTTCGCGGAGCATGACCTAGCTGTTTCAAACTGAGGAGCTCGCGATCTTTAATAAAATTGATACAACTTTATAAGGGCATATCAATAATAACACGGGGGAGGGGGGTAACAGCACACGAATAGCACGATTAACAACCCCGCTTCCCCCTGCCGGCAACCCCGTCCGTGGCCAGTAGCTGCAGGGTCAGCATTTGCTAATCCCGGCTCCCACACTCCCCCCTCCCCCCTTCCCTCCGCCACCCCGAGCCGCCACTGCCCCCACCCGCACACCGCGGCGGCCAGATGGAAGCACGGATTGGTAGTGTGCACGTACCCTCCTCTTCCTCCCTTAAAATTAACAATTTTAGCACAAGTCAGAAAATCCATCTCTTAGGTGACTATACTTAAATTTGCTAAGGCGGCCAACGCCGGAAAGAATAATTATAAGGTTAATTTATTGCAGAAAGCTGAAGGACAAGTGCGGGGTGCAAAGCAGATTTCATCCTGACTCCGAACTTGGTCAATACTATTTTTGTCGTATAATTTAATTTAAAACCTAAAAATCCCTCTTTTTGATATTCTGATTAAAATGTTGCCCGGTATAACCTAGCTGTTATTGAAACACACGCAGGCACTGTTGGCCAGTGAAGTATGAAATAATTAATGGTCCCCGGAAAAGGAATTGCTTCCGGGTCACCAATGTAATTCGGAATACCGTTAAGGTCCAGTTTATTTGATCATTTTACTGAAAATCTGGCCATGTAGAATTGAAACTAAGCCGCAGCTGTTTTCTGTGAGTATTTAGATAATCAGAAATGCAAGCAAGTTGAGCTTGGCTGGCGAAACCTTATCACACCGAATGTAAAACCTATTTCCGTGTCGTCTATCACCAAGCCTGGGACAGTGCCAGTGTGGGACTGGGAGTGGGAGAAATGAAACTGTGTCTGTATATGTGAAACTGACGTGCAAATAAACTAGGAAGTCGCCGTCTTGAAGTGTGTCAACTACCCATTTTAAAGTTTAAATGTCTTAACCTGTTAACGTGTAAGGATAGCAGTGCATGGCAACCCTGCCAAAGAGAATACGATGTATATATAACTTATAAGGCAAAGTGAGCTAATCTCTATCCTTGGGTAACCTCGACCCCCACATGCTATTTTTGTTAATGACGCCACCAATCGAAAAAATTTCGCCCAATTGATTTTTCGATCACGATCTTAGGGATACCCCTGATAACTAGACACAGATACGCTAGATAATAGGCATGTTATTTTTTTGTCAAATTTGAATTAAATAAGTCTTGCAACCCAACGTTAACAGGTGTATAAGCAGCTAATCTCAAAAGTTAAGACACATGAGTTTCAAAAACAAGCAGTATGCCTTATTAGCACTGAGTATTATAGCTTATTTTATAATAAAGAGTGACAGCAGACGATGTTTACAACAGGTGTGACATCATGACAGTTCTTCCCCAGACCAACTTTGACCTTGGGAAAGATCAAGGTTACCCCACCTTTTTTACGACCGTGGTCTAACCTCGATCCCCTCTTTCATTTAACGTAATTTTCTAACCATATATATTATAAATACATCATTTTTTAGCAGTTGATGGTCATAAATACATGCAACAATAACGGTCCGGCCCTGCTTCCGCATATTCTGACGTAAACTAATATTCAGATGTGTTGTAACGTAAAGGATTTATTTTGGCATCGTAACGCATCCATTCCAAATGGCATTTCTTGGCGTGATGCCCATGAAGTATTCTGTATTTGCGTTATGACTGCCGTGTAATAAGACTAATAAATATAGTTTCATGGGACCGTTTTATCTATCGTTGCGTAGTAGAAGCACAATTATGAGAATTAATATTTTTGCTTTCACACACTAACGATCACGATACGCAGATTCAGTCACCCATCTATCCCAGGGGGTCGAGGTTAGACCACAGGGATCGAGGTTCGACCATGCCCCCCACTGCCTTTCAAAAAATGAGCATTCCCGACATACTGCAGATGTTTTTTTTTTTTTTATTGAAATACATTATTTGAATACCACTGGATACTGTTTGAACAAAAAATAAGTTCATTTCACATTATTGAAAAAAATAGACGCTTTTGTGTCTTAAGGGGTCGAGATTAGCCCACTTTGCCTTAAATATTTATTAGATAGCTCACTTGACTTTTAATTTGTCAAATCCTACTCAATGCAAATTAGGAATATTAAGGAATCTACCCTCTGTCACTTTTCACATGATTAAAAACTATATATTAGACTCAAATACGATAAAATCTATATAGAATCTGATATCAAATCACCAATAGGGGTAGATCTATATAATAAATATTTTTTATTTATATAATTTATTATTAATAACTGTGTCTGTATATGTGAAACTGACGTGCAAATAAACTAGGAAGTCGCCGTCTTGAAGTGTGTCAACTACCCGTTTTAAAGTTTAAATGTCTTAACCTGTTAACGTGTAAGGATAGCAGTGCATGGCAACCCTGCCAAAGAGAATACGATGTATATATAACTTATAAGTATTTATTAGATAGCTCACTTGACTTTTAATTTGTCAAATCCTACTCAATGCAAATTAGGAATATTAAAGGGAACCGCCAGCCTGGCCTCTAGCGCTGCTTTACCGATTCATATAATACCTAATTATCTATCCTCCAAATTACAGAATTTTTCGTTCTATCTATAGCTCACAATAAAATTTAGAAGTGACCGCCGGGCACGACTTCGCCGCCTACCCAGGCGGCAGCCCTTTTTGGAGGTGTGTCCGCGATTGACCAATCAGGAGGCAATACTCTAATTTATTCAAGCCGGAAATTGCGCCTAATGTGTGAGCAAAACAAGAGCGCGTGATCATCGCTAATATAAAGAGCTGCGGTTCTAACTCAAATCATGGCATTGTTGCGGAGTCAATCGTCACAAGACGTATATCAATTTGTTCGGATGGTACATTTCCATAAAACACTAAGAACATGTTCTACTGCGCGGCTTGGAACTGCCGCTGTTCATCTGTAAATCGCGACCCTGATCTCTCTCTCAGCGAGTGATAATGCGGTGCCACATGAATAGTCACAATACGCGTCACTGCTCCCGGCAAAATGGCGCTCTGCTCGACATTGCTGGGGGCAGGTTGCCTTAATTTTTTTCTCCTTACCAGTCGGCCGAAACGAAGCGTTAACACTCGACAATTTAACTTTAAGATGTAAACTTTCGGTGCAGATCATGATTAAATTAGGTTGGACACCCGCTTTAAGGAATCTACCCTCTGTCACTTTTCACATGATTAAAAACTATATATTAGACTCAAATACGATAAAATCTATATAGAATCTGATATCAAATCACCAATAGGTCTAGATCTATATAATAAATATTTTTTATTTATATAATTTATTATTAATTAATCATATCTATATATATTTATTGATAACATTTGGTATTCCCATTAGTGAAATCATTTATAAATTAATCAGAAATGGTAGCCTAATGCTAAAGCAGTTTATATCAGATTTTTTTCTTTTGATAAATAATTATATATCAAATAATTGACAAAGTAATCATTATATTATACCATTTCTTTGCTTTTATAATTTTTACTTTAATATAAATTTAAGATATAGATATCTAATTTCTTCTATAATTATATAATGTTTCTTTTTTTGATGTGTTATTATAATAAATATAAAAATTTAAAGCTTAGGTAGCTGAATACATCATTTAATTTCAGTTTCGGTTTGGCTATTACCTTGTATCTCAACAGTGGGAGTGGCTAGAGGGGCTGTACTGAAGTATATGGTCATACCAGAATATACCATACCATTTTCTATTACATAAATGAAAAGTGTCTGACTTGTAATTACTACCAGCTACATAAGCAGCTACATTCTTCCAGTCCTTAAATTAGGGTAGGATTGATAAAAAGTAGTAGAGGGCTGACAATACCTTTGATGGACTTTAAACATTGAAACAGTGTACAGTGGTCTAACTTATACATGAAGTAATTAAATATGTCTCAACATGTATTTTTGTATTTAGCACTGATCTGATCAATATTCATATTTTCTGGCCAACCCTAATATATAGTTCTACACAGCAGAAGCTATGCCACTCTAATAGCAGCCAAAGTGTTTGCCAACTCCCTAACAACTTGGTGTATTCATGTGACTTATATATAGTGAATAGATTTTTTATTGTCTGTGATAAGACTAGTGATAAGGTCTTATAAAACACTGACACCACAAAATGTAGTAAACTAATTTTTAATATATTTATGATTTATTTTTTACAGGGTGGACAGTGGTCTTAGATTCCAGCCACTGATGTGTACTGCAGCAGGATGCTGATGGTTCAGCCCATTTAGAATGCCAGTCGTGCAACCATCGATGACATTCATGCAGCAGTGGCAGAAATGATGAATAACACAGTCAGAAAAACCAGACGAAAAGAATTATGTTGTATTGTTGTAGTCACCAGAGAGCCTTCACCACAGTCAATAATATAGAAACCCTGATGAAGGCTGCCTTATGCTGTACCAAAACAGCTGATTTCTGTCAGCCATCTTCAGACTGCTTCATGTTGCTGGGCAACTCCGTGTGATGTTGCCAAGCACCCTAGTGTCCCGTTAGATGTCCACAATCCGCAATCTCGTGTTTGGCTGTGTGTCAGACCGCAGCCAGGAGGCTTTTGCTTCAGGAGCTGATGCCCCTGGTTCCCGCACTCCAAGGACACAGAAGAAACCTGTAAAGTAAGTGGCAGACTCACTCTAGTAGAAAGAACTTTAATTTTAGTTCTCCATTAAAGGGCAACAGATGGTATTCACCACCTACCAAACGTTACTGGTTACAGGATACTTTAACCCTATATGATTCTTTACATATTACCTTATGCCTTTTGTTTTGTCTGCATCTGTATTTTAAGTGTTTCATCCATGTAAGTAACCTGCCAGTAAAATATTGCATGAATGCTGAAGAACCAAAGAATTTGGGAGTACCACATTGAAATGTAACAGTTGCCATGATGATTGCAACATCCACCTTGTTGTACTTGGTACAGGGCTTTTTAATGCTTTATTGAGTTTGTTATTGCTATGCTTTGTTCACTTTGCAGTTGCTATGCTTTGTTCAGTTTGCAGTTGCTATGCTTTGTTTTTGTTTGCAGTACTATCCTTTGTTCAGCTTGCTTTTTTGGTATGCATTATTGAGTTTGCAATTGGTATGCTTTCAGTATTTATTTGTTAGGCTTTGTTTAGTTTCAATTGCTCTGCATTATTCAGTATCAGTTCCAAAGCCAAACTTGCGTAATTCCTTTTTTTTATTACAATATAGCTTGAGGCAATGAGAAACTTGACTCGCACATTTGCATCCTTTTCCTCTTGTCAATCACCTTTCAGTGAGTCAGTTGGCCATATAGCTCCATTTTTACATAGTAGCAATTAAGCGGACAGGCTAATCAACATGATTTCTTCTTCACCATAAAGTTCTATTTGGATAAAGTTTTCAACCATGGTTGGATATGTATGTTTTATTTAGCCTAGCTACAAATCTTCACAACACGATCCCTGATTAACTCCTGTTAAAGCACTAATGAAGCAATGCTGTGCTAATGGCACTGGCATATCAGTTTGAGAACCAATATTGGCATATTGCACTTCCCAATTTATCAATTAATTATTGACAATCCAACCTGTTATATACGTATGCAAATTTGAATATCAGACCACATTATTATATAAGGAAAGCTTGCTAGTTTTACTTAGGTTTTTACTTTAATGTGAATTTTTTCTTTCAATACTCCCATTACTGGTGATTTCTTTGTAATGTAGAATGCCAGTAATCTGATTTCTTGCCATTTGTTATATATTTGTAACAGATTGACAACCTCCTGTTCCATTATTATATTTGTCCAACCTTTTGACTCAGCTGTAAAGCCTGTCATTTCATGAGTTGTAAAACTTTCATTTTATGAGATGCAACATGTTTACAATCTCAAGTGGTAGATTTGATATGTAATCTACATATACACATTTTTGTGGTTGTGCTGTTCTTCTGCAACTATGCTGACCTGAATCCAAACTTTAAAAGCTCTGCCTCTAGATCAGTGTGCCCCTCTGCCTGCCTGCATCTCATTGGCTGAACCTGAATCATGTCTGCCAGTCCCAGACCTGCTGAAAAGGTGCAGAGGTCCTGTGCACTCGGCAGCGGCAAGGGTAAAATTTCACCACCAGGCATCGTAGTGGTGTCTGCCCCATACCCGCCCCATGGTGAGGACAGCGGGCTAACAGAGCAGTGAGTACTTGCTTTGTGCCTCAGCTAGATACCTATTCCTCCCTCTATGCTCGTTTTGCCGTCTCCCTTGATCCTTGGGGTCTGCCGTGGCATGTGCATCGTTCAAGCTTTGCATTCCATTCCTGGCTGTCATTTACAAAACGTGTTTTATGTTCCATCTGTTTGTTCTCTTTTTTTATGGGTAAGTCTACAGTTCCTGCATATGAGGCCACTTTTTGAGTGTTTTTACATTGTCGTGGAGCTTGATATTAGGGGCTTCCATGCTTATGCTCCAGTCATTGCCAGCTAGTCCCGGTATTTTTTTTGCAATTAACCTATTCAGTTTGCCAAATATTTATATCTTGCATGGGAAATATGATTAACCACTATAATTGTATTGATGTATTATTGCATAAATGTTCTTTCATTTACACTTCAAATTAACATTGATTCACCTATTCATATTAATTATCGCTTAATTACCATGTTACCTGTTGTTCCAGTTGGTATATAAATTGCGGACAGAATTATTGATTATTTACATTTCTGTCTGTAATATTACATCATGGAAGCTATATTTGAGTGATTTTTTTTTGTCCTATTTCATAATTGGGTTGTCACATTAAACATCAAACCCCCTTGAGCCCTCTGACAGCTAACACACCCTGGTTCGCATTTGATTTTTTTTTTACAAACGTAGCATTGTCTCGTTCTCCTGAGAGGATCCTCGGGCCCCGTTCAGCCCAAATGTGCAGTACAAATGTGCCATCCAGAACCGATCCGTCCATACCCTTATGTTCCTGTCATGCATATGTGTGAAAGTTAACAATAAACAATATAAACAATATTTTTATTTTGGTAGTATATAGTAACAATCTGGTTGCTTTACTGTTATGACTTAGTTTTGAAATCCTTTCTTTCATCCCATGCAAATACAATTATTGCCAACTGTCAACCGCTGAAGTCAATCATATCCTATTTCAGTTTTTTTAGTAAACCTGCAAGATTTTTCATATGCAGTACCCAGCGAGAATACATACCCTCGACAGAAACTTTTCTTTCAGATATTGTTGGTCGTCAGTTTTTCATTTCCCGGAAGACCAAAGAAGGACAGAACGTCGCTGAGTTATCGTGCACTGTTTTGGCCATAATGGTGGAAACTATGGCGGGTCAAGTTAAAAACTGTTTTTTAACGGTCCTGTCTGCACTCTTTGCAGGGTCAAGTTTGGTGTTCCTCTTGCGGATTCTTTGAAGGACGAACAGCTTCCATATCCACTCGTTGTAAGTATTTTTTTAATTTTCGTGAAGACATGTATCCATGACAGGCTCTGAATAAATTACAAATTATGTCTAGAAATGACATCAGCGCATTGGCCTGTATAATGGGTTCAAGCATAAGGACAGTATTTTTGCGATGTTCGCGTTTGTCTTGCAACATTTAGCACCAATTTGTAATACATACTAAGAATCTACCAAATCTGTTACTATATGTACAAGAAAAAGAAAAGATTTGTTGAAAAGTGTTACAATTTATAAAAGTTTTAACGCTGATAGAACTTATAAAATAATGCTTTTACAAACCTTATTCCTTGTGACTGTTTTTCAGGATATGCTAGTTTACGTATCCAAGGAAGGTGTGACCACTACCGACTTGTTTCGTAAGAATGGCAATCCACAGCACATTAAGTTCATCACTAAAAACCTGGCAGAGGGAAAGCCCATCACTCTCCATGATTATACATTCCACACTTTGGCAGCAGTCATCAAGGTGAGCTAAAGGGTGAAAGCTGCTGTTACGAGGTCCTTGATAGGAGTGCCTCAATTTGAGTGCAAATATCGTATCTTTGGATCACCATGGATGGACAAAAAGCCGTAGTTCTTCGTATAAGCCCTCGTTGATAAATTGCCCACTTCTCAAGTTTAATACCTGATATATATACAAGAGAATCGCCATAATTTTTTTTTTCTAAATGCCGGTGTGTTATTATTATTGTACTTTAATCTTGATAAACCGTAAGCTGTATATGTAGTTATGTCCCGAGCACAGTCGGGGTTCTAAGCCTAAGCTACGGCAAGTGCAAAGTGCATCGTACTTAATTCTGGTGTGCATACTGTTGTCCAGAGATCCACTTAATTATCTATTGTACAAAACAACCGTTCTAATGCTCACCTGGCGTTCCGCTGGCCCCTGCAATCGTTAAGCCTATGTTTCATTGTATGACGACTGAAGAAAATGGTCACCGATACACAACAAACTTGTGCTAGTGACTAATCAAGTGAACTGGTTGGGGGTAAATTACAAATTAATATCGCCATTGCAGAGGTTTCTCCTGAAGATACCTGGCGGTATATTTGGTCCCAAGGCTGAGTACCAACTCCTTGGGATATTAGCCCTCAATAACCGTATGCAGCAATATGACGCCATTCACAGGTAATGTACAACTACAACCAACACAAACGGTAATTTGATGATCGCCAAGTCATTTTTATCGCTTTAATGTCTGTACGAAGGATTATAAAGTAGGGGCAATATATCGGAATGGCTTCTGCAGCTCAGTTGGCATAAGCAGGCTAAGCTGTAGATACGTACGAACGTGAGTACGAACCCTAGCACCTCCAGCAAGTTTAATTTAACCCCACTGTTTTATTGGCCTGAATTGAGCCTTCTTCTGCGCCACAACACGGCTAAAAACACCCAACGTATCACTTCGTTTCATTTCTTGTTCTGTGTAAGTAGTTCGCCCCATTGTTTACATGTACATATATAGGACCTATTTTCTACGCGCAGCATTGTCTCAGCACTTCCGGCGGGTACCCAGAAGCTGCTGGCCCTTCTCTTCGGCATGTGGTTTCGGATCGTCAACCACTACGAGTCTAACCGGATGTCCTCGGAGGCGGTGGCCAAGAGCGTGGTGCCCTCGGTGTTCCACACGTGCGCCCGAGACCCCAAGAAGATCGAGCAGGCGGCGCAAGTGCTTCAGGTTCTCATCGACGACTTCGGCGTCGCCAACATGTTCGGCCGCAAGACCATTCAGTACTTCGCCGACGTCACCAAGACCGGGATATCGGTGCGAGAAAAGTACCGATACGAATTTCGATACCCGCCTCCTGGAGAATCCATAACCTGTAAGTAAATGAGAGGGGCTCTATGTAATGTTCCATGTGTGCCGTGTGTGAATGCCCCAATGGACCTTTATTTGTATAGATATCTGTCTTTAGTGCTTCACCAAAAGTGTTTTTTGTTGTGTCATTTTCAGCACTATTGTATCATTTTACGCAGAATATTTCTTTTAAATTTTCGGTGTGAGTGCCAAGCGGTTTTGTTTTATGGCGCAATTTTCTCCTGGATACGGATTTTGCATTATAGTTGCATGCTGGATGTACCGGTATATGTATTTACCAGTTGCTCAGTAGAATTTATTAGAGTTCCTGTATGGGCGAAGCATCATAACCACCAATGAATCGCACATTGCGCAACAAATGGTTCTTAGATGTTATTGTTCTATTTTAATCATTTAATGCCCTCAATCTTTTTATATCAAACGCACCATACCATTACTTATAATCTGGATTTGTTTTTGTACTGCTTTTGTTTGCATTTGTTGTCGTAAACTGACATTTTGAAATAGGAACCAACGTTAAACTTTCACTATTCAGTCGACAAACGAGTTTTCATTAAAATCATTATAAAACCCGTCAGTTCCGATTTATACAGTAACGACAAATATATTAAGATCAAATCCCTGCACGGTATATTTGTCATCACGTCTTATTTTACAAAAAAAAGTTTGTCCTGCTTTGGTGTTATGTTTTGTTTTGCATGGTCTTTGTGGTCCCTTGATGTGTACAGTAGTCATTAGACAGATTCCTTGTTTCTCCCGCTCGCCCACCTACCCTCCGTTGTGTATCTAGTGGAGGAGACGGTTTCTCTATTCGCCCGGTGCCTTCAGGCGGAAGCAAACAAGAATGGTTTTGATGTGGAAGCCGATGGTGAGACGTGAACCTTGTAGTTTTATAGACTCCCGCATTTTATTACTGATTCCAATTAACAGATTATTCATTATTAGGATGGTAACGCATCCATGCTCCCCTGTCGCATTACCTGAGACGCTTATTGTGTACGGAAGTTCCCGTTATTATCAGTGAAATTGATGTTCAACGTCTTTAGTGTTTTGTTAGTAGCAATGAATGTCTCAATAATTTTTACTCCAGCAGCATCTTATTATTAAAATAATATGGTTTAATCGTGCCGGCCGACCCGTTCCCTGCATATCATACTGTCATCTATTATCGTATCAGCATGGTTTTGATAATGTAATAATAACCCACTACCCATATAATATTAGCATGAAATTCCGCAACAAGCCATGTATACATCTTGATATATTCGTAACTTCGTCGTGTGTCAGAGTCTTATGTTTTAAATTTTATTTGGAACCTCTCGCATCGGTTATCCCGTTCTCACGAGTGTTGTCGTTTGAAACTCTGTATCCATTGTCATGCAGCCATTACAGAGGAGGAGTTTTATGGTCCGATGGTCAGCCAACGCCGCGCCACCCAGGACTCGCAAGCCTCCAGCCTCCTCCGCCTCGACGCGTCTTCCCCGCCGTCGCCCAAGTCGCTCCAGCAACATTACCCGGAGGACACCGACATGGACTATAACCCACACAAGAAGCTCACGCACATGTCATCGTCATCGGCACCAGAGGTTAACCAGGTCAGTCCGTGATGTGGGCGAGGGCCAGCCAACTACTGAGGGTTACATGCGAGACTGTCTGTTGATTATCTGTAAATATATGTATCGTGGATCGTCTGGTATATACCTGACATACTGTGCAATTGAATGTCAATTTCTAGCTAAACTACTACTGTTTAATACAGTTTGGAACTAAGAATTATTGTGGGTTTATAATATTATCCCATGAAATGACGTTTGCTTTAATGTAAAATATGATTTTTTTCTTGTAAAAACAAAACCTTTTTGGACTTTGGACCCTGTCATTTTGGGTTTTCATTAAATGAAATTAAAGGCGAGATATTTTTTCCCGTGGTATTTGGTACGCAGGGCTGTGACATCACACATGACCGCGCCTTGTCTGCGACCAAGCACAAGTACCTGTCGACCAACCTGACTCGGGTGGAGCGGATGCGGCGCCGCCAGGCCGAGCAGATGAAGCAGCGGTCCAACTGGTTCCTCACCACGGACGCCAGTATCAGTATGGGCTCTGAGGGTTTGTTGGGCGTCAGTCGCGACGCCTCTCTCGGCAAGTCCTCGCTGGACGCCACGTCGTCGGACGCGCTGGCGTCTGACGTCACCGCCTCCGACGGCGGCCTGTCGGACACACAGCGCTCGGACGCACTGCACATGTCGGATTTTGACTACAGCGCCGGATATGACGAAGGGCGCTCGCCGGCCCCCCACCCGCCGTCCTCCGAGCCGCTCCCGCGGGCGAGGGTGCGACAGGACGTGCTCAACGCAAACAACGGCACCGCCATGTCGACCCCAGCCAAAACCCCGCCCCTCAACGCCACCGGGACCACCCACCTGGAGTCTAGCAGCATATCCATGGCAACGGAGTCCCCCGTGAGCACGGTCACTGACAGTCAGGTGCGATACTTCATGGTAGAGAACTACTACGGCAATCCAGAGTCGAAGGCCAGCTGAGAGGACCTGGTCGGTGTAGAGACAAATTTCCATCATATGTAGCACGCAGCTTTGTGGTGAATCTTACGCTTTCTATGCCGTCTCTGCCATGTATGTATTTTTTAACTGAGGCTACCCAAGGACAATCGTAGATTTTATCCATGTTTTTTTTCCACATGTAGCTTTTAGAGGTGTAGACGCAATCCTACTAGGCTCTGGGTTCGCAGGTTCATATATTTGCTGAGCGAGAGTGGGATGACCTTGCATAGCGTGACTGAATCGTTCTCGTATAATAGTGTCACTGATCGAATCTTTCCTCTCGAATCAATCATGCCTCAGGTGCAGTAACTGGCGACATGTTCAACTGGCAGTTCTCGGTCTGTCGGCGTTTGATGAATACAAATATCAAGCGGAAGCAGCTTCTTAGATAACGAAAAGCACTTATAGATTTTAGACTAGTTTTAATTAAGATCTTAGGTGGCTAAGATCGTTACAGTTATAAAAGTGTACATTGCTTCAGATGGTTTTTATTCCTTTTATGTATAGCACATTGATTATGCCCAACGTCAGTCATTAGTTCATAAGGATCAGTCGCCATGTGACTGGAGCTCAATCGGCCAATAGCTGCTATAGTGATTCCGAGACGTTAGACCCGTGGTTTGGTGTTCCAGCAGGCACTGTATGAGGTAATGTGAACGACTGTCGAGTGCTGTCATTACTAGGACCTGGCAGTTGCTGCTTTCTCGCAGGGCATTAGCTTCGCGGGCCAATCAGATTGTCCGAATGTTTAGCGGATCGCTAGTAGCTATTCGGCAGCTTGGAGGGGCAAACCTGCTTGGGGTATGGGTGGGTGAGAGGGGAGGGGGGAGCAGTGACTCTCGCCATGCTCCTGTGGCTGGGGTGAGATGGGGGGGGGGGGGGAGCGGTACGAGTATTACCATGGTTTTGTGGCTCGGAGGGGCCTTCCGTGACCCTTGCCATGGTTTTGTGGTCCAGATCTGCAGTTCGTGAGCTTTGCTATGGTTCTGTGGTCCAGATAGGCAGTTCAGGATCTGTACTATGGTTTTGTGCCCCAGATGGTATTTCATATGACCCTCACTTTGGTGCTCTGCTACGCCACTCCAAATTAAGCCTGGCTGGGGATAGGCTGCAGGCTGTTGTAATAGCTTCCATCGTAAACAACTCGACTCTGTGGGAAACCAGTTTCAGGCAATTTGTGGTACTGTCTTGCTCGTGATGACTTCTGACAACGCCTTTAGCTATTGCGGTGACCACAACAACATTGGGGAAGAAGCGAAATCAATCAATTGCAAGGGTCGTTATGCCTTGTTTTTTGTGTGTTTTTTTTTTTTTTTTTGCTTTGAATCTTGGTTTTATTATCTTGCTGCCTTTATGCTACGGCAATGCAGTGCATGTTGATTTTAGTAGCTAATTTATAAACGCTGTGTAACAAGTGAATATCCAGAGTGCTTTCAGTTGTCTTTCCTTCTCTACATATGGGCATTGTCGTGGCACTCCATGATCTTGATCTCGACTGCACACAACCCAGTGTTACTTCAGGCTGCAGCAGCGCAGTACCCAGCCCGTGTGTCGGTCATTGAGGTCTGGCAGGGCGAGAGACAGATGCGTATTCTTGTGTCCTGAATGCGATCCACCTCAATACGCTATAACAGCGCCACCTACAGAACGAGTGAACGCGTTCTTCTGCGGGTTGTATTGCTGGCGTCACCCATAACAGCGCCACCTACAGAAAGAGGAAACGCGTTCTTCTGGGGGTGTTTTGCTGGCGTCTCCCGTAACAGCGCCACCTACAGAACGAATGAACGCGTTCTTCTGAGGGTGTATTGCTGGCGTCACCCATAACGGCGCCACCTACAGAACGAGTGAACGCGTTCTTCTTGGGATGTATTGCTGGCGTTACCCATAGGGGCGCCACCTACAGAACGAGTGAACGCGTTCTTCTTGGGGTGTATTGCTGGCGTTACCCATAGGGGCGCCACCTACAGAACGAGTGAACGCGTTCTTCTGGGGTTGTATTGCTGGCGTTACCCATAACGGCGCCACCTCAGAACGAGTGAACGCGTTTTTCTGGGGTTGTATTGCTGGTGTTACCCATAACAGCGCCACCTACAGAATGAGTGAACGCCTTCTTCTGGGGGTGTATTGCTGTCGCCGCGTTCTCGGGTTGATTACAAGCGTAGGCCTATCAAGCCCAGGTTGTACCACGTACATGCATCGTTGCCGGATGCTCGCTCCTACAGATCTGTCTGTGTACAGTTCGAGTCTCCAATCGGGAAATTAGGCATGTCTTTCGAATGAATTAGTGGACATGCGTGAGCATGCTTTGTGTCCTCGCATGTTTAGTCGGCCACTCCCGCGTGTAAAACAGTCGCTACCGAAACAATCCCCCTGATAAGATCTGCAAGAAGACCTATGCAGCATGACTTATGTGCGATTTTCCGTTGTTTGGCTCTGAGTACGTCTCTTTGGAGACTCTTTGAAGGTTCGCCAATGCGCTTGTTCGCTATCGAGGGTAACGTTGACGGCTGGGTCGCTTGTCTGTCGTTCTTCCTTTCATGTAACCGTGATATGACCTGAGAATTTGTTATCGCTTGTGTATATTATATCAGCTGCATCATGTTTCCTGAATCATCATCTCCAATTGGCTTGGTTTTACTGTTTTACTCAGTTTTTAAGACTACATATTATGCTTTGTTGTCACCACATATAATTTGGACGTCTGATACGTGTTAGATCACGGGTGACGTAAGCAGAACATGTTGAAGCGCCGGTGTGACGTAAGCAGTACACGTTGAACCGCCGGTGACGTAAACGTAGATGACGGTGACGTAGGTCTCCTGACCCTTTCCCTGCATATGGTTCTTACAAACTACTCGCCAGCCGAAGGTGATCAAGGTACGAATGGGCAGGTTATACTGCAATATGTTTCTGGTGTTTCGGAACATAGATAGAGAGATAGGACCACACGCTTAGATTGTGCAACATCGTCCAAAACACGTGGTCCGTGATCAGTCATCACAGGAGGCTATGCAATCGGACACACTGTATGTAGTAACAACACATTTCGCAGCATATTTCTGTGTGTTCTAATTTCGAAATCGGCTCCTGGAATTCGATAGCGAGGCCGAGGATGGGTGATGGCCTCGTGTCGCCCCTTCCGCAGGTCCTTCCATCTTCCATGTTAGGTTCCACGAACTCGCTTGTTTTAGCCATAAATGGTAGACGTTATAAGTCAGCTATACATTAAAACAACAGTCCGCGCTAGCATGGAAGAACGAAGCCTCCGCACAGACCAGGCCTGTGAACAGGGGGCCCCGTTAGTCAGTCTGGACAAAGCACACAACCGTCTGAAGTGAAGTGGCGAGGATGTACATAGCGAACATGGAGGAATATGACGACGAGGCGTGTATGACGTTAAAAGAACAGGGGCCACTGGGAAGGGGGAGGCAGGGTAGAGTGTGGGGGGTGGGCTACATAGTGGACCATACAGGGATACTCGACAGCTACAGGTGGTGGGGGGCTACATAGGGGACCATACAGGGATACTCGACAGCTACAGGTGGGGGGGGGCTACATAGTGGACCATACAGGGATACTCGACAGCTACAGGTGGGGGGGGGGGGCTACATAGGGGACCATACAGGGATACTCGACAGCTACAGGTGGGGGGGGGGCTACATAGGGGACCATACAGGGATACTCGACAGCTACAGGCAAGCAGATGTGTGTGTGTGTGTGTGTGTGTGTGAAAGTACCAAATGCGCAATGCCAAGGTCGTCTATCCAAGGTTTTTTAATAGGCTACATCAGAACGAAAAACCCCTAACTTCATTTGTACATTTGGACGCTTCAGTGGCTGAGAAGATAGTAGAGTTTGACTTACCAAAGACCGTTATTAGAGCCTCCCTCTTATGTATTCTTCCGCCGATAGCATGTGGGGAGAGCTGGATGGCGGTCCGTACTAATCGGCTCGGATTGTCGCAGTACTTATGACTTGCAGAAAAGTAAGGACGTTCTGTGCCAATGACACTCAATTCGTCTGGGATATCGTCCGAGAGGATGATGGGGGTTAACATGTTGCTCACGGACCACTTGCTTCCCGACGTTCCTGGAACTGCTCAGATCTCCGTGCTATTGTACTCGCCAACCCCCTCGTTATTTCCAAGTTAGGACCCAGGTCATTATTGTTACCGATCCCACCATGCATCATCATACACGTGACCTACCCATATCCCCGAAGAAGCTCGTTTGTGTATATTGCGCTGCATTCCTTTGTTTACTGCAATAGCCTTTGGCCAAGTGCATATGGCTGTCCGCCTGTATATTTCGTTTCGTTTGTTTTCCACCGTTGGTGAATTGTTTGTTTATGTCCGGTGGCTTCTTTTACGCACGTGAATTATAGGTAAAAAAGTTCAGTCGCTCAAAAGAAGATTGAGAAAAGATAGTTGTATGGATTCTTATCCAGCACAAGTTCATAATAGCGCATTGATCATCAGTGATTCTCGGCTAAGGGTACGTTCCTTAACTCGTAGTCAGCAAGTTAAACTGTTGCGTCCTGTACGTTATATCATTTAAAGTACACAATTGTCTTGCCGGTTTTGGGTGAAATTTCCAAAGTTGTTATTATAAGGGTTATGTTGGACACAAGCGTTTAAGGCATGAACTTAGATTAATAGGAATTGTAGCAAGTAGGTAAAAATGCGTTGATGTACATAGATAAACGTATACATTCCCACACAATTGGAATTGTTAAACTGATTAATGACATAGATCTATATATATTGAGAGGCGAAGCTACAAGTTTTTTTTTTTTTTCCTTTCCTTTTTAATTTGGATTAAAGGCATGGTTAAATAATGCTGACTTGACACTTTCTCCTTGTATCGAGTCCTTTCGAATGTGTCCTGACCACGGTACGTTTGGTTCTACTCGCTTGATGAATGTCGACTTGGGTCTTTCAGGGAGGCAGCTTCAGAACCATATAGCTTACAAATATATAACTATATAGATATATATATATCAATATAGACTAGTTTCCTGCTAGTCTCGACACGTGTGAAGGTCGCCCTCCTCGATGTTCGTGCAAGTGTATCGCTGTCGGTAGAGACCTAACGCCTGGGCCCTCTTCACAATCTACGTCATTCGTGCGCATGCGCAATAAGTACATTTCTATTGACTTCCCCCCATCTAAAGGTGCAAAATACAGATTGCTAGCACTCTCATTCACTGACCGTGCACTCAGGAATACTTCGTCACTGCTGCTTAACTTAGTGCCCCAACATTGAAGAAAATCGTCCTGGGTAAAACCGGGACTTAAACCGTGATCCCAATGTGGGGAATATCCGAGGTCAAGTGCTCATCTGACGCTTGGCGACAATGTGTGGTACGTCCGAATCAATGATGGTGCGTCACTGGTTTCTGCTGGCGAAGACGGCGAAAGAAGTAACTCTTATACACATATATGGTTTATATTGTGTATTTATATACATATATATTGCTCAAGGTTCTCCTGATATTTTCAAGGATGTTTTCGTGACGTAGTGCTTTCTAGTCGCCAGGCAGAAGATAGAAAGCACGGGGACTGACTTTGGCTTCGAAATGTGCTAAGCCCTAATGCATTAAACGCTCTATATTTTCAGCTTTACAGAACGTATGATTATTACCATTGGGCTCTGTATATTGTACAGTCATCTTGCTCCGCGGAGCAGGAATTTCGCAGATCAAGCTAGCGTAGATGTCTTCATTGTAAAGGGCTGATGTCATAGCGTTTTTAATCGCTAGTATAGTTTTATAAGAGCTCAGATACGTTTGTGTGTGGGCAGAAAAGGGTTCTCTTAGTTACACATTCGATGGAATTCGAGGGTCAGATATCAAATAGACTAGGTAGGATTGCGCCTGATCGTCCGATTTTCCATCTAGATAGCGAGCATTAACCTTTAAGCTTAGCTTATATAATGATTCTCTGGTTATCTGCTGACTTAGGAACCATGGCATTAACTGTGACCCATGGCGAGTCAATTAATCTTACAAAATGATTCCATTTCTGACATAACTTCCGCCTTTGGGATTATGTCCAGTTCCTCGCCCCACCCTCCCGACCCCACCCCCTCCCGGCAGCGCGCATGGATCTTCCTCACCTCAGGTATTGTCATGTGTAGGAAACACACGTGGTAAGGACGCGATTCGCAGCTATAGATATAGGTTCTCGCCTGTCCAGTACGTCAATAGGCCGACGACGTAGACGTGGGCCCATCTTATATGTTAGAACCCACGCAATGGATTTATTAATTATAAAAGTAAATGCTTAAAACAATGGTTCTCGTCCTAAGATAGGGGAACGTGGTATTTGTAGATGGATTTGAGCGGCACAGCCAATGACCAACCGACTTGGTCCTCGAAAATAAAGGTCATATCTAGAGGCGTGAGCTGGTGTGCTTTGGGCCCATTTACAGTTCAGATAAAGAGAGATCTTGTTGGGAACGGTCTGTTTTTATCCTGTCGTTTTATCACTTTTATCATTTCGCTTCGCCTTGTGCCCCCAACGCCACGACCGGATGTCGTCGGCAGATACAGACAAGCAGGCTCCTGGGTTCTAATTGCGTGACGTCACTAAAACTTAAGTGTCCCCACCACTTCCCCTCAGGGCACCCCGCGACCACTGTTCCAGGGCAATGTTATGACGCATACATACTTGTGTCGGTTGGGGAGGAAATAATACGTGAACGGACCGAATGTCTTTCGCGAGTGGAATATATCCGTTGATAGATGGCGCTAGCAGGCTGTTCTGTTCTCACGTTTCACTCCTTCCCGCCAGTCCTGTGGCCAGGAAACCATTACACGCCCTATGCCAAATCAAATATAATACCTTTCCCTTTGGTTGCTTATCAGCTTGTGTGTCAGTATATTCCACCACAAGGTGGCAGCACCGTATTTCCACCGAGCCTGCCGTGTGTATGCGAGAAATCTGTTAATAAGTATATCGACTGTCGACTGCTAGTCCGATCTTATAATGTAATCTTCAGGCCAATAAACGACTTATTATTCACTTGGACTTGTTTTACTTATTTACGCTGTCTCTTCCTTTGCACTATTTTAACCGTTAAACTATCCCAGTCCTAATATATTTCAACAGGGCAATGCTAAATCACAGTTTTGTATTACATTCAGTAATATGAATTTAACAGGATAGGTGTGTGAATAACGAGAATGGAAGTTGATATTTGTCGATGTAAATAATGTATGCAGAAGTAAGCGGTGATATTTAAAACATTAGATTAAAAAAAAAATAATCGTGTAACCTCTTCATGAACCTCTTCAGTGTTGGCGCATTAAAAGGAAGTCGGCAAACAGTATTTTCTGCATACATATATATTTATTAAGGTGAGTAAACCGCATACAACATCGCAGACACTTGTCCTGCAGGGCATGGGCCTAGGCTGGGCAAGGCACTGATTGCGGATGTACACTCTTAAAAGGGTTAAACCTGATCACGTGAGACAATTGCTGAGTTGTGCATTTTGTCCATCATATACAACAAGTTCAGAAAAGATAACAGATACTATACAGTTTAATTAATTAAGCATTGATTGACATGTGACAAGGGCGGATCCAAGAATTTGGCTGTGCATGTGGGCGGTGTATGAATAATTGACAATGCGGAGTGGGGGTGTACTGCGGCCGCAACAGCGTCGGGGCGGGGGCCGGGGTGGCTTTAAAGCCCAACCCCCATCCCCAGCCCCGCTGGATCCGCCACCTTGCGGTAACATGTGCAATTGGATTAGAACAGATTATCAAACATATTCAAAATACTGAGGCAGTCTGCTCCGGTCAAGCGCTAAATAACTACCACTAAACCCAGACGACACGATACTTGAAGAAAGAATATTAATGCTAGCAAACCGGTTTACCATGGCCACAACATCACCCGGTGTAGTAGCTTGACAAGTCCTGACGCCTGAAGTTAGTTCAATCTCCGGAACCTAAAAGCTACAACATCAGGTGATGAATATATAGCGAACTTCGTATTTTCGAATAAGAAACCAGCTTGAAATATTATCTTAGCATGGAAGCCATTTTGCTAGGTGCTAGAATCTCTACACTTTCAAGCAACGACAATACGGATTATGCAACGATTATCAGTGCAACTAATATAACGTAGTTTGTTTACAAGCAATATTATTTTAATTAATGTTTACCAACTGATTGAAATAGCAGTTTTCTTTTGTTTCCTCCCTTACTTGTTTTGCGCGCTCTTCAGTGGGGTAATAACATCACATGAAATTAATAGTTTCATTACGGGATCGTCTTACGTCACCGGTACAGGAATATGCAGAGAAAACACTTAAGACAGTCGGTCCAGATGGCGGATTGGGTTCTGTCGCCATGTCTTATGGATGACACGTTCATATGGCATTCTCACGGCGACACACTCAATCAACTGACACACAGCAGGGGTCCGCGGCAGGATTGGTCCCCTCAATATAGCACGTCATTACAGTGTTCAGCTGTACACAGTGCAGGTGATCGAACCACGAGTTCAGACTATCAACTCATCATTGGACTAATATATTAACAGTCACAGACCCCACAACGCACGCAGTCCTGCAAATGACCCAAAGTGAAATGTCAGTGTTCTTAAATGGAGTTAAGGCTGGGGGTGGGTTTACAACAGTAACTTTCCATCGTGTAATAGTTAAACCCAACCAACAGTACTTCTGATTGCTCTTCATTTTTCATGCTACCGTTAATTTATACAAACTACAGGATCTGTCTGCCGGCCTACCGTGGCCTACCAAACTACCGGCTTTTCCATCTGTCAGTCAATATAACAATGTACGCCGAATGACGGCGGGCTGACGTTCTAATCAAGCTTATTCCACTGCCGCAATTACTTTCCCAGCGTGACTCCACTCCAGTATCGCACAGCTTGACAAGTCTGGTTAAACAGCCGCGGCGGTGGGTGCTGTCAAATTACATTACCATAGCAAACCTACATGTAAAAACCACCCGCGTGGTAAGCTGGCATCACTGACGCCCTGGTGTCTGGGTTAGAGAGAGAGAGGGGCTTTATCACGGGCACCGGGCTATATGTCTCCTGGAATACAAGCCGGCTGTATACGCCATGATGAGAATAGTCCGGCTATGTACTTTTCATGAGAATGTAGTCGGACTATGAAACCCATACTGAGAAAGTAGTGGGGCTATACACCTCATGAATAATCTGGCTGCACGCCATATGAACACAGCCCAGCTACACACTTCATGAGGAATATGCAGTCAGGATATACCCCTCATGCCAAAGAATATTGTCCCATCAAAACCTCATGATGTGAATACAAGCCGTCTATACACCTCATGATGAGAATACAGGTGGCCTATACACCTATTGATGTAAATACAAGCCGTCTATACACCTATTGATGTAAATACAGGCCGTCTATACACCTCATGATGAGAACACAGGCCATCTATACACCTCATGATGAGAACACAGGCCGTCTATACACCTCATGATGAGAACACAGGCCGTCTATACACCTCATGATGAGAACACAGGCCGTCTATACACCTCATGATGAGAATGCAGGCCGCCTATACACCTCATGATGAGAATACAGGTGGCCTATACACCTCATGATGAGAACACAGGCCGTCTATACACCTCATGATGAGAATGCAGGCCGCCTATACACCTCATGATGAGAATTCAGGTAGCCTATTACACCCCATGATGAGAATACAGGCCGTCTATACACCTCATGATGAGAACACAGGCCGTCTATACACCTCATGATGAGAATGCAGGCCGCCAATACACCTCATGATGAGAATACAGGTGGCCTATACACCTCATGATGTAAATACGGGCCGCCTATACACCTTATGATGAGAATAAAGCCCGCATTTACACCTCATGATGTGAATACAGGCCGCCTATATACCTCATGATGAGAATTCAGGTAGCCTATTACACCCCATGATGAGAATAAAGGCCGCATTTACACCTCATGATGTGAATACAGGCCGCTTATACACCCCATGATGAGAATACAGTCCACCTATAAACCTCATGATGAGAATAAAGGCCGTCTGTACACATCATGATGGGAATACAGGCCGCGTATACACCTCATGATGAGAATACAGGCCATCTATACACCTCATGGTAAGAATACAGGTCGCCTATACACTTCATAATGAAAATACAGGTCGCCTATACACCTCATGATGAGAATACAGGTTGCCTATACACCTCATGATGAGAATAAAGGCCGCATTTACACCTCATGTGAATACAGGCTGCCTATACATCTCATGATGAGAATACAGGCCGCCTATACACCTATTGATGTAAATACAGGCCGTCTATACCCCTCATGATGAGAATACAGGCTGTCTATACACCTCATGATGAGAATGCAGGCCGCCTATACACCTCATGATGAGAATACAGGTGGCCTATACACCTATGGGGCGGCTAGTTGATTTAAATACAGCCCGCCTATACACCTCATGATGAGAATAAAGCCCGCATTTACAACTCATGATCTCAATACAGGCCGCCTATATACCTCATGATGAGAATACAGGTACCCTATTAAACCTCATGATGAGAATAGAGGCCGCATTTACGCCTCATGATGAGAATACAGGCAGCTTATACACCTCATGATGAGAATACAGTCTGCCTATAAACCTCATGATGAGAATAAAGGCTGTCTGTACACATCATGATGGGAATACAGTCCGCGTATATACCTCATGGTAAGAATACAGGTCACCTATACACCTCATAATAAAAATACAGGTCGCCTATACACCTCATGATGAGAATAAAGGCCGCATTTACCCCTCATGTGAATACAGGCTGCCTATACATCTCATGATGAGAATACAGGCCGCCTATACACCTACTGATGTAAATATAGACCGCCTCTACAACTCATGGTGAGAACACAGTTCTATAACCTTATGATGAGAATACATGCAGCTTAGACACCTAATGATGAGAATACAGGTCGCTTATACACCTCATGATGATAATACAGGCCGCCTATACCCCTCATGATGAAAACACAAGCCGCCTATATACCTCATGATGAGAATACAGGTTGAGTAAAATTTCTAAACCGGGTGAACTTTGAGAAGTACTGTTCAATAAAATTGGTTCACAATGGTTCATTTTTATTCCCTGATTACAGTCAGACAAAACCACATCAGCCAGATTATACTTATCATAAGATAATGCCATCATAATAATGCCATCATAATAAGAATGTCATTATTATAGAGAATATACTATTATTACAGAGAAAAGTGTAAAATAAGTTGTACTTAACTCATTGCCTTAGCGACATTAACGACATACATAACAACGGCAAAAATACGACAATCAAATGTAACAGGGCAGGACATCACTGTTAATGAAGTAGACTTCAGGGTAAAACATTTCATCTTTCCTAAGTGATTTTGAATCTGTATCGGGTCAGATCACAGCTATACCTCACGCGCATCTGCGACCCCTGCGGGGACCTTGATCTCCCACCCGTCCATCGCCTTGGTTACAACCACTTGGCAGCCAAGGCGGGAACTGAAAGCAAATATTTAAAGCAAATATTATACCATTCAGCATTTGATCCACTATTCCCAGTTAAGAGAGTTCACAAAGTCGCTTGTCGGAGGACATTTTTTTCAAGTGAGTAATAAGTGAGATTTACTTAAACAATTAATGGTTGGTAACATGGTAATAGGACCAGAAAAGTTTTTTGGCGAGACACGTTTTGAGCAAATAGGAATATTAGCCGTTTGAAGCTATTTTTTGCTTTTCCTTTACTCATTTATTTTCTACTGTTTATAAATTTGTTCCATTCGTTAATCCTCTGGTAGTGTCTCGTTATTAGGTAATGTATACACGCCATAAGGCCGTACTTTAACAGCGCATACCCTTACAATACCAGTTTCTCACATGAATAAATATTTAGCTTCATTAACAGATAGTTCAAGACAAGATGGCGAGAATGTTACATCACTACAACTCAGCTGTTAACTCTAAGATCTGAACAAGATGCATGGCACGCCAAACCAGTCGTCGTCAAAACTGCATTAGAAGAGGCCTATGTATCTTTGATTTCTTAGTATTCCTTTCAAAATTAATACCATTGACGTTTACCAAATCCAGATTATGCACCCTACATTGATAAGTATCTGTCCAACCGCTCATTCGGAGGTAATGTTCAGTCCGTTAAACTCTATTTGACACATGTATATGGTCTCATCTTGTTAGTGTACACGTTTTCCGTGCAATAAGGTATGCATTATTATGGCTGTCTTCATGCTAAACCAACTTTAGCCAAAACTATCCTAAGATGTTACAATGATCACAATGCAGGATTACATTTTTTTCTAGGGAGGACATTGTCGTATGATGAACTTTAACTTACGTGTCACACAGTTCGTAGGCTAAATCTAACATGTCCAGTTCCTCGTCAGTAGGCTTTTCCGGAATCTGCTCAAAATGTTCCGGCTTGAACTGCAGGTGGCAGGTTGAGCAGGCTAGCGTCCCTTCGCAAGCACCTGAAGAAACGCACGACGTAATATGATAACTTCTTACTTTGTAATAGTGTAATGAGCTCAGAATTTAAAAAAACGGAAATTCAGTTCATTTCCCTAAGGCCACCATTAGAATCAGTATAGATATGTTTTGGAAAGGTTATTGTAGAATCCTTGTAAGAGTTGCATGGCTATAACCTGTTTTAAACCCGAACATGATGGCATTCCAAACAATGGTAACAGAAGATCAATGGCAAACATGACTTAAGCAACTTTTTGTTGCTTATCACCTTAGGGCAAACAGATGACAGAAAGTTACATAGCCAATACTGCGATTACTGAAAATAAACAAACCAAATTTATTTAACATTGGACATCGCAGGATATGATATTGCATGTTATGACAATAAATAATTAAATGCATCATCAACTGTTTTACTTACCAAATCCGTCTACGTCAATATCGTTATCCACAATCACGTCTAAGAGGTTTTCCCCTACTTTGGCTTTCGTTGACAGACGTCTCCCATCATACATAATAAAATGTACGGTCACTCTGCAAGAACCAGAAACACAGGTAAGCACAACTGCAAACACACATAAATATGTATGACATGACTGACGTTACTTGGGCTGTCAAGAGCAGCAGCAGCCAGGGTCAAGAGACCCACGCCGTCTCGGGCTGTCAGAGAGGAGTCAGGGTTAGGAGACCCATGCTGTCATGGGCTGTCAGAGAGGAGTCAGGGTCAGGAGACCCACGCTGTCTTGGGCTGTCAGAGAGGAGTCAGGGTCAGGACACCCAAGCCATCTTGGGATGTCAGAGAGGAGTCAGGGTCAGGAAACCCAGGCTGTCTTGGGCTGTCAGAGAGGAGTCAGGGTCAGGAGACCCACACTGTCTTGCGCTGTCAGAGAGGAGTCAGGGTCAGGAGACCCACGCTGTCTTGGGCTGTCAGAGAGGAGTCAGGGTCAGGAGACCCATGCCGTCTTGGGCTGTCAGAGAGGTGTCAGGCTCAGGAGACCCACACTATCTTGGGCTGTCAGAGAGGAGTCAGGGTCGGGAGACTGATCAATGCTGTCTTGTGCTGTTAGAGAGGAGTCAGGGTCAGGAGACCCACGCTGTCTTGGGCTGTCAGAGAGGAGTCAGTGTCAGGAGACCCATGCCGTCTTGGGCTGTCAGAGAGGAGTCAGGCTCAGGAGACCCACACTATCTTGGGCTGTCAGAGAGGAGTCAGGGTCGGGAGACTGATCAATGCTGTCTTGTGCTGTTAGAGAGGAGTCAGGGTCAGGAGACCCACACTATCTTGGGCTGTCAGAGAGGAGTCAGGGTCGGGAGACTGATGCTGTCTTGGACTGTCAGAGAGGAGTCAGGATCAGGAGACCCATGCCAACTTGGGCTGTCAGAGAGGACGTCAGGGTAAGGGGACCCACACCGTCTTGGGCTGTCAGAGAGGAGTCAGGGTCAGGAGACTGATGCTGTCTTGGGCTGTCAGAGAGGAGTCAGGGTCAGGAGACCCACGCCAACTTGGGCTGTCAGAGAGGATGTCAGGGTCAGGAGACCCACGCCAACTTGGGCTGTCAGAGAGGATGTCAGGGTAAGGGGACCCACACTGTCTTGGGCTGTCAGAGAGGAGTCCAGGTCAGGAGACCCACGCTGTCTTGGGCTGTCAGAGAGAAGTCAGGGTTAGGAGACCCATGCCATCTTGGGCTGTCATAGAGGAGTCAAGATCAGGAGACCTACGCCCTCTTGCGCTGTCACAGAGGAGTCCAGGTCAGGAGACCCACGTCGTCTTGGGCTGTCAGAAAGGAGTCCAGGTCAGGAGACCCACGCCATCTTGGGCTGTCAAAGAGGAGTCCGGGTCAGGAGACCCATTGTCTTAGACTGTCAGAGAGGAGTCAGACTCAGGAGATCCCTATAGTCAGGAGTCTATAGAAAGGAAATAGTCTCATACTACAGAGCTCCAACTTTTCAAACAGGAATAACCATTTAAGTAATGAAATGCTGATTGATCACCTGTCTATTTGTTGATTTTATTGCGCATACTATGGGATAATAGCAAATATTTCTAATAATGCTCCCAAATAATTTAAAGTTGCATGTCGAGCTCTTTCCCGCTAAAACTAATGAGGTCAAAATACATATAAGAATCAGTCCTTGAATCATTCAAGACTTCTTTTATCCATACTCCACCCATACCAGACTGCCAAATAGTGTCCCTCAGCCTTGTCCGTGATATCAATTTACCACAATTTTTCATTTTAGTAGTAAACGTCATCAGTTTGTGTGCTTCGCGATGCTTTGGTATAAGTAGCAGTGCCGCGACCAAGTTCTGTGGTGTCCCGGGATAGACACGTTTGCCACACCACAGCCGAAACGGCGATGTTTATCAGGTTTCTAAATTTATAGAATGAAACAATCAAGTTTTCTGCAAATTTTGATATAAATTTCGCCTAGGCTTAGTTTTAGCGGGAAACAACTCCACATGCAACTTTAAGGCAGTGGATATTTGACCATGACCAGATACCAATGGTGTGGGCTGTTTTGCCGGATCTTGCCGCTCATTGGCTTCTTTATGATATAATTTATGGACCGTTCAGCACTATTTTACTGGCAGGCTTCAATTCTGGCATAAGATTGAATGCTGTATCAACATGGCACTGAGATACATTTATCTATTCATTTCTCAACCAAATAAACTGGCATTGAAACATATTCATATTCCAGCTGTATCTCAGTGCTACCTTACCAGGCCCGTCTCCAACGTATCACGGGGTGCCGTTAGAGCCAGGCAGCATTTGCTATCTTTGCGATGTTGCAGCGCATATTTTCGAGTATAGGGCACACAGGTTTTAACTAACCGACAAAATATGGATCTTTTCAGAATCCTTATGCAATTTACTGACCTGGCGGAAGGAAAATAACTTACTTTGATTTATTGTCCTAACTTGCAATGTCAGCGCTTTTTCTGGGCACATTTATTTGATCAGTGCCAGCCCGCGCCATTATGCACTGCAACACCGCAAAGACAGCAAATGCTGCCTGGCTCTAACGGCACCCCGTGATGCGTAGTTAGATACAGGCCTGGTAAACAGGTAAAGTGCTACCAAGTCCGAGTACCGTCAAGAACGGAGAAGTCAACCAGTTACTTACGTTTCTTTCTGTGGAAATGGTTTCGTGGAACTGAATCTTCGCTCCGGTGCATCACACTTTTTTACGGTTACATTCAGAGGTGATAATTTCGGCACTGTGACACATGTTCTCGTTGCAAATCTGCAAAAGGTACGAGTCACAGGTAAGATACGTCTGCACAAGGAGGCCATTCTGAACCGGAAGTGCAGACGCACTCTCTCCCAGCACCTTGGCGAGTTTGCAATCCGACTCGCTCACAACCGGCTCATAACGTAAAGAAGTCCTCTATGATGCGCCCAACTCAGTCAATATAGGGCCCTAATGGATATAGTGTAACACTATCATTAGTTCATAATAAGTTTGATTCGTACACAAAATTACCTCATTTCAACAAGAGTGGCTAAGTAAGTAACTGGGTAAACATAAGTAAGCCTTAACACAATCTCCGCGGAAGCAAACGTTGGCGGTTGCAAGGCTTCATCACGCTACACTCGCTAGGTGTCGCGCCGGTCCAACGAGTGCAACGAGGGCAAGTTTGCGTTTCACGACAAAATTTGGCAGGCTGCCAGCGGCTCTGTGAAGCTGTGGCGGACCAAAGCGAAGGAGAGAGGCGGACGGCGTCAGCTGTGAAAAAAATGATAACATTTTAGGCGGCAGGGGCTTAGGGAAGTTAAACAGCCAGGATATAAATCTAAGGGGAACCGGGTAATGTCTTTGATGGGGGTCTTTTAGCCCTGATCCATAGCCCTCACAACCTCAACCCTAACTGGCCCTAACGGGAGTGGAAGGCCTTCTGCCTATCAGCTTGTTGTCAGAAGGGTCAAGTTTACTGGGCTAGGGGTCTTTGATCAGTCTTCGATCGTTATTCGTTAATATTTGCCAGGACATAGTCGCTATTATAAAAATAGGGCTACCTTTTGGCCAGACTGCATAGGAAAAGTGTAGCTGGTGTATTTGCCATTAGCGTGATATTACTTATGTACAGAGGTTAATGCATATTACGTTAATTTGGCATATGTTTTCCATAGTCTAGTTGAAACATCAAAACTGAGTGATATGGATCAGTGCCAAAGTGCCTGTTTTCTTGTACTATGGTGCTCCCGGCCTGCGACTTTCAACTTTCAATGATGGGGATCTCTCCAACGCATTTAGAGCTCTATATATTTCCTTTTAGTACGAGAACTCGCCGCATTTACCTGTGTGAATATACACAGTTGTTTCACACAGAACTACATGTAGATGGTCATACCAGTTAGGTGTAAATTCCAAATGAAGTCTGAATAAACGATTTTGGTTACCAAACAAGAGATGCTTCCTCAATGAAGTTGCGTACATAAAACACATATTGTTGTGCTAAAAGGTTTATTGCTCAGAAAGTCTACATGGTAGACATTGATATGGCTTATAATATTCTTTTACAGTGTAGCATGCCAAACACAGCCTAAAGCACCCACAATATATATATTAGATATATACTGTTTATATGGTTAAGATTGTCAGACGATAAGAGACATACGATCGTGTGAACCAACTTTACTTTCAAATTGACTTGTGAAGAACTAATAAATTACGAATTAGCTTCAAACTGAAACCCACACTACACCAGTAAACGTTTCAGCCATTAACTCCAATGTATCTTAATAGGCCAGATGCGCTTTCATGGTGTTGTCGTAAATCATGCTTTCATAAAAAAAGTTAAGCTCACAAAATCTTAGTAGGTCACATTCCCAAAACACTAAAATATGCATAAACATCAAAATATCCATCTAGGGTGGTGCGCGAACCTGGTGCGTATTCATAATGCCGGTAGAAAAAAATACACAGAATAACCATTTCCGATTGTCGGCGGAGATGTAAACCATGCAGACAGGCAGATTGCCACAACGTAATCATTTTCTATCAACCTTGATATTGTATTTCCATGACATTACGTTTCAATTAAAAAATTTAACACATAACCATGCATAACAAGAGACTGAATATTTGTGTTGCTTAGCTGTCTAGCCCCTAGCACCCCAGCTCCCTTTTACTCCACGGTCTTGCAGCGGATACGTCGAAGACGACCGTTCATGTTGCTGAGCACACCAGCCACCCGAAGCTTATTCCTGCTACGATACGATCAAACAATAGCCTGTTAAATAGTTGATAGTTAAATCCCGCCCGTATGTTTCAATTGTATACAGAACCAATCAAATACAGGACGGTCATCTGAGCTTCCTTTCCAAGGTATTCGAGTTGTGACACCATGATGCATAAAACTACCTATGGAAAATCCAATTAATTCGGAATAAATCCGATGTAGCAACGTACTCACACTCAGGATTTGACTACTTGGGCGATCAACACAGCATATTCCAAACATCCAAAAAACCTGTGTAACTTCTGGTTCAAATACAACGTGAATATCCTGGTACATTATAAACAAAGAACCCGAACAGTCTGCACTCTACTAGCACCAATGTGGTAATGGGATAACATGACAACTATAGCAGGTAGTCTACAACACGTGAAACATACATTGTTGTTTTTAGGGCACTTTTGTGCATGCAGGGGCTAAACTGAGCCGAGGAACCTCGCGGTACGATGAAGGATGAAAGGATGAAACAAGCTTCAGATCATGTGCCCGGGCCCGGATTCCAGGTGGGGGGGGGGGGGGGCTATACTATGACAAGTGAAGACCAGATGGCAAAAAAAAACGTGCGCAGGAATACAAACAAAACACCAAATCGTTTATAAGAAGTAATATCACATATGCGGGTGCGTTATCAGTTTTATCATCACATCGAATAGCATGGTATTCGAGAAAACACCTGGGGCCATGTTATAGCCCAACAACGCAAAAACAACAAAACAACGGTGGCTGAACTATAGATCCAGATGTCCAAAGGCCTATTAGCGGTTGCAGTAGTAACGGATAACTTGACACCTTCTCTAAAGTTATCATCGATTTATCGCCCGATGAATCTGTTACAAATCCGTGAGAGGTCAAATATCTCAAGACCAGGCAGACCTTAACATGGACATCTCAATACCAACAATCCTTTATGCCGTGATACACAATGAATTTAAATATTAGCGAACCATTTCGGCGTAAATTAAGATAAGGCTACAGCACTCCGTATATATACAAGAGTTGAAACCTGCAACGCTTTATTTCAGAAGACTAACCTATACAACCTAGTCTAGACCGCAACCCAAGACTTAAAATAACAATACCGTCTGGAGGAAGTAACTTTATAACAATGGGAATATGAGGCAGGTACTAACGCTAACATGAAGTCACGGAAGCTCGTCATAAATCGACCCTTTATGGGTTAAGATACTTTTTACAAGTACGAGCATCAATTGATGTGATGAAACGTATTCATTGCCAATGAAGCGTAGAGTACCAGCGTAATTATGTACGGAGATATTTCTAGGATACAAGAACCAATTCCTACATACATTGATTGCAGCCATTCGCGAAAACAAGGTATCCCATACAAATCTATTTCAATTGAGAGACGAGAAAAAATATAGCACTATGAGCATTGCCGGCTCTTGAACACTGAAATAGTGACATTGCGCTGGTAAAGTATATTGTCTGTAAATTTGACTAGGTAATAAGCCACACAAGGCATTCAAGCAACACTTATTTCTGAACAGCCTTCTGTCGTCATGAGGGGCCGTTTTGCAAATTCGTCACAACGTAATACTGAGGCTGCATGCCACTTTGAACGTACATGGGAGAACATAAAGAGGTGGCTACGTTGAAGGGGTGAATCAAACCCAAACCGTCCAAATTGAGGGTGGCCACGCCAGAGGCGTTACCATCGGTAGCCATGGCGGATATGGAAGAAGCACTGGTTGTCACCGGCTGCAAGGAAGGTGACGCTTCCAGATCTTGCGACGCGAAGTAGATCGGTGACGCGTCAGTGTTTTCGGGACACGCGGACCCGTCGCTTTCTTCCAGGGCGAGTGAGTCGCTTATACGCGGCGATAGCAAGGTTTCTGCTTTACCCATCAGCGAATTGAGGATCTCTTCCGCCCCTGGGGACGCCGGGGCAGGCTGCTCGTCTTGCATGGACAGTGAGGCGGTTGTCGCCGGCTGCTGTTCCTTGAGCTGTGTGGTGAGCATGTTCAGGACGGACTGCACTTCAAACGTCTCCGTCTTGGGTTGGCCTTCTTCCAACTCAAACTTGACACCGTTTAAACTTAACTTGGAAGGGATCGGATGCCCCGAAACTGTATTCAGAATGTTTCCATCCACGCACTGCAGCGATGTCAAAAGGTCCTCGGATTGTTGTTGTTGTTGCCTTGTCACGCCCGCCATTGACGCTGATTGAACACCCGGGGCGACTGCAGCCGTAATAAACTTAGAGTCCGCGGCCGTCACGGCGTGCTCTATATGGTACCCCGACACAGTCTGCACCAGCTGGATGACCGAACCCGATGGCAGCTGGGCGTTTAGCTCACCGACACTGATCCGGTCACCAACGGCTTGCGAGGAAACGACAGGCACACGGCTCTGAGAATATAATTCAGCTGTATTGGGGTGAGAGCATACGACAGGTGGTAGAGTAGTTAAGGTCGGAATTCCCTGGTAAGCACCGCTCAGTATCACATCTCGCACGGCGGGATCAGGCATGTTATCTGCACGCGAACTGGTAGCGTCCGCTTCACTCGCGACCCCACGGGATTGTACCGCGTCCGGGTGTTGTTCCAACGAGACGGATTTGGAAGGGCTGATCTGAGGCATCTGGATCTGGAGTTGAGGTTGATCAGTGCAGACGTTACCGGCGCTATCATGCATGGCTACCGATTGAATGGGGGTTACGGACTGGTGTCCGTCGCTAGACACCGCGGCGGCCGGGGTTGTGACTGGCATCGCGTTGTTTGAATCCATCTGTAAGGCAACCACCGGGTATTGGCGGACATCCTCTGCAACAACAACAGGAGTAGCAGAACATAACATGGGCGCAGCAAAGCAACCGGGATTGTAACATTAGCGGACTTGGTTAACCATCGATTACACTACATTATACTTCATTGCATTCAATTACGAATACAATTGATTACGATTATCATTGATTATGCGTATCATCGATCGTGCTTATCATTGACTGCGCCCATCACTGATTGCGCCACCATTGACTGCGCCCATCACTGATTGCGCCACCATTGATTGCGTTGTCATTAATTACGATTATCATTAATTACTATGATCGTTATTTCTCATTGATTATGTATATCCTAGATTGCTAGTGTCATTATGATCACAATCGATTACGATGACAATTAAAGTCGATTATTTGCACAACATTCGGATTACAATCGATTAATATTAAGTGTCGTTACAAACACTAATACAAATGTAAGAGCCGCAACACTGACACATGTAAAAGATCCGCATTTCACTTCACAGTGGACCAATCATCCACATAACTGGCGATGATTTAGCGTTATTTAGCAAGGTGCAGATGAAATCCCACCTGTTGTTTGACTGGCAGTGGCCGTGGCGGCGGCCGGAAGAGCTATAGTGTAACCTCCTTCCACAGGAACCAGCTGAACTGCAGGCACATTCACAAACATCGTACCGAACAATTGTTCGGGTGTTAATGCCTGGTTTTGCTGAAAAAGAAATTTTGAAAATCTAAATGTTGTGTCCCCAATTAAATTTCACATATCTAAAATCTGCGGGCAAAGAGAAAGCATAGATAAACGGTATTCCATAAAAAAACTGCTTGTTTAGTGTGTAAAGGAACATGGCCATGTCTTGAATTACCTGCATGCATATATCAAAGATAAAATGATATGTTTACCGGAACGACGACATTGACAGTTTGTTGCGCCGGCAGATTGGCGGTGGCACTCTGCGACGGACCGGCGCTCACCGCGGCATCGCCACTCGCCACTGGTCTGATAGTTATCACAGGCTTGCTCTGAGCAGGCGGTGACTCTTGCGACGACGGTAGCGTGTCGGACGGAGAGATCTGAAGAAATTGCATAATATTTTCACATTTTCATAGCACTACCCAATAAACCCTAACATCTAAAATATGTCATATCATAAATATCAAATATCACTTTCGAGGCGGATAATTGAAAGTGCATATCATCACTCAATCGGGCGAAAGAACGGCTTGGACAATGAGGTGTCAGCATGAAACGGCCCCAGACACGAGTGGGATTGGAACCCGCAACCTGTGAGCCTGCAGTCGAATAAGGTACTTTTCGACCACGGCGGTTACACGGTGTCACTCATCGTGCATGGTATAAAACAAACGCAGGGCAGATCACACCATCTTCTTCAAATTGCTTTCATGCATTTCATATAAAGTCACTACGGCGAGAGGAACAAAACGATTTGAAACAAAGTAAAATTTTATTTAAAAAAAATACTATTACAACATTTTTGAAAAACATTATTATCGGTATGTTCAGAAGTACCGGTACACAATAACGAACGCTTAGAATCGCTATTTACGTTGTTTTACGTGAATTTCACTAGAAATAATAAATAACAAAAAGTTCAATACCGGTATAGTTTTAGGCTTTAAGAACGACAGTGACATGTGATACTCACTTCAGAAGCGGCGCCGTTTTCCTTATGAGTTTTAAGGTGTGCCTTAAGACTGTACTGTGTGGTAAAAGCCCTGATACAGCCATCCTTGCCACACATATACGGTCGTTCTCCTGCACAAAAAAACAAAACAAAGGTAGCCTTAATAGCAGCCTTGGCACCAGATGTCCTGGCTCATGATGCTATTTAAACATCCTTATTTTGTACTATCTATTTCACAAGCATCCATAAAAATAATGTCCAATGGCAATTCATCACATCAAAAAGCTAGGGTATGATCTTGTGTCACCAGTAACTTACCACCGGGCTTGGCTTTTCGTCACTACAAAATGCTTAATCCTTCGCAGAACACTATAAAACAAGACGCACGGCGTTGGTGTACCTACCTGTGTGCGTGCGAGTATGTGTCTTAAGATGGTGACTGGCTGCAAAGGCTTTCCCACAACTTGGATCAATACATCTGAAATTAGAAAAAAATCCCTTTATAGCAGTCTAGCAGGTACAAACGATCCACCCCCGACGTTCCCCATGGCGGCCAAACAAATTAAAAAAGTAGCGTCATCGATTTAGTCGGGAGTGTAAGCGTATTGGCCTTCATAGCAAAAACAGATGGTTGGTTGGTTATTCAGGACGCTTGAATCACTTTTGCTCATATTGCGTCAATGGGAGAAGGAAGGGAGAGTGGAGCCATGTCCCAGGGGATAACCCCCTACTCTTTACGGAGAAAGACCTTTAGAGATCTTTATTCTGCGACCACACAGACATGGCCACAGCAGAGCTCGAACCACCGATCCACGTGCCGTTAGGCTCTCAGGTGGCCAGAGCACTATGCGAGCGCTCTGGCCCACTGATATAACACGCCGGTCCCCATAACAAAAAACGGAAAAAATATTTACGATTCATCCTGTTCAGACTTACCTGTAGGGTTTTTCGCCGGTATGAGTTCGAACATGCTTCTTCAAATCACTTAGAGTTGTAAAGAACTTTGTGCACCCATTCTCATCACAGTTAAATGTCTTGCCCGTGTGAATCCTCTGATGAGCTTTTAGTCTGCAAGGAAATATCAAGAGCTATTGTTTACATATCACAGCATCAACGCAAAACCACTTACAAAAAGTATCAGTAGGTAATAATAATTGAAAAACTGCATTGTTAACATGAAAGAGTGAACCACCTTTATTCAAATTATATGGTATAATTCTACTACATTTACTCAAACTACGGTAGCTTTCGGTTAATTTCAATTTGACTTACTGGATATTGCAAATACCGGGTTCACTTGAAAGCAATATAAACCTACAAACGTCACATGCTGGAAGGAGATGAAGGATTGGACTGACCTGTAAAGTGTGTTGTAGGATTTCTCACAACCACTAACAGAGCATTCATATGGTTTTTCCTTGGTGTGTACGCGGACATGAATTTTCAAGCTATATGATGTGAGAAATGTCTTTCCGCATTCAGGTTCCTTGCATATAAATGTATATTCACCTGTAACATGAATTGATAAATATAAACATATAAAGAACAACAGAAACAACAAAGCTGCTCAAATGAGCCGTATGTTTATAAAAAAAATATCTACCCAACCAAAAATATTGTTGCAATAAAATTACATTATGTGCCAAGAAGTTAAAATATGTGCCCTTCTATGTAAGAAACCAGTACTGATACAAAATGTTGTCATTTTGTCACTTTCTCCAATATTGATATTTTTTAAGATATCTGGATATAAGCATTAACACGCAATTGTTGGTACCGGTATGTGCAACATATCAGATATATATACCAGTATCTTAAATACATAAAAATACCAGTATATGAATTGGTGCTTAATGCCATCTTTGTGCACACACAGGGTAAACCCTGCCTGGGAACCCCATGTGATACTAAATGAACGATGTGTGAAGTGAATCACTGATTCACCTTCGGTGTATGATGTAAAAACAAACACTGCTTCATTGGTTTAAAACACAGCCAACTAAGCAATAAAATAAGAAAAGGAACTCTCCACATTAAACAGCTGATGTGCTTTCACTACTTACCCCTATGAGTTTTTTGATGGGTCTTCAAGTTTCCTGCAGTGCTGTACGTCTTTTCACATTCATCAAACTCACACCGAAATCTGATAAAAAATCCATATTGCAGCTTTGATAAATTCCCCCAATGATTTATACATATTATAGAAGAACAACCTACCACCCACTTGAAATATAATAGCATTATGCAGGCAAAATAAATAGAACTAGAATTGGCCACATTAATAATCAAGTGGTTCAATAATACAGTTACAATTCATCAGCTGTTTGCTTGGATCTATTAGAGAACTTGGATGTTGATGTTCTTGATTCAACATAATATTCTAGGTTAAAATATCCTGAATATATAACTGCATAAATTAGAGGACTTCATTGGTCAGAAGGTAAGAACTGCTAGAACTGTACCTTTAGATAAATACTGTATGTATTACCTTTGAATTGCTGTTTCATTGGTGTTTGGGTCTTGACTTTCAATGCTTATTGTGGCATGGGATGGATTTAAGGTCATCGGCCCAGAACCAGGATTAATTTGCATCAGAATCTGGTCATCCGAGATTGTATGCTGAATATAACTGAAAACAAAAACAGATGCTACATATATATGTATATACATTTTACATGAAATATGCAGAAGCTGCAGATATAAAGCATGTAACCCAACTTCTTGTATCTTATAACTATCTGTAAATCCAGTATTATTGAAACTGAATATTAATATAAAATGTGACAAAATTACTGAATATTTTTGTCCAATCACAAGCTTTCTTTTTTAGGGTTCAATCACAACTCGCCTGGCAGTTACCATGGGACTAGCTTTCACAATGAGACAGGTGGTGATGACCTCACATCTGATTAGTTGTTTGTAATATTTGTGTTTGTATGCTATTATTTATAGTGGCTGGAGCAGCATGCAACAGTAGTCAGGGCTCGTTACTAATAAGTACTTATCCTGCAGGGACAAGTGCTATAAATTTGTTACTTGTCCCACCTGATACTTGTCCTCCCCACCTCCTTCCCCTCAATATGGAAAAATACAACAAAAAACACATTGTTTTTAAAGAGCCATTGCCACAATTCTATCTGCGATTGTAAAAGTACTTGCAGTATTTTTTGAAATAATAAATGTTCCCCCCACAGTTTTCCAACTACCCAGATATATTGTTGCTCTAACCAAACAAAAACATAAATGATATCAGTATTTATTCTTTTCTGAAGGATCCTAAAATTGACACAGATATGGGAGAGTTACGTTTAAACAACATGTGTCAAGTGGTCAGCAAGAAAACTGAGTGTATGTGCCAGTGAGGGTTCATCCTGGATATATGTGTAAAGGTGTGAGGGGGTCCATCCTGGGTGGTTGGGGTCCCTGCTAGGCATGTGTGAGGGGCCTCTCCTGGGTAAGTGTGAGGGAGAGGGCATCTGTCGCAGGTGTCTGTAAGGGTGGGGGACCTCCTAAGTGTGTGTGATGGGTCTGTCCTGGGTGTATGTGTGAGGGGGTGAGGGAGGTCTGTCCTGGGTGTGTGTGAGGGAGGGGACTCCATCCTGGGTGAATATGAGTGAGGGGTTAAGTGGGAAATCCTTCCTAGGTGTGTGTGAGCTGAAGGGGGTCAGTCCTGGATATGTATGAAAGGTGGGGATGGGGTGGGGGGGGGTCTCTCACACCTAGGGGGTCCTAGGTGTATGTGATGGAGAGGATCCATCCTAGATGCATGCGAGGCTGGACTGGAAGTGGATCCATGCTATAGTGTGTACCAGTAATATATTGGTTTCTATCATCTACACTGAAATCAATAATGCTTAAATATCATATCATAAAAATTATAACAATAATATGGTTGAGAGAAGTAAACAAACACAATGGACTAAAAAGCAGTTCTCATCAATCTCCCGGCAGACGGAGCTCGTACCTCACATCACACTTTTCCTTAGGACTATGGCGTAAGCGTAACACCCTCTGCCGGGAGATGACGAGAACTGTGACGTAACAGCAACAGGGCCGTGAGGAGAAGTTGTAAAAAAATGTTGTTGGAAAGTTTTGCAAGTACGAAAAGTGATCACATTTGTGTGTATTCAATCACTTTGCCGACGGAACTATAAAGGTATGAAGAACAACTTTACACATCGATAAGGACCGTTTATCTGCCTACTTTTCTGTAGTCGCCGCCCGAAGAGTACACATTTCTGCTTCATCAGGGCTAGGGTTAGGGGGGCTGTAACCCCCAGCTTGGGAACCAGAACATATAACATACATGTTACTGTACATGTTAAAGTCCCAAGGCTTCAGAGAGCAAGCCCCCCCCCCCCCCCTTGGGAAACTGAACATACACTAATAAAGTTGGGTTCTCCAAGCCCCCCCGCGGTCACAAGTCTTCAGAGCAGGTGCCGCCCCCCCCCCTCTCCCCGGTCGAAAGTTTTCAGAGAGCAGTACCCCCATTGGGAACCTGAACATACATACACTGTTAAAGAGTCGGCTTCTCCGAGCACGCCCCCCCCCCCCCCACCCCCACCGGTTGCAAGTCTACAAGTTTTTCAGAGAGCACACTCCCCAGTTGGAACTTTTCAGAGAGCAACCCCCCCCTCTTGGAAAATTCCTAGATCCGCCCCTGGTGGGAGTCTACTGGCATAGTCAGGTAGTAAGTCTAAAAGTTTAACAAGGTACAAGTAACAAGATGTCATGTAACAAGTGTCAAGATGTCAAGTAACAAGTGTCAAATCAACTCAAGAAGTCAAGCACAGAAATTTGAGAAAAGGAAACCTACCCCTGTAAAAAGTCGCTATCATCTTGCGATTTATTTTCTCCTGCATATTCGCCAGATCCACCTTCAAACTCAACGTATACCGGCGTAATGTTGGTTGAGTCGGTACCGTCAGAATGACAGGACATTTTGTCCATATTAAACGTTAGAGTGTGACTTTTGCTGAAGTCAAAATCTTGATGATTTTCCATCAGGTCGTGTTCCGCCATATTTGTTTCGAGCGGTTTCAACACAAGGTGGCGCAGTAAATTGAGAGTGCTCGCTTCAGTCTCCACAAGCGCTTCCATACGTGGTCGCTAATGAACAAGCCGCGCACCACCTTCAATATTCAGCAAATAATAACGGGGGCGGATCCCAGAATTTGAAAGGAGGAAGGGTTCCGAACTGCCCCCCCCCCCCCACACACAGATGCGTCCGTGAAGGGAACGAAATCACAGGGGGTGACCAGGGTTGAGTTGCGGAGCACGCTCGACCGCCGCGAACATTTTTGGTCACTCGGAGCTCGCTATGCAACAACATTGGTCACATCGAACTATTTCCATTTGTTGCGGGGATATCTACTAAATAAATGTCTTTACTTTGGAAATAGCAGGACAATCTAAATAGTGTAAATATTGATAAATAAAAGATAACTATAAAGCATCGATATTTACGGGTTATCCCCACTTATTTGAGAAGAATCATCGTCCAGAGTTTGATATTATCATGCGAGGCTGCTCTTGATCGCGGCGAACCATACCCCACTTCCGGTTCAAAATTGTACGCGTCCTTGACCAATCCGCCAAGTTCAAATCCTTATTTGTCGTTGCCGATGGCGTGCGCACGCGATCGACACCCATATGCAACGCACCCCAGGGTTGAGTTGCGGAGCACGCTCGACCGCCGCGAACATTTTTGGTCACTCGGAGCCCGCTATGCAACGACATTGGTCACATCGAACTATTTCCATTTGTTGCGGGGATATCTACTAAATAAATGTCCTTACTTTGGAAATAGCAGCACAATCTAAATAGTGTAAATATTGATAAATAAAAGATAACTATAAAGCATCGAATTACGGGTTATCCTCACTTAGGGCGTGATCGATTCGTCTCTTCCAAAGTCTACCTCTTCCGGAAGAGTGCATGCAGTACGATCGTTTTGCCTCCTCTATTCCGAGAAGACCTCTTCTGCTCTTCCGCCCAGGTAGGTGGAAGAGAGAAGAGGTAGAGGCTATTCCAAGATGGCGGAAGCTAACTATGCAATATTCGCTCAGCGTGACAAAATAGGTTTTTGGGGAAATACATGAATGAAATAATGAATAAAATTCTGTGAAACATATGTAAGACCTTTTATTTTGTTATTTGAAAGATATGTGTCAGGTATATGAGGGCCCATATATGCAGTTACCCATGTATCTATCTGTTGAAGCTGGGCGATAATATATGGACGTGGGCGATAAATTGTGAGCTATAAGTGAGTTTCCGTTGGCCATATTGAAACTACACTTCCAACTCGTCACACGCGATCGATTCATCGCTCATATTCTCTATTTTTGGATGAGCTCTTCTCTTCCTGGAAGAGTTGAATCGATTAGACTCTTATTTGAGAAGAATCGTCGTCCAGAGTTAAATATTATCATGCGGGGCTGCTCTTGATCGCGGCGAACCATACCCCACTTCCGGTTCAAAATTGTACGCGTCCTTGACCAATCCGCCAAGTTTAAATCCTTATTTGTCGTTGCCGATGGCGTGCGCACGCGATCGACACCCATATGCAACGCACCCCAGGGCTGCGTACCGTAGCACGACCGATCGCGATCGCAATCCTTACGGTACGACAAATAACGAATTGAACTTGGCGGATTGGTCAAGAATGCGTGCAATTTTTAAGCGGAAGTGGGGTATGGTTCGCCGCGATCAAGAGCAGTCCCGCATGATAATATTAAACTCTGAACGACGATTCTGCTCAGATAAGTGGGGATAACCCGTAAATATCGATGCTTTATAATTATCTCTTATTTATCAATATTTTACACCATTTAGATTGTGCTGCTATTCCCAAAGTAAGGATAATTATTTGGTGGTTATCCCCGCAACAAATGGAAATAGTTCAATGCGACCAATGTCGTACCGTAGCAAGTTCCGAGTGACCAAAAATGTTCGCGGCGGTCGATCGTGCTGCGGTACGCGGCCCAGCGCTGCGTACCGTAGCACGATCATTCGCGGTACGACAAATAAGGAATTGAACTTGGCGGATTGGTCAAGGACGCGTGCAATTTTGAGGCGGAAGTGGGGTATGGTTCGCCGCTATCAAAAGTCCCGCATGATAATATTTAACTCTGGACGATGATTCTTCTCAAATACGTTGGGATAACCCGTAAATATCGATGCTTAATAATTATCTTTTATTCATCAATATCTTACACTATTTTAGATTATGCTGCTGTTTCCAAAGTATTATTTGGTGGTTATCCCCGCAACAAATGAAAATAGTTCGATGTGACCAATGTCGTACCGTGGCGGTTTACAGTTCGAACTCGCCACAAAACGAACTCGCCACAAAACGAACTCGCCACAAGTGAACTCGCCACACTTCGGGAAACTCGCCATACTTTGGTTAACTCGCCACACTTTGGTTAACTCGCCACACACCGACAGGTGAACTCGCCATATTTTCTTGTGAACTCGCCAGATCTCCTGGTGAACTCGCCACACCTCCTGATTAATCGTCACAGGCTTAGTATATTACTATTGAGGCTTTTATGGCATTATAATTATTACGCTTAGTATACTGGTTACTATCTCATTAAATTTGGCGGGGGTTCCGCCAGATCGGAGGGAGGCGCCTTCGCTGTTGGAACACTTATAACTCTCCCGCACGGGGGGAGGCTTTAACAGTCGTCGCCATATTGAATGATCATCAGTTCAGTCAGGCGTGTTTGCTACATAGGGCGAAGTCGCCACAGGCTTGTTGTACTTATATATTATGTCGGTCAATATATAATAGCGGTAAATTTAAAGATTAATTAGCGTTGCGGATCCGGGCGGATCGTGTTGTCAATGCAAAATGCAATCAACGATGTTTTGTGCTGTCAATTTCTATATCGGTGTAGGGCAGATTTCACGCTATTGCATTGGTGTTTGCAATTTTTAGCGAAGAATTTTGTCATTAATTAATGATTACGCAGAAGTGGGTTAAACACGCATATGCTGTCTAATAAAGGGTGCATGTTTTTGGAATAAATTTCAATATAATTTAAATATAATTCAATTATAGTTTTTCCACGATAAACTTAATTTTTCAAAGATAGCGGTGACTACCGGTCTCATGCCTTCCTACATTTTCGTTTTACGAGCTAGGGAACGACTTAACCCGTAGGTATGGCGAGTTCACTCGCCGAGTGTGGCGAGTTATCCCAAAAGTGTGGCGAGTTCACCCGCCGTGTGGCGAGTTCACTTGTGGCGAGTTCGTTTTGTGGCGAGTTCACCGCACACCGGCACGGTAACATCATAACGCGTCCCTGGGATGGATAATCCCACAGACATGCCACACCGGTATTCTATTGCAGGAAAAGTGACCACAAACGCTTATTCTAGGAAAGGAAAAGTATCTTTTTATGGATATTTTGATGGAATGTACCTTTGTTTGGACCAACTAAAGGTTATTTTTGGTGTCTAAACCCCTCTCCCCACCTTTTTCAGTTGTGAAAATGTTGAGTTTGATGTTTTCCCCATCCCCAAAGTTGAAATGATATTTAATGAAATGCATGTATTTACGAAATGCAACTTGTTTGTTTCTTGCGTACATGACTTGGCTGGAAAGCCACCCGTGAACGCTGCTTAGGATGGGGCTTTCTAAAGACCCCCCCCCATTTAAAAAAAACACAGTGAACCTGCAAATGCTTACAAAAAGAGCCCGTTAACAGGTACTGGGTTAATGGATAGCCCCAGGCCGTTGTCGGAGTTGTCCACTTTTTGATCAGTTTTTCTCTGTCCTTGCAGATAATTAAAGGTTTTTAAATCATAACTGAAATGCATGATCGAATCAGACGCCGGAACTAAAATGAAGCTATTACTTCCTAGTCACCTACTAGGAGGTGACAGAATCATGAATGTTATTTGTCACTTCTGCTGAGACTGCAATCTGGAACGACAATTGTAAGTGCCTTTTCCGAGTGCCTTTATGACATCCTAGGGCCCCAGAGGGGCTTTTTCGACACGGCGACACGGCGATTTTTAAAATCGACAACGCGACATTGGGGTTGTCTTAGAATCGACATGCGACATAAGACTTAGCGACACGGCGACATGGAACTTTTCTTAAAATCGACACGCGACATGGACCTTTTCTTAAAATCGACACGCGACATGGCTACCCCTCGTCAGGGGCCCTATCCTGGGCAAGGTCCCGGGCATGGCCCCATACGCAAACTGTTGATTAACAAGTTAGCTAAAATACACTCGAGGTTCTGAATTCAATGAAATCAGCGGACTGGAGCCTATCAAATGTTAAACAGGACATTTCAATAGTTAATTTACTGCAGCTGGTATACAATAAAGGTTGGTGAGAATATTTGCGCTTATCACAAATAGTCGATGCTGAAGCTGCCCTAATTTTCAGCGGAAGCGGAAATTGGGAAGTGTAGTGCTGGGATCGCTCTCTTTTCTCGTCCAGCCAACATGGGGGTAAGGTGGATAAGATTGGTTTTGAAAATCTGCTCACATCTACCTGATATCATGGACTTCTGTCTCATATTGTGCCTTACGCTTTTCTTTATATATCGTTGAATGTTTATGCACATTGTTCAACCCAATATCTTCTGTTGTTGCACCGTATTTACATCTTGCTCCCGTGCTATTTACACCTGACATTACTTGTTCAAAACGCCGTTGAGCTGCGTTGTGAAACTTATTATTTTCAAGTCGGTTCTCACAAGATCCAAGAAAGTTATAGTACTTAGTATGCTGTAAGGAAATCTGTTCATAAATCCAAGGAGGATAACCGTTACGCTAGCCTGAAAATCAGACGTTAATGTCCTGACAGTCAGAGGGGCCGGCCCTACAGCTCAGTGGGCTAGAGCGCTCGCATTGAGTGCTCTGGTCACCTGAGAGCCTAACGGCACGTGAGTCGTTGGTTCGAGCCCTGCTGTGGCCATGTCTGTGGTCGCAGGATAAAGATCCCATGTCTTCGTAAAGAGTAGGGGGTTACCCCTGGGCACATGGCTCCACTCTCCCTTCCTTCTCCCATTGACGCAATATGACCAAAAGTAGTTAAAGCATCCTGATTAACCAACCTGACAGTCTGAAGGATCGACACTAACGTCTGAAACCATAGCCCTTGGGCGCATTTTACAAAACATATTTGACCACCTTTACAGAAGCCCTCACTTGGCAGCCGCCAGAAAATGGATTTTTTGCCTTCTTCAATGTTAATGGGAGCTTGGGTAGACGAGATTCAAAGTTATTCATGCAAGGTTACTTTGTCAAACCACTTTTTACACACCTCCCGTTTCTCTTCGTGGTATCAGCCGTTATTTTTCGTGACTAGTGGTGATACCTAGTTGTTGGGAATTAAAAACTGCATGTAATTTTTAGTGCCTCCAACGACTCGATAGGTGTCACCACTGGTCATTGCGCCAAGAAAAAATGGTGTCTGACACCGCAGAAAGAAATACATGGTGTTTAAAAGTCAAGTTTGTGGAGTAATCTTGTAGGTAAAACCTTGAATCTTGTCTCCCCAAGCTTCCATTAAGATTGAAGAAGGAAAAAATCCATTTTCTGGGGGCTGCCAAGTGAGGGCTTCTGTAAAGGTGGTCAAATAGGGGAACAGCGCCTAATGCCTATGGTTTCAGACGTTAGTGTCAATTCTTCAGACTGTCATGACATTAATGTCTGGTTTTCAGGCTACCGTTACGCAAGTTTTCTTGGATTAGGCTTGAGGAAAATTAGCTCTGAAGACCTGTTTAGACTGTACTCGCGGGGGTAAAATATATTTCTGCATACAGATCAAGAATTTTGTCCTAATTTACATATGGAATTCTGTAAGGTGTTACTCATTTCAAAAATATGGTATAGGTAATGGACCATTGGGTGCTATTTTACCAGCAGGTCTCCTTCACCTGCAAGATCTCGGGCAGAGTGAGTGAGATAATCTCATTGGTCGGCTGTTGAAAAATGTGATGTGAGGGATACGACTTAAAGATATATTGAATCAGAGGTGGCGGGAGGGGGGGGGGGGGGAATAATTGGCCTGTAAGATCAAATGTGGAATATTGCAATACAGCAAAATGAGCTCTGCTGGTCAAACAGCCTAAATTGTTTGGAAACCAGTCACATCAAAATATCTGCTGTGTATTGTACAAGTCTTACCTAAATCTATCAGCCTGTGTCAAATATATTGAATGGAAAGTAGTAGCATTACCAGTAATCAGTTCCCAAGTTTTGTTCGCTCATTAATTCACAAGCTTCAGCTAGCATCAAGAGTTATGAATCAAAGAGCATGAATGCTATGAAATTCCTATCACTGCTTTATTATAGTGGGTTGACAGGATTAGTATATAGCAAGATTATGTGACGTCACAGTCAAACTGACCAGGATATTATGCTCTTCTCAGTTCAAGTGTGATGATACAGGATTCTGTTGTATAAATTACTAATTTATGCTAAAGTATGATCCCTTCAAATTGAATCTAAAACTAGTGATATTTTTTGTGAGTATTAAATTACATAATATAACAAAAATTTAACCTGATTGCAATTTTAAGTAGAAGCTTGCTCTAGCATATTATTAATGAGTATCAATGTTTTCTTTTCTAGGTTCGTGGTCGAAGGAACCACCTGAAGCGTCTCCATGCGCCTAAACATTGGATGCTGGACAAGCTTGGGGGAGTTTTTGTGAGTATGACTTAAATTATGTGAACCATTAGCAAGGAAGAAATCCTTAGTATCCAGATTCACAGAAAGTGCATTAATCAATAAAAACCAGGATCTATATATATAACAATGGCATAAGCTACACCTCAAGGATACCTTTTGATTGTCATGCTGCAGCTCTTTCTGGTTTTATTTGTGATCAAATGATATTCATGTCACTCGATAAAATTTTAGCATTTAAACATGTTTATAAACAGAAAATCCACCTGTTAGGTGAATACTTATCTGTTTCTGACACGATATTGCTAGATAAATATTTTTTACTTAAATGTTAAGTCAAAGTGTTTATGAATACAGGACTTAGTAGTATTATGAATATTGTGAGTGGATGTAGACAGGCCTTATACTGATAACTATCATGGACAGCTATGTTGAAATTTCATTCATGTTCTTGTTGAATACAAATGATTTAGAATTGTGCTATTGCATATTTCTTTCGACTACATTTTGCATGGAAGTTAATTTGATGAAATGTGTGTTATAGGCCCCTAAGCCCAGCACTGGTCCACACAAGACTAGGGAATGTCTGCCTATGATGATTTTCCTGAGGAACAGACTGAAGTATGCCCTGACTTACACTGAGGTCAAGAAAATCGTCAACCAGAGGCTGATCAAGGTTGATGGCAAAGTCCGCACTGACAAAACATACCCTTGTGGTTTTATGGGTAAGGATCATTCAAACCAGCCATAAATTAACTCGTTAACAGAAGTACATAGACCCCTCACAACAAACATGGGTCATCGTTAAATAGGTTAGGCTTGTTGGTCATTGGTCCATGCTTTAGCTTAAACTATTCGATGATTCGGTAATGAGGCCTTATCGAAGCTATACATTATCTACCACTTGAAATGTGTGGTCAATATAGGCCTTAAAATAACTAGTCTTCAACGGTCGCTTCCAGAATTGTTTAAAATATCTGAGGAGCATCACCCAGAGGGCAAACAAGATGGTCTTCTAACATTTTTGAGTAAAATAATTGTTAAATTTTGAGACTTAACCAGCAAATAATAAATTGGCCTACATGAACATGTACAGGTAGATGTCTAACTTGGAGCAGGGGGGATAAATGTAACCTGATGCCTAATTTAGTAACATCACTGATGACCAGATAACCCATTAATATCATTTGCCCCTGTGCAACTTTTGGATCAAGAGAAAGATATGCCAGTTGTTCTTTCATGTCTCCATGTTTGTTAAAACGTTGAGTATCTAATTTGCAAATTATTTTTTAGAGGTAAATAAATAGGCCTTATCGAAGCTATGCAATGTCTGTTCGGTAGAATGTTTAGTCAATCTAGGCCTAAGAATGATTTAGTCTTTAAACGGTCGCTTCCTGAAATGTAGTGTCTGAGGAGCATCACCCATAAGGCAAACAAAGATTTCTTTCATAATTGAATCAGTCTGGTTTTATCATTCACCAGTGGGAGCCTTCGTGCTTTCATGTGCACATATAGGTTTGCTGATACTGTTCTCTATATCAGTTCCAGGAAGTATTGTCAATATATCACCCTTTTCTGGGTGTGCTCTAGCAATTCATTTCAATTAGCCACTGCGGCTAAACACCTTCAGTTTTCTTTAGCCACACACCGATCCCATTAGCCACATACAAGTATATGTTTTTTCTCTCCAAAAACATTGTGTTTATAAGCCAAATCACACTTTCGGACGCAATTCATGGGATTCATTCGGGATAAGCAATGCCAAGGGGTCGCTATTATCAAATGAGGGGGAGGTCCTGGGGGCCTCGTAATGCCGGAGAGAGCGGACATTTCTGATGAAAAAGATTTACCTCATATTTTAATACTTGCGATCGGGGGGGGCGACTGCCTCCCAAAATCTGCGTCCGTACTAATGTTCTCTCTAGCAGCGGCGACATAGAACAAGTCAATGCGACAAAAATATCCCGTCTGAGCGGATTGTGGAAACCCGGCATTTCCGTAAAGCATCCGCCCCGCCCCCCCCCCCCCCCCCCCCTCATTGCATAATGGCCACTTCAAAGTGTCTCACCATGGCGTTTACCAAATAATGATTCCGCTGATACAGAAATTTGAAAAGCAAACTTAAGGGGCAGGGGGGGTTACCCCCACTCATCCCTCCCCCACCTCAAGTAAGTGGATGTCCAGTAAGGGCAGGCCAAGGACTGTAAAGTACAGTAGCGTGCCCCCTAGTCCCATCAGTCGTAAATTTTTCGAACATACTCAGTCAACCACCTCCACCTCCATCTCCAAAATCATATATCCGCTCCTGGTCGGATAAATGAGCAATTAAGGTTTCCGATGATTGAGGAATTGAGGTTTCCGGGCCCAGAAATCACGAGGATATGCGAGGAAAATCTGACCTCGGAATCTTCTTCTTACCTCAATCCTGGATCCTTTTTATATACAATTCTGATCCTTTGCAGTCTAGCCTCAACATCTGTTGAGGACTGGTGATGCTGAGGAGGGGCATTCTAAATGGTAGGGAGCAGTCATTTGCCGCTTTTAGCGATGGATGCCACATCTCTCTCCAACCCCACTTGGGCATTTAATACATTGCTAGCTGTGACCGAGTCCCGCAGTAGCCCCCCCCCCTTTTTCCGCTTGAAGGGCGATCAATCTGTTTGCTATAGACCTGCCATATACCCCACATTTCCATGCAAGTACCCGCTCTATAAACACTATTGTGTGCCCCTAGCATTACACCAGAACATCTCAGTCATACAAATTTGGTGTTTCACATCAGTTCTGCGGAGTAACTTTATGAATATTGCAGGTTTTAGTCTGATCGGTATCGTTTTTAAAGGCAATATCAGAACTTTTTATAAGCATGTGCTAGTGCGCTCTCTCGGGCATTACTGGGTGTCAGGGAACTGCCCCCCACACACACCGGCACACCATCCCACATCAGACTTGTATTATAATATGCCCGCTGCCCCCCCCCCCCCCCCCTCTGGGTGGCCAACCACAATACGAGAATGACTGTGTCTACGCCCACATTCTCATCTTGAAGGTACATATCGGTCAACAACACGAGAACAAATACCTAACTAAATCCAGCTAGTTTGACTTATGCTCAACAATGTCACTGATCACGAAAAACACGCCCAATGCCGAGACAATGCCCCGACTGGCCCCAACCCGAAATACGCGCCTGCGCACTGGAAGGGGTGATTCGGCTTATTGGCGGCTGAGTAGCGTGCTTACCCTTTGCCGTCATCATTTTGTCACCGTTTGCTTGGACAACGCGAACGCCGAGTAAATTCCGTGTGGTTGTATATTCAGGACACTTTAACCACTTTTGGTCATATCGCGTTAATGGGAGAAGGAAGGGAAAGAGGAGCCATGTCCCCGGGGGTAACCCCTACTCTTTGCGAAGAAGGACATGGTAACTTTATCCTGCGACCACACAGACATGGCCAAAGCGGAGCTCGAACCATCGATCCATGTGCCGTTAGCATGGTTGGGCTCTGAGGTGACCAGAAAGCTGAATGCCTGCGCTCTAACCCACTGAGCTACCGGGCCGGCCCTCATTCCGTGTGGAAACGGAAATAACCGAACATTAATTATTCGGAAAATAACTAGAAGTACGAGTAAGCTACGTCACCTTCGAAAATGTTGAGGGTGTGTTCAGCCTTGGGATTTCCTTGTGCCAATGACAGCCACATCACTGCGGGCATTCAATTCAGCGAAATCGTGTTTTGATCGTTGATTGAAAATCAGGCCATTTTTTTCGCCACTGTGGCGATACGCATGGACCAATCTTGCGCCACATACAGTTTGCTTTCGCCATTGGCGATGTGGCGAACGGCTAGCGCGCGCCCAGCTTTTTAACTAGGCGAATGTATAAATATTATTAATTGTGCAAATTCAGTAGAAGGCTGAACATGCTAAATCTTACCGGTAGTTCCATTTACAGGTCACATATTCGCTGTACATGTGTGTATTTGCACAATTCCCTTAAAGTGAAGCTTAATGTCACATTCCAACTATTCAGCGAATAATAAGGTTCTGTTCATAGTAAGGCCTTATCGAAGCCATGCATGAGCTACATAAGTGCAGTGTGTGGTCAATCTAGGCCTAAGAATGTTATGTCTTTAAACGGTCGCTTCCAGAATTTATGATGAATAGCTGAGGAGCATCACCCACAAGGCAGACAAGATTATTTCTTAAGGTCATTGAATTAGTCGGGTTTTCACATGCACCAGGGGAAGCCTCCCTGCCTCAATTATGAAACTGTCTGAGCTACGGATTGTGGGTTACCCTTTAACCAGCATCTTCAGCAGGTGTCCTACAAACCCATTTCATTGTCCCAGTGGTTTCTTGGTTCAGTCTAGCTTCGTTGTTACTGTTTTTTAATGGTAGCATGAAGTATTGGCAATATCTGACTCTTTAATATCTGCTCATATACCATAATTGTTTAGCGAATAAAAAGGTTCTGTTTATAGTAAGGCCTTATCGAAGCCATGCATGAGCTACAAAGTGCAGTGTATGGTCAATCTAGGCCTAAGAATGTTATGTCTTTAAACGGTCGCTTCCAGAATTTGTGATGAATAGCTGAGGAGCATCACCCACAAGGCAGACAAGATTATTTCTTAAGGTCATTGAATTAGTCGGGTTTTCACATGCACCAGGGGAAGCCTCCCTGCCTCAATTATGAAACTGTCTGAGCTACGGATTGTGGGTTACCCTTTAACCAGCATCTTCAGCAGGTGTCCTACAAACCCATTTCATTGTCCCAGTGGTTTCTCAGCTCAGTCTAGCTTCGTTGTTACTGTTCTTTAATGGTTGCATGAAGTATTGGCAATATCTGACTCTTAAAATAGGCTCATATTGAATAATTTGTTAGTGAATAAAAAGGTTCTGTTTATAGGAAGGCCTTATCGAAGCCATGCATTAGCTACAAAGTGCGGCGTGTGGTCAATCTAGGCCTAAGACTAATATGTCTTTAAACGGTCGCTTCCAGAATTATGATAAATAGCTGAGGAGCATCACCCATAAGGCAAACACTTTTTGGTAACAAAAAATAACTGACATGAATAAAACATTCTTTGTAAAAAAAAAATTATAAGAAAGTTTTCAATTAATAGCTCTACCAGCTGACTAATTAACAGCACTATACCAGTAAAAGTACTACCGGTACCATTAGAGGTTTTATCGAAGCCATACATCGATCTAAATCGAATGTATGGTCAATGTAAGCCTTCAATTGTCTTCAAACGGTCGCTTCCAGAATTTTAACTAATAGCTGAGGAGCATCACCCAGAAAACAGACACGATTTGTTTAGCTTAATCTTTGCGCTGTTTCAAATAAATATTGTGTCATTTAAGTTACCATCAGCGTCCTGTTCAAATCTGCGTTTTTGCTTAGCGAAACTTGCAAACAGGCATTGTTATAATATTATTACCTATTGTTTGACTTTTGTTTAAATACCTTCTCTGACTAAAACAAAGATGTATGTAAGGCATCGGGTTTCATAGACTTTGAAAAGCATGTGCAACACATCCACGATTTGCTTCTTGTAAATCAGAAGCAGCCATGTCTGAGTGACAGTAGATTTGACCAGACTAAAGGGTTGCAAAGGTTCAAATTGCACGTATGGCTCGAGTTGTTTATATCATTAACACCATTCAGCTCCTCATTTTCCCATAACTTGTTTAGCAGTTAACGGAAATAAGCGTTATATTTTGATAAAGTGGTGCTTCTGTCATTTGTATGATTGTTTATGCATTTGTAGATGTGATCACCATTGAGAAGACTGGAGAGAACTTCCGTCTTATCTATGATGTGAAGGGAAGGTTTGCTGTGCACAGAATCTCGGCTGAGGAGGCCAAGGTAAGGTTTTTTGTAAAGTGAAACTGGAACAGACTAAATTTATTTGGCCAAGCATTCATAACGGCATGTAAGCCCCCACCCCACCCCCAAACAAAAGCAAGAAGCCATATCAAAGCCTTACACTTTTTCATGTACATGAAAGCTGTAATAGTTTTTTGGAAGCCAAGTTTTAAGTTGTGTTCACCAGCATCCACCTGATAGGCTTTTGCGTTAGACTTTTCTAGATCAGTCCTTAGTTGAACTGCTGGGCTACTTTCTTGACATCATTATGTGTATCAAATGATGTCTTTATCTGGTCCAGCTATAAAGAAAGTGCTATTTCAAGCTGCCATAACGTTACGTTATGGTAGTCCAGGCTATGCACGACAAATGGAGCTTAATGTAGTTATGCTGTTAGGCAGTGTTGAATATCCCTAAGAATTAAATTATCTGATATCTATTAAATTTAGATCTGGTTGAATACTGTATATACGGGTAGATAACCTTGCGATGTCACCGTTCATTAAGCTGACATTTGTTGCATGTAGCTAGTGGTACAAGATAATGATAAGCAGTCAAGCAAGTGAAAGTTTAACTGATGAACTTTAGTTTTATTTGTGCTTGATGGTTCCAGTACCGCAACTGCTTTTCAACCTATTTTGTACCACATTGTTTTAGTCAATGTTGTCGGTGTTGCAAAGCTATAGCAAAGTGTTTTTTTCAAGCCACTGTAGCAGTTACGTTATTGTGGTCCAGGCTCAGCACAACAACACGGAGTACTTTCCATTCTCTTCAACTGCCAGTTGTTTCCTTTTTAAGATATTCTGTGACTGATTTTGGAGTATTTAAATGTTTTTTTATGTTCTTTCTCTGTATCTAGGTAGGCTTCCGGTCTAGCGCAGGCGTCTAAATTGCTATCGGTTGCTGCGGTGAATGTTTGGTAGCGATAGTTTATAGGGAATCTAATTGCTCAGCATAAACATCTATGCTAGAATTTTACCTCCAGTTCAAGATACTAGAATGAAAACTTATTTCTTGGCGCTTTTCGACTAGTCTTATCTGTCGAAACATGGTGATAAGAGGGTGGTCATATGTGACATTGGTTTGTTTGCTGATGTTTTGCAGTACAAGCTGTGCAAGGTGAAGAAGGGACTCGTTGGGTTGAAGGGTGTGCCCCACTTGGTCACCCATGACGGCCGTACCATTCGCTACCCAGACCCCCTCGTCAAGGTTAACGACACTATCCAGGTGGACATCGCCTCAGGCAAGATCAAGGAATTCATCAAGTTCGACTCTGGTAAGTATCTTCCGGCTCACTCGTTGAAGAAGGCGATCAACGAACTGTATATCAATAGGAGTATTAATCAGTTTTCAAAATGAACCCACCTGTTTTAAAACTTACACTAAATCGATTTCATCGTCATTTTGAATGATTTTTTTATTATTGCTCGATTTCCTGGTGTTTTGAGGGAAGGTTTTTGGTGTTTTTCAGGAAATGTGTGCATGATCACGGGAGGCCGTAACTTGGGGCGTGTGGGTACGATCACCCACCGCGAGCGACACCCTGGGTCATTCGACGTCGTGCACATCAAGGACTCCATGGGACACACCTTTGCCACACGGTGCGTGATGCTCTTGAGCCACACTCGCCAGTCGTCTCGCTGTGCTCCTTATCTTTAGAGTATCACTCCTAATGATATTATGTAGCTGGCTAATCACCGGTTAATACCACCGATGGTCAGTAACAGTTATGCCAATTTTAAAAATATACGAAAGCCTGGCAAAAGGAGTGAACCACTTCGCTAGTACACATAGTTTGTATGCGATAGACAACTGGATGCCTTAGTCCATGAACATGTACAGCTGTTTGTGGAAGCTGGCTGTAGATGCTGTGCCCTATTGATTCGTTAGCGATGGTACCTTCTATCGAACCGGACTAAATCAGATATAAACTCTTGGTAAATTGGATGTTGGGCGCTGCTGTGTGATGAGATAACGATGGATTCCCCTTCATGAGCTGGTTTACCAGTAGTGCATGAAAAATCATCTGCTGATCGCACTGTCCAACATTATATAATGATGGAGGGGGGTGTATGAAACACTACACTATATTCTTGAATAAGTTCTATGTTGTGTTCGGAATTGTACCGGGCATATTTTATATGATCTTGCAAAATTGGTGATTTTTGTGTTGTATAGTTATTTAATACAATACAACTTGCATTTTAATTAGATCATTAATGACATCTTCAATTAGCAATTGATATATAAGTTGAAGTACTGTGTGAGCTGATGAGATGACGATGGATTCCCCTTCATGAGCTGGTTTTCCAGTAGTGCATGAAAAATCATCTGCTGATTGCACTGTTCAACATTAAATAATAATGTGGGGGTGGGGGGTGAGTTGAAACACTACAAGATGCTTTTGTAGTGTTTTTACCGGTATATGTTTTGTTCGGTATTGTACATGGTGTATTTTACAATGTAGAATCGGTGATTTCTGGGTTCTCCAGTTGTTCAGTAGGGTCCAATACAGCTTGCTTTTTAATGAGATCATTACCGATATCTCCAGTTAGCACTTAATATAAGTTAAAGCAGTGTGTGAGCTGATGAGATGACGATGGATTCCCCTTCATGAGCTGGTTTCCCAGTAGTGCATGAAAAATCATCTGCTGGTTGCACTGTACGCCGTCTACACTTTCGACGTGTGTGGATTTGGGAAGGTTCTTCGGTGCAGTTGTGACCATCACATGACGCCGTCTGTCCATTTAATACTGATAATGGCATATATTTTTGTTGTGCTGCAGGTTAAACAACGTGTTCGTCATCGGCAAGGGCCTGAAGCCATGGGTGTCTCTGCCGGGAGGCCGTGGTCTCAAGCTCACCATTGCCGAGGAGAGGGATCGCAGGATTGCCGCCAAGAACCAGTAGACCCGCCACCTTGCGATTTCCACGTGGCCCGTCCCCGCCAACCTGGGCTTCTGGTACTGGAGAGCGCGCTCCTTGCTGCCGATGTGAAATGTGAACAACTGCGCAATAAAAAAAACAGAAGAAATCATGAAGTTTCTTGGCCTTTTGTTCTGTTGGACAACACACTTTTACAAAGATTTGTATCCAACTGGTCTTCAAATAAGAGAATTTCTGTTTTTTAGGAACCAGTCTGGAAACCTTTGTCGCTGCATTGAGTGCCTCCGGCGACCGAAGTACCGACCGGTGTGGCGAGTTTCTCTCTGAAGTTCTATGCACAGTCTTTAAGAACTGCGATATTTGGGGCATAATTTTGTGGTACTGCGGGTTTAATTGTCGACAGTGGTGAGGTATAGCGATGACTATTTACCTTTTGCCGTATTAGAAATTCAGTTAATTTTACGGGCGGTGGCTATCCTGTTCAGTCCCCTTTCCTTGGATACGCCGCTGGACATTTTTTTTTGCATTTGATGCGATAATAGTTTTCACGCGTTCGCACTGACACGTATTTTACACTCATTAAAGTTACTATTTCAACAAATTTTGCGGCGGGGGTGTTCCGTCAGATCACGTGAGGCGCCGCGGCTGTTGGAACAGCTGTAAACACTGTATAACACTCTGCCTCAAGGAGGCGCTGCCAGTCGCGAATCCTGGCCAATAACGTCTAGTATATATATGGTTGGTACCAGTGACTTCCGGAAAGTTAGTCGTTGGCGCTCGCCCTGGCGGAGATTACTTCATGCGTGTTACGTCACCAGCACATCAACGTCACTGTACACACGTTTTTTCTCCGCCAGATTTGGATCACAATGAATGTTTACTTTTTGTTGTAATAGTAACTTTAAAATACACTTTTATAAATGACCACAAACCAGGTAGCATAGGCCCATAGGTTACGAGCAGACACACCCCGGAATGTCTAAAATTATATGAATCTGAATCTTATGATCATAACGTACCGCTCAAATGCTATCAGTCTTTGACCATAACGGCCTGTGTTTTTTTTTCAAAAATGCAATGGCCTTTTAAATCCGTGGAATGAATGTTGTTCCAGTATAATTCACAACCAAGAAGCTTTTCGTAAAGATTTTAGCCCGACATATCATATTTGCACCATGAAAACCTAATAAATGATTCTGTACCAGATAACAAAATAAAACTATATTGTTGTTTCGTTGAGTTTAGAAAAGATTTACCTTTTCTTAAAACTACTTATTGTCGGGGTCGGCAAAATATGTACCGGTATATGACCTATAAAACGAACATTGGTATCAAACGGGGACTCAGTGAGCCAAGCTCTCTTCAACGTTTTTATCGATTATTTGGGTGACAATTTAAAGGATACCAATACAGATCCTGTACGGTTACATGACCTTTCAATTGAATGTCTGTTATGTACTAGTTAAAGAACGAGCTGGAGTGCATTCGCCAAAATAAAGCGCGAGACGCGATAGCGTCGAGTGCTTTATTTGGGGTATGCACGACAGCGAGTTTTTTAACGTACTTATAAAATTGTTATAACAAGGCATGAAATGTGCTCACGTTTGGACACAGGAATTGACTATTGCGTCAATTGCACTGCCTGACGAATACATGAGGCACATTGTGGAAACAACGGTTCGTCATTGTGAAGCCCCAGGGGGGAGGGTACGGGTGGGAAGACGTCGATTAAGTAGACATTTTGGAAGTCATTACTTCTTAGTTTCGTGAAAACATCGCCCCCTGAAAGCGATATGACGGATATAATGAGAAATGAAAGCAATCGATAAATGTGGAATTTCCATATATTTTGAGATTTCTGATCTAACCCCCGCCCCTTTGGTGCATAACATTGAATTATGCATTTCATTGTTTGTCTTGAAATTGGCAAGTTCTGACAACATCAGCCAGCTCGCCTCCGCTCAGCTCAGCTCGACTGATTACACCGTGACACTTAGCGGGGTTCATATTAATAACTGTTCTTTATCAAGATAATGCACACTTTTTCTGTTCATTATTAAAATAAAGCACCGTTTTGCCGTTCTTTATTTAAATAACGCCCACTTACGTGAATACAACACGGCTAGGTCTGCTTTCCGATGCATTCTTCTAGATAATGAACACTTAAGACAAAGGCGTGACGTCATACAATTGTTTAAATGCCGATGACTTAGTTAGTCCTTATATTGAAGTCTTCCACTACAACATGCTTCGAGATGTTTGGGTAAATCTTTTGTGACAGATGGGGCATGACGATAAATAATGACGAAATGAAAACTTTAATCTTTTAGAAAGAAACTTGCAATCAAACTTGCTAGTTGCTAGTCCAAAATTAAGGCATCAAAGGCTATATTTAATTTACGAAGCTCACTTTCTCTTGCAATCTACTCGAGCTACAGCTGGATCCCTCTATCTCTTTTATGATTTGTGACTTGCGGAGCTTGTAACAGCATCCGATGTCTTTAACGAAATGACTAAGAGTTTTGCAAGAGACTACTGTAGGTACCGCGCGAAATGCCTCTAACAGCTTACCCCGAAGTGGAGCAGCACCTCTTGTTATCTTATGACTCAAACTCTTCGCTTTTGGGCTCCTATCTAGACTATTAAAAACTCTGCGCAAAATTTAGAATGAAAATGGAAAGCAACGGGATGCACAACGTAATAGCGTTGTTCAGTACTAAATATATTTTCTCCAAGATTGGGCTGCATAACTGTTTGGATAAGGCCTTGGCTTTGAAAATGGTAGCGAAAGCATAAAAGCCTGTTTATTTGTCGGTCAATAGCACTTTTATATACCGACGTTAAATAAAACTTTATGTTATCTTATTCTACGAAACATTGGAAGAGGAGCATAACATTTGCGAGGTGTGTGTGGGGGGGGGGGGGGGGGGTGTGAAAATAACCTCGGGTATCTGTTTTTACGACCTGGGGGGTATCCGCAATTTGGATGCATCTATGAACTGTCACTTTTCGATGTATTTCATCGGAAAATTCGACCTTTACAGTGTATGCTCACGTGCAACGCCCCTACCCTCACCCCCCTAGATCCGCTCCTGACATCGGACTTTGCGAACTCCCACAGCTTACGCCAAATTACGGTTGGGATGCCGTACGTGATGCCAGGCGTACCGAACCTCTGCCAGCCGTCATAACTAAAAAGACCGTTAATGAGTGGAAAAGGCAAAGATGGGTCGGTAATTCTGATGTTAACCTCCTTCTCCTCACAATGGGCTGGGGCAGATATTTGTCCATCAATCTACTCGGGTATGTATCTATCAGCAGATCGTATATGTTCCGGTATGCGGCAAACCATGCCTCAGTGACACATTAAATGTTCAAATCTAAACAAATACTTCCGGTAGCTTGCCTATTATCGCCCATTGATCCACGCACGGTTTCCTATATTTGTTTGTGAATAAAACAGTGTTCAACGTTAAAAATGGGGAGGGTAGCCAGGAAAAAGCAACACAAAGGTGATAAACCGATGAAAGAAAAGTACCGAACCAAACGAAAGACGAAAGACTTGGATCAGATTCACGAAGACATGAAACCGAAGAATTCACAAAAACTGCTGGACCAAGAAATCGACTACGATTTGGCTGGGAGTGGACAGTTTTACTGTTTGCATTGCGCGTACGTGGGTTTCTAGACCTTTTGCTGTGAACTTTTCGCCATAACTGAATAGTGATAACAACTTTGGCTGATTAAAAAAAAAGTGTTCTGTGTACACAGCCACAGCCACAGGTCCTCAATGATGTAGCAGGTGGGCGTTGTATCAACTGATCTGAATGCCTGTGAACTTGTGGTGTACACAAACAACATGACGCCAGCCAATCAGGTTGTTGCATTTTGAGCTTGCAATTTACAATTTAATTAACAGCCATAGTCTCATTGTCATATAAAATGATTAACAGCCATAGTCTCATTGTCATATAAAATTATTAGTGCTATCATTTTTCTAGACTTTGCAATTAAAAGGCCTTCGGTTGCATGGGTAAACAGCATCTGAGTGCCAGAATGCCAGAAAAACTGTGTGGCAAAATTGGAACTGCCTGCCCTTCTGATGGGTAGGCAGGTCTCTGGGTAATACCTAGCTTCTGATGGGTAGGCAGGTCTCTGGGTAATACCTACCCCATCTGATGGGTAGGCAGGTCTCTGGGTAATATCTAGCTTCTGATGGGTAGGCAGGTCTCTGGGTAATACCTAGCTTCTGATGGGTAGGCAGGTCTCTGGGTAATACTTAGCTTCTGATGGGTAGGCAGGTCTGGGTAATACCTAGCTTCTGATGGGTAGGCAGGTCTCTGGGTAATACCTAGCTTTGACATCAAAATCCATTTTACAGGAAGTTGATCACTGCACATGTGCAAGGTCATCACTTGGCGCAAGTGCCCCCAGGCAAGCCCGCTTCTCTAGGGGCACAACGATAACAATGTTAAAATTCTTCGACGTTTGTAGGGAATCGACTGTAGCTTTTATCATAATGTGTGCGCGTACAATCATAGTGTTTATGTATTCTATTTACCTTGTTCTATCTTCTGACATCAAGAAAGTGTGTCAACACTAGATTGTTGCAGTCATATTTTCGTGAACAAATGTTGGAACATGCGACTTTTCCCTACCAACCGCCATGCGTATGCAGCGCCACCTGGCGAATCCTGCCACCATTTAAACCATTTTTAGCCTGGGTTCCAAACTTTGTAACAGTCAATGACCTGTGAAAGACGGCGCTGCTGTTGTCTTTAATTTCAAAGTGAGCGACTGACAAGGCCCTCTAGCGGAGAGTCATATGCTAACGGAGAGGAGGAACCAAGTCGCATTCACAGGTACCGGCATCCGCCAAAAACAAATATGGTAGATGGCTGGTCGGGAACAGCTGTGTGCTCTCAACATTTCTTCACGAAAATATAACCGAAACAACCTAGTGTCAACACACTTTATTGATGTGAGATGATAGAACAAGGTATATAGGATACGTAAACACTATGATTGTTCGAGCACACATTATAATATAAGCTACAGTCGATTCCCTACTAACGTCGAAGGATTTTAACATTGTTACCGTTGTGCCCCTAGAGAAGCAGGCTTGCCTGGGGGCACTTGCGCCAAGGTAATACCTAGCTTTGACATCAAAATCCATACCTACACGGTTAGGGTTTTGATTAGTTGCATATCATTTTCTTGTAGCAGTTATTTAGAAGCAAATATAGAAAAAAAATCTTTATTAGAAGAATAGTGACATACCCTTTCTGAATCTTTGATTGTCATTCTCCCAAAGTGGTAAATATGCTGAGTTCTATCCCTAACAGAATTGACAGTAAAAATTAATTTATGTCATGACACATGTAGACACCTTCAGTGCAGCAGCCATGTTGACTTGTCAATAATGATATCCAAAGAGAGGCACTGCATTCCCTATTTATTTTCACAACATTTTCAGATTTGTCACAAATCATAATTAAATTATATTTTGTCAATAGCTGTTTGACATGATTGTTATTATTAATTGGGGTTCCCCGTTTTGTAGATTAAACATGATATCAACATAAATTTTTAAGTGGCTTGTTTTGCTATATTTCAGTCGGCATTTCATCAATGACCAGGCATTGAAAGAACACTTCAGAAGCAAGCTACATAAGAGGAGGTGAGTTTAGATTTGTTTTCAACATGTCTTAGCCCTTTTTCAGAGTTTTTTCTATATGAAAGATATTTTCTATATTAAATCCGGTGGTGATACTTCTGCCCTCAACCCACCACCTCTTGGTTTGCCTGTTTGGCTTCCACCAGTCCACCCCCCTGATCATTATAGCAAATTCTATTATCACAACCTTTGGGTTATGATTGGGTATAATGATGTAGCATATCATTTCACTCTCAACTTTGTGTGTAGTTCAGCGTCTCTCTGCTTGCCCTTTAAAGGCTGAAGAAGCTGGAGGATGAACCATACACTCAGGCGGAGGCGGACCGGGCTGCCGGTATGGGCAGCTACAAGGCCCCCACCAAGACCAAGGTGACCACACAGGCTGCCACCCTCAAGATGGACACGGCAGAGGGGACGAAGGATGAGGTTCCGGGAGGCAGCCAGACCGAAGACACCTGACGCGTGCTCCACGGCGACGGAAAACGTCGCCATGGTTTTGATTGGAAGGGGGGAGGAGGTGGTGGGGCGAGAATGGGGTGGGGGGGGGTGCGATGCAGTGTATCTGTGAATCCTGTTGTGTCTACTTGTTTGTTGTACAGTCATATATATATAACATGATTGTATGTAACCTGTTTCTGTAATAAATATAGACATTATTCAATCCATCAGTATTCGCCAGCATGTACATACAGGATGGCTTGGAGAGCTGTTCTACTAACGACGACTCTGCTCAAGTACACCCGAGTGGTCTGGTGGTTAGCGTGCTCGGCTTGGCTGAATGAGCTCTGCCAGACCATTCGGGGGTGAGTATGTTCGTGCGGATAATGATTCCTTAAAGCTCCTTCCTTCCTTAAAGTTACAGCCCAGTACACACATTCAAAAGTTTCAGGAACTTTGTGTCCGAAATTTTGTTTTCCTCGAAACACGCTAATGTGTACGGGAATGTTCCCGAAACTCTTTGTCAGAAACCTAATAACCTGAGTTCTAGCATGTTTGAATTTGAGGAGCACATATTCCACATCAGTAGTGTTACAACCAATGAGTATTAAAGTTGCATGTGGAGTTGTTTCGCTGTTTTTGAATGCCAAATTTGCGTATAAGAACACAAACCTAAGGCCTTAAGGTTCATAACAGACAATAAACACCTACCATATCGCTCACCAATTATCTGCCAATGAGCAAAACATTTCAAATTCATGAATTGTCCGCCACAAAAATGAAAACTTATGCTGATTTGAAACGTCATAAACGTGTGTACACAAGTCGTTTACCGGTGCCACCGACAGGGGCGCCCAAGCGCTAAATTATATGAGACAATAGAAGCGTCCGGAGCGCCATTTTTATTTGGCGGTGGCCGTTGACACTGCTTGTGGTCAAAGGTAACATTTCCTGTTTCTGTTAATTTTGGTACAGCCGTTGCAACGGTCAGCTCCACATGTAACTTTAAACTCCCCAGACAATCTCTGAGCCTGAAATCAGAGATGTGAAGTTCTGTGCTTGCCGCCCCAACCTCTGTCACAAGTGGAGCGGTTAAGCGGCTAAATAATTGGCCAAGATGGGGGAGGGTAGTTTCATAAATGTCACATCCAAGCTGTACTACGACAGCAGGGCCGGATCCATGTCTCAGAGTTCAATGTCTGGGAGAGAGGGCAGATGGTGAGAGGTGAGGGGATATACAACTCCAGCACACTTGAGCATTGCAGGTATTGACCGGTTACCGATTATCAGCCATTGCGTAAATGGCGCCGCAATGTTTTAAGGAGGACTGGGCCAAAGAGGTGACCTACATAAAACTTGAAAACTCAACAATATGGACAACGCAATAGATTGACTATTCTCACCAAAACCGGTTTTTGCTCTAACCCTCGCATTAGCAGCCCAATTCATCTGTACCTATTGGCGCAAGGTGGCCAAGTTCAGCCGAATTCAAAGGCGTAATCCTCTTCAGGCGGAGAAAGCGACCCCCGTGCCCATGACCACGGTAAACCTGGCACACCACCAAGCCAAACCATAGTCTGGTAAACCTGGCACACCACTCAGTCAAGCCATAGTCTGGTAAACCTGGCACACCACTAAGCCAAACCATAGTCTGGTAAACCTGGCACACCACTAAGCCAAACCATAGTCTGGTAAACCTGGCACACCACCAAGCCAATCCATAGTCTGGTAAACCTGGCACACCACTAAGCCAAACCATAGTCTGGTAAACCTGGCACACCACCAGGCCGAGCCAGGGCCTGAAGCCAAGCTATAGTCTGGTAAACCTGGCACACCACCAAGCCAAGCCAGGGCCTGAAGCCAAGCCATAGTCTGGTAAACCTGGCACACCACCAAGCCACGCCAGGGCCTGAAGCCAAGCCATAGTCTGGTAAACCTGGCACACCACCAAGCCATAGTCTGGTAAACCTGATCCACCCACCAAGCCATAATCTGGTAAACCTGGTACACCACCAAACCAAACCATAGTCTGGAAAACTTGGGACACCACTAAGCCAAACCATAGTCTGGTAAACCTGGTACACCACCAAGCCAAGCCATAGTCTGCTAAACCTGACCCACCCACCAAGCCATAATCTGGTAAACCTGGTACACCACCAAACTAAACCATAGTCTGGTAAACCTGACCCACCCAATAAAAGCCATAATCTGGCCACCACAGGTAACCCAAGCCACCACTAAGCCAAACCATAGTTTGTTAAACATGGCACACCACGGAAACGAACGATGGTCTGTAACTATGACGCGGGCCCCACTCGGCACGACGCTGCCTGTCGCCGCCGTGATACGGGTGCGCTTTCACCGCCAGCGGGGCCGTGATTCTATATTCTCGCTGGCTTCCGTGCAGGGAACGACGGTCTCAATGGCAATGAAGTGTCAACGGCAGGCGGCGAGGCGGACAAGTACCCCCTTTGTCTTCCGTCGAGCTCCAGTGCCTCTAGGTTTTGTTTGTGGCTGATGACGCGGTCACACCATGTATTTAGCAAAGACAAAAAAAGGTGTTGTGGCGACAATTAGTCGCTAAATTAACGATATTGACTGCATAATAGAGATTACCGAGACTCGTCATTTGAGGTACGTACGGATGGAGGCCGCGAAAAAAAAAACGTTTGGCAATTGTTCTGTTGACAGCAGCCATAGGACCCCCCACCCCCACCGCCCCCCTGACTGTCGCGTGGGCGTATATGTGGGGTGTGCAACCTACAATTACATGTCACATGTCACAGTGCATGCACGCCACATGGGGGTTGGTCGGATTATTAATATTGTATTGATGAACTTAAGGCAATTGAATTGGGTGGAAACCTTGACCTACGCGACGATGAGAGTTGTTCCCTTGAACGGAATGGCCTCCCGTCCCTGCATGGTTCAGTTGCGCCCCCCCCCCCCGCCCCCCAACCGCCCAGTACGGGCCTAACCATGCACTTTGGTATGCATAGTCATCTTTTATCGGTGTTTTTACAAGTCCACAATATACATTAGTAAGTAGTTACGCAATATGGTTGCATTTGCAAGATAATTCGGTAACGGCTGGATACATATTGTTAATAAAAATCTTAGAAACCGACAAAACAAGGACTTGAACCACTAAATCGGAAATGGTTGCGCCAAATAATATCGGCAGTGCTGAACGCCGGGAGGATGGAAGGTTTGCGGTTTTTCCAGGGTTGCTATTCTTCGGATGTTTTGGGAAGTAATTGCTGATGCAAGTGCTGCAGCATTCGCTTACTCAGGCGCAGATGCAATGAAGGGGGCCATTGGATATAATAGGTCCCACATATACATTACGTTGAAAACACTGCGTACTTGAAAATTGGGCTATGGAACGGAAACATAAGCTTAATTATATGTTATATACATATGCTCGATTTAGATACCTGGATATGATCCCATGAGAGTCGAAGTTTGACTTGTGAAATGAACCTATGAGAATAAAATAAAATTACCTCCCCCCTCCCCCCCCCCCCCCCCCGCCCCCCTTCCACGCCTCCCCTAGCATCTTCTGAGTTCTGGGGAGTACCATAACGAACGCCCCGCTGATGATTTCCGTGCATGTCAAGGCCATTTCGGCGCCTGACCGGTGTTTATCCCCGTCGTGCTGCATCCTCACCCCCCCCCACCCCCCGCACCCCGCACCCCCCTGCCCCCCGACCTCGCTGTCACACAATGACCCCCGTGACATATGCACCGACCCGTGCCTCCCGACGCCCACTAATAAGCGTCCAACTGCTGCGGAAAGCGCGGGAAAATGGTGGCGTGCCTTACTCATAGCGGAGGAGGGTTGTATGGCTGCTGGGCTTGGCTGACCACCGAGAATTATATATATATATGAGTAGTGAGTGAGTGGGGAGAGGGGGCGAGAGGGTGGAAACAAAACCAAAGTGCCGCATGACCTCGGCAATATGTCAAGTGACCGGCCACGCGTACACCCTCCCCCTACCCTCCCCCCGCCCCCCCCCCATCAGTTTCCAGTCTTCCCGCCTGCGATGGCTTCCTCTCTCCGTCCTCTCCCTGGCCTGCTAGTTAGTCATAAACATCAGTTCCACAACACTGACCGGCGAATGGTGATCGAAAACTGCTCAGTTCCACTTAAATGACAATCAGCATCTGCGTTAAGATAGTAATTGATTCTAACGAGTTCTGCCTATAATTTAATGTGCACCGCCTCATCCCGTGTCAGAAGAACTAACCCGTATATATGGGTCATGGGGGGCTTTTATAGGGAGAGAGGGGTGTGGGGAGGGCGGGGGGTATATTAAGTATAATAGCCAGGGCACTCTTTCAACGCACGGGTCCAGATATATTGCATAGTTAACATTGGCAGACCTTGGGGGTGTCCCGGGGGTCGGTCCCCCCATTCGCAGACCTAGGGGTGTTCAGGGGGTCCGGACCCCTAATTGGCAGACCTGGTGGGGTCGAGGGGGTCGGCACCCCCCATTGGCAGACCTATGGGGTGTCCGGGTGGCCGGAACCCCCCACTGGCAGACCTTGGGAGTTTTAGCAACGTGTACTCCGCTTGTACTCCACCACCGAGCTCAGCGTCAGTCACCTTTATCGAATCTCCAAAATGAGAACCACAAGACTGGGCACGAAAAAAACCCACATTAAATATGATATCGCTAATATCGAAGAATTCACAGACTGTTATAACGGATCTCCGTAAATAGGGAAACTGTCTTCGCGTTGAACCAGGAATTGTTCAAATAACGATCCCCAACAATTGCCAACAGCTAACATCTCCAACAATTCGTGGATGCCAATCGCAGAGATCGGAAGAGGTCCATTGTCGGTTTCTCAAAATTGTCAGTGTCGAATATCGATTTGTCACGACGTTCCGTGTCGCTTTTTGGCTCAGGTCAGTGTAGTTTGTTTCTCTAAAATGCCACTATCTATGTCGATGTCGCATTTTCAGATCCTCCGTGTCTAATATGCCTGTGTCGCGTGTCGCCATAATACACATTCCAGACCCCTAGCTGTGAAACACCTTATTAGAGATCAGTCACACATAACATGTTGTTTTGTTTTCGACCATTACATTAATTTCTTTCTGATTTTGATGTCTACGCTAGTATGTGTCACAGTTGATGAATAGAGTTCGGTGCATTCGGGTCACTAGCAAAAATATCCCCTTGCCGCACGACCCTTAATTAAAGTTCAGTATCCGCTGTTTTTATCAATGCCATCACCGACAAATCCAAGCCCACTTCTTAGCCCATGGCATTAGGACTCCTGTCACATGGCAGAGGTGAGTGGGAGGAACTCCAGAAGACTTTCGTTGAATCAATATTAGACTTTATCCATTGCAAAACGACAAGTATATTAACAGCCGATCGACACGCAAAAGTGCCTGATTAGCAGTTCAAGGAGCGTCTGTCAGTGCGCCTGTCTGTCTGTGTGTCTGTCGTTTATACCCTCGCGGTGCCGCCCCTAGCGACGGTCCTCCACCCCATCAAGACACTTGTAGAGTGTGTGTTAACCTCCGCCGTTAGGCGGCGCACTTGACCCGAGGGGTTCCTGACGAGGAGGCGAGAAGGGCCATTACCGACTTAACACCTGTGTACACGCGCATGCGCACGAAGCCAACGGATACTTCACAAGGGAGCATTGAACTAAATACCTAAAACATTATTGAATGGGATCGGGAAGGGGGTGGGGGGAGGGGGGTAGGACCGTAGTAGTCGGATATCCGTTCAGTTTTATATTTTCTTGTGATAGGAACTGTTCATCAGGCGAGACGTTTCGCTGGAAACGACTTCGAGATACTTCAGAATGTTTACAATAGACCACCGCTTAGCTTGACTTTACTTTGTCCTAGATGATTCGAGAATTCTTCGCTTGTGGAGCCGCGAGGGATAGGCCTACTGTATTGCACGCTTTAGTGAACTCTTACGTTGTCATTAAATCGTATGTCTCTCATGTCCCTCATCATCAAAAATGGGGTTGGTTGGTACGCCAAAAGATAAAACAGAAAAAAAAAGTGAAAAAAGAGCAGCCATTACTACTGACAGAAGTAAGTTTTTCTCACATCGTACAACTGTCTTTCACCTCCTGTGATCCGCGCCGCACCCCTGGCATCTGTTTAACGCCTTAGACTGAACCAGTCGATAGCCGATCTCCCGGTAGAGGGCGTTCCGCTTAAGCTCACTCTGCCCCACGTCAAATATAACAATCAGAATTATCCTTCATACGCTAAAATTGAAAATGAATCTAATCGAAGTTAAATTCGCACTTTGGCATGAAAACACCACTGTTTAGCATTTACTATGCAACTGCTACCGTACCGGACGAATTCATTCGATTTTGATTAATTAGAAGCCATGTTACATTCGAACTATGTTTTCGGGTTCGATAGAGGTCAAAGGCTAGAGGTGAAGCGTTTTGAACTTTGACTCCCGTGTTATTTTGAAATATCTGTTCGCTCTCTCTTATTGTGATCATACGACAGCGGAATGTCTATATTTTTCAAATTCTGCATCGAAAAATCCAGAAATAAATCCTAACTACCCTCTAAAATAATTCGTGACCCCAATACCGTTGACGCCAACCGTGAGTAGGGCGGTTACGTGGGGCAGAGGTGAGGGACGAGCTCCCTCTGCTGGCAGAGTAGTCGTCACCCTATTTTCTTGTTCGGGTCTGTCGCTGCGTCGGAGTGTCCCTATCCCAATGCAGAGCAATAGAGAGGGTTGGCACCATCAATTTCGGTCGGTCTGTCGGGACATAAGAAACATACAATTTACTAACGACGCCCTAATCGATACCGACGGAGAGAGTCTCTGGCGCATTGAAACTGAAGCGGTTAGGTTTTGGAATAGGGATCCATGCATCCATTCCCATTAGGGTAACTGGGTCGCTGACGTTTTGAGACATTCAGTGCAGTGTGCGTAAATAGCACCAGACGAATTAGGGTATCTGGGTATAGCTGATGTCGTTTCAATGCGAGATTACAAGATAAAAAATTGGCCTTTAACACAGCCCGATGGCGTTTCTCTAAATGCATTTCATTTATCATGCAAATGAGCGGTGAAAACCCGAATTTGCGTAACCGTTGCCATTACACTGGCCAATACGGTTGGCTCCTCTCTTGTCATTCAAGCGATCTTTATTACCGGGGCTAGATGTTTTATCAGATACGATAGCGGTAGCGCGGCCCCCAGATCAGTCTGAAACCACCTGCGTTGTTTCATCGCAAGATATCATCACAAGGTATCATCACCGATTTCCCTCCCTCACGGCTCTCGGAAGCTGCCGGGGCAACCGTGGGCCATACAGACCGCGCGCCCTAACGGCTGTGGTAGCCGACCTCAGGCCAGCTGGTGTATCTGGGCGGAGGGGAAGGCGACAGGTGGACTTCAAAGCCACCGCGCCGTTTGCCGCCAACAGGTGAACGAGTGATGTCCACTCCGGGTTTACCGTACAAGTGCCTGCGATTGTCCGCTAAAATGTACATTGGGTTTGAAGGGGAAATAATTAAACACATTATCTGCTTATTACCTGCCTTTAAAGGAAGAAGGATCAGTAGCTAGCGGGGCCGGTCGGGCGCGAGGGGTGTGACCCGGTTGAAGCCCGTGGGGCAGGAGATCAAAGGGGTGTGAGGGGCGGGCGTGGCGTGGGGTGGCGCCTTGGCCTTGAGGTGCTGAGTCGGCTAAGCCGGCACGGGGGCGGATGTGGACGAACCACTGACGACTCGCATTGTCTTCAAAGGTCTGAAGCACGCTTTTAACTTCCTGGAAATACCTTCGAGTGGTTGATAATGAGAGACAATGTTGTTGGACTAGCGCTGGTTGGCGGGCCTGGTGTGGCATGAGTAGTGGGGATCAGATTACACGCGGGAAGGCCCGCACAGGTGAACGATCGCATTGTACAGGTGAGTTGTACTTGGGCTCAGCTTGATTTTATCCGCGGTTCAGGGTTAGCCGTATTGTTTGGCAATCCGCCTCATTGTCTTAAGTGCCCAACGCTCTTTTTCAACTTCAGACCAAAGTTAAAGTCATTCCTGCGGCATTTCGGCATCTGAATACCATCATAGAACCTTGGTCGTTAGATCTCATGTAGGGGCGAACCATTGTTTCAGCATAGCTCAAATATTACTCACGTCTGCCATTTACTACAAATACCCCTCATGGACTCTAACATGGAAGATGGACCAGCATGATTAATCGGAATCTGTCTTTATTACATAAATTAAATACTTTACGCTGCAACTAAAAAAGCGTGTTTTTAAAATCCATGACCACGCTCGAAATCTAATATTTTTTCTTTCATTTCAAGATGAATCCAGGTACCAAGGAAATACAAAACGACGCTGTCAACCTCGAATGTGTTCTTGTGTCACTGTAATTCGTGCACATTATGCAACATAGCTAATGAACAAGGTTTAAATGTATGCGATGGTTGTTCACATTGCGATATTTTCACCATCATATCTACATATATCTCATCAGCTCATGTCATTTTATCATTGTCGGTCAATAGCACTTCCCTCCCCAATCTGCCCCTGCTTTGCGAGTGTAGAAATGACTTAAATGCCTGGTTCGATCTGTTTTAGTGTTAAACCTTTAAGAAAGGTATACATTGTCATGTCTATCGTAGTTTAAGTAACAACCCACAGTCAGCAATGTCAATAGTTTATTGACGTAATACACCACCAGAATGTCACTTTTCCGCCTAAATGGCTGTAGTCCCCTATGAGCAGCTTATAACAAATAAGCTGAAAATCCATCGTCAACGGAGCAAATAACACTGTTCAGGAATGGTAAGTAAGACCGTACAATTTACATTGTCCATGCAAGGGTATATACCAAATTTGATAGGGGGGTGTGTGTGTGGGGGGGGGGTGGGGGTGCATGGATCTGGATAGGGGTGAGCTCTTAGAAAATCGGGGTGGCCCAACCCAAAAACCCGAGAGGGCTCACACAAGTAAAGGGGGGGGGGGTCTACATCTAAGTTAGCCTGATTTCTGAATCTACAGAATGGGCGTCATATAATTCCCCCTGTATTATCCTTTTGGTCGGATTCCCTTGCCACATTTCCTTAATGACACACGGTGGTGCCTATCCCTTACCCTGTTCCCACAATGTTACAGGTCTGCGTCTCTCCCCGTCCCCTGTTCCCACAATGTTACAGGTCTGCGTCTCTCCCCGTCCCCTGTTCCCACAATGTTACAGGTCTGTGTCCCTCTCTTTACCCTGTTCCCACAATGTTACAGGTCTGCGTCTCTCCCCGCCCCCTGTTCCCACAATGTTACAGGTCTGCGTCTCTCCCCGTCCCCTGTTCCCACAATGTTACAGGTCTGCGTCTCTCCCCGTCCCCTGTTCCCACAATGTTACAGGTCTGCGTCTCTCCCCGCCCCCTGTTCCCACAATGTTACAGGTCTGTGTCCCTCTCTTTACCCTGTTCCCACAATGTTACAGGTCTGCGTCTCTCCCCGTCCCCTGTTCCCACAATGTTACAGGTCTGTGTCCCTCTCTTTACCCTGTTCCCACAATGTTACAGGTCTGCGTCTCTCCCCGTCCCCTGTTCCCACAATGTTACAGGTCTGCGTCTCTCCCCGTCCCCTGTTCCCACAATGTTACAGGTCTGCGTCTCTCCCCGTCCCCTGTTCCCACAATGTTACAGGTCTGCGTCTCTCCCCGTCCCCTGTTCCCACAATGTTACAGGTCTGCGTCTCTCCCCGTCCCCTGTTCCCACAATGTTACAGGTCTGCGTCTCTCCCCGCCCCCTGTTCCCACAATGTTACAGGTCTGCGTCTCTCCCCGTCCCCTGTTCCCACAATGTTACAGGTCTGTGTCCCTCTCTTTACCCTGTTCCCACAATGTTACAGGTCTGCGTCTCTCCCCGTCCCCTGTTCCCACAATGTTACAGGTCTGCGTCTCTCCCCGCCCCCTGTTCCCACAATGTTACAGGTCTGCGTCTCTCCCCGTCCCCTGTTCCCACAATGTTACAGGTCTGCGTCTCTCCCCGTCCCCTGTTCCCACAATGTTACAGGTCTGCGTCTCTCCCCGTCCCCTGTTCCCACAATGTTACAGGTCTGCGTCTCTCCCCGCCCCCTGTTCCCACAATGTTACAGGTCTGCGTCTCTCCCCGTCCCCTGTTCCCACAATGTTACAGGTCTGTGTCCCTCTCTTTACCCTGTTCCCACAATGTTACAGGTCTGCGTCTCTCCCCGCCCCCTGTTCTCACAATGTTACAGGTCTGCGTCTCTCCCCGTCCCCTGTTCCCACAATGTTACAGGTCTGCGTCTCTCCCCGCCCCCTGTTCTCACAATGTGACAGGTCTGGGTCTCTCCCCGCCCCCTGTTCTCACAATGTTACAGGTCTGTGTCCCTCTCTTTACCCTGTTCCCACAATGTTGCAGATCTGCGTCTCTCCCCGTCCCCTGTTCCCACAATGTTACAGGTCTGTGTCCCTCTCTTTACCCTGTTCCCACAATGTTACAGGTCTGTGTCCCTCTCTTTACCCTGTTCCCACAATGTTACAGGTCTGTGTCCCTCGCTTTACCCTGTTCCCACAATGTTACAGGTCTGCGTCTCTCCCCGTCCCCTGTTCCCACAATGTTACAGGTCTGTGTCTCTCTCTTTACCCTGTTCCCACAATGTTACAGGTCTGTGTTCCTCTCTTTACCCTGTTCCCACAATGTTACAGGTCTGCGTCTCTCCCCGTCCCCTGTTCCCACAATGTTACAGGTCTGTGTCCCTCTCTTTACCCTGTTCCCACAATGTTACAGGTCTGTGTCCCTCTTTTTACCATGTTCCCACAATGTTACAGGTCTGCGTCTCTCCCCGTCCCCTGTTCCCACAATGTTACAGGTCTGTGTCCCTCTCTTTACCCTGTTCCCACAATGTTACAGGTCTGTGTCCCTCTCTTTACCATGTTCCCACAATGTTACAGGTCTGCGTCTCTCCCCGTCCCCTGTTCCCACAATGTTACAGGTCTGTGTCCCTCTCTTTACCCTGTTCCCACAATGTTACAGGTCAGCGTCTCTCCCCGCCCCCTGTTCCCACAATGTTACAGGTCAGCGTCTCTGCCCGCCCCCTGTTCCCACAATGTTACAGGTCTGCGTCTCTCCCCGTCCCCTGTTCCCACAATGTTACCGGTCTGTGTCCCTCTCTTTACCCTGTTCCCACAATGTTCCAGGTCAGCGTCTCTCCCCGCCCCCTGTTCCCACAATGTTACAGGTCTGCGTCTTTCCCCGTCCCCTGTTCCCACAATGTTACAGGTCTGTGTCCCTCTCTTTACCCTGTTCCCACAATGTTACAGGTCTGCGTCTCTCCCCGTCCCCTGTTCCCACAATGTTACCCGTCTGTGTCCCTCTCTTTACCCTGTTCCCACAATGTTACAGGTCTGTGTTCCTCTCTTTACCCTGTTCCCACACTGATCTGTTGCTCGCTGTTCTTCCTCCTACACTGGGAACATGGGCCATGGAGGAGGCCAGGGATTCGCGGCCAGGCACCTGCGTCTGTGGTACATTTCATCCAACCCCATTCACTTTCCCAGTTTTCCCCCTTCACGTACAAAGAGCTCGCCCAAAACATTTCATTCTTCGTACAGGGCCCTTCCTCCCATACTAGAGTATTGCACCCACTCCCACCCCACTTCTACCTTTAAGGCTCGTCCCCTGCCATAATACAGTAAAGCACCCACCCCCACCCCACCCCGCCTCCCCCTACAGGGCCCGTTCCCGCCCATAATACAGTAATGCACCCACCCCCACCCCATCTCTTCTTACAGGGCCCGTTCCCGCCCATAATACAGTAATGCACCTACCCCCACCAACACCCCAACATACAGGGCCCGTTCCGTCCTATAATACAGTAATGCGCCTCTACTTGCAGGGCCCCGGCCTCCCCCCCCACCCCTCCTCCTCCTCTCTCCCCTCCCCGAGCCCAATGACGCAGTGCCGTGCCGTTCGTGCTGTTCCCGGCTAACACGGCGCACCTCCGAGGCATCTCGTTCACCCCAAGTTCACGCTCCCGGGCGGGACAATATGTGTCGTATGCCACGGCACAACAACTCCTTTTGTCCGCTTTTCCCCGGTCATTGTGGACGCTCAGCGTGGAAAGTACTGTCACGGGATGAAGTGTAAGGTCCGTGGGGGGTAGAGAGAGGGGGTTCTATAGGTAGGAATCGCGTGGCAGGCTTTGTCTAAGGTGTCAAACCGCACTGCTGTGGTCACCGTAAGCTTGAAGCATCATTGTTAAGGGCGATTTTAATGCCTACTTGATGTTTACCCATTGACGACTCCACCCTACGGTTTTCCCTCCGTGTGCAATAGCAGAAATTGAAATTTAATGACTACAAATCAGGCTCCTCTCAAAACTGTCGCGCGGAGGGAAGCGCTAATGAAAGTGTCAAGCGCCCTTGTCGCTTCAGTCTCCCCCTGAGTAAGTGGAGGGGGGGTCTTCTGGGAGTCGGCAATCTCACAATAGGGGGGGCCAGTAATGACCAGCCCATCTCTTCACGGTAAAGGCAATACTCCAACGCCGTCCTTTGTTCGCGGATCTGGGCTCGCGAGTCTTAACACGGGCTTTCGCTACCTGACACTTCCAATACTTGTGTTCTTAAGCTCGGGTAATAAAATAACCCTCACCGCCCTACTGCCATATGTCTGGGCGGTATAAGTATATGCTACGCTGCTGATACCTTCTCCTTTTTTTTCAAATGGCGGCTTACATTTCTTTTCATAATCCAGTTGCATATAATGAAGGCTCTAAGCCCCTATTGAACAACTGGTTTTATTGGCAGATGTGCGTTTTTAATCTAGCCATATATCGGGCTTCTAAGACGTGGTTAGCGGGCAGCGTGTCACTTTACAAAGTGGTTCTTTGATAGCAATTTTGAATTGTTTTTTTATTGCAAAGAACTGTGGGCCTGTGACCTACCCAAGGTATTATACTATACCTGCGCAACGGTCGTCGCGGGCACAGAAATTATATTGCTTTACATTTGTATATCTTGACACGTCGTATAAATTTGGAACATAAAAAAACAACATTTAACCTGAGGAGAAAGCTTTGATCTCAGCTGGTATGTGAGGCAACAGATGGAATCACAAATATATGACATTGATATCTTTACTTTAATGATATAATACATCCCCGTTTGAAAGAAAAATAATGATGAATTAAAAATGTTATTCGTGTTGTAGTGCTTACGTATTGAACGCAACATGAAGATATACCGCTAACTATCTGTTACCTCTATCCGAAATCTTTATGGCTTTATGTCGACATTGACCATGCAACGGCTGATTGAGGATTTTGAAGGGGTAGGGTGAGAGGGGGGGGGGCATTTGGATGGAGCGAACTAGCTTGAAGATGTCGCGACCGAGTTGGGGTGGGGGCGGGGGAGTGACTCTCCGAAACTCTTGCGAGAGGGAATCGTCCCGAAATGGGGGTGTGGGAGTGGGGGTGGGGGGGGGCGTTCCTTGCAAAACTGGCGGGTCACACCTTATTCTCCGTGGATCCTCCAGTGTCCTGTCACGACAATGCCTTAACATGACATATATACATATATATGTAGGGGGCGCTCTCGCTCGTGTAGTAATTAAAGCATTAGATCCATAGATCCTGGGTTCGGCACCTAATCTGTTTCGACCATTCACCGCCCTGGGAGATTCCTTGGTGCGGTTTAACCCTTATGCCCACAAAAGCGGCCTAAAACGTTTGTGTAATGGCCATGATACATCGGTTACTAACCGACACTTTTAGATGTATCATGGCCATAAGGCCAACGCTTGCTGAGGCTGATCGCATTCGGAAGTAATCAGTCATAAATCACTCCATAATATATATAAGGGGTATGGACGGGGGGAGGGAGGTGGGGAGGGAGAACCCCTGGTCCAGTGTCAACTTGTCCAAATCCTTATTGTCGAATTTTTATTGTCGTTTCTTTCCCTGTATCGAGTTCGCTTTTCAGATCATCAGTGTCGGAATATAGGGGTCAATGTCGAATGTCGACATTTCAAATATGCCTGTGTCGCGTGTCACCCTGTTCAGACCCCTATGATATAGCAGAGTGCTTAGCTGGTATCTCCTTACGTGGCATGAGACGTGGTCTACTCTGTAGCCGACCAGGACAAAGTAAGGGTTGTCTTGAATCTCGGAATGCACTTTCGATGCTTATATTTATTGCTTTGCACTTTGAAAGGGTTGGTTGCGTGACAGTAGGGTGCTTTACCCTCCGTAGATAATATGGCGACAATGGAAAGGATAAAGGGTAGATGAGCCACTTCCCAGGGAGTAATATCTAAGTCTTTGCCAAGAAAGACCCGGGATCTTTATCCGACGACGATTTGGCTGATCTACCAAGTTACACAGGGCCGCCCCGATAGTTCAGTCGGTTAGAGCGCTCGCATTGAGCGCCCTGGCCACATGGGAGCCTAACGGCACGTAGGCCTAGGTCGGTGGTTCGCGCCCCGCTGTGGCCATGTCTGTGTGGTCGCAGGATAAAGATCCCATGTCCTTCTTCGCAAGGAGTAGGGGGTTACCCCCGGGGGACATAGCTGTGCTCTTCCCTTCCTTCTCCCATTGACGCGATATGACCAAAATTAGTTAAAGCGTCCTGAATATACAATCAACCAACTTACACTCGACAATAGCCGAACTCGCCACTTAGTAGGCGGTCCAGTTCTTGCGCCAACTGCAGGAGTGGTATGGAGTGTTGGTGCCTTAGGCAATCTTTGTACGCACAAAGGCTAACTTAGCCCAAAAAGCCTCCCGAGACCATGACATGACCTTGGATTAAACATGCCCCAGAAGCAGGTTCCAGGGTTGGTACCCCACAACCTGTTGATCAGCAGCTGTTAAAGCGTTATATAGCCTTCCCCATGGCTCAGTGCTACCCTCAAACATCCCCCATTTACGTATAACGCTTGACGCTAACGTTAACACTGGTTTAAAACACAACGCTTGGTTTAATTCGGGGAGACCCTGTTTGAATATAGCGAGATTACATTTAGCGTTGGATAAAGTAGACCCACGTGCCCCCCTCGAGGCAACCTTAAAATACACTGTCACGGGCTGGGGACGCGCGCCCAGCGGATAAGACGCCGGGGGTAAGACGTTTGGGGGTGATGACGTGAGATACACCTGCATGCGTAGAAAGGGCGGGAGTCAGGTACACGCGCGGCGCCCCCCCCCCCTGCCCCCCCTCCCCCACGCACCCCCCCCCCCCCACCACCACTCCCCCCTCTACCCCAGCACCACCACCCCCACCCGCACCCCCCTCGAGTGCCATGAGGCAGCGGCGTCGTGATTGGTCGGTTCGGTTGGTTGGTGACCCTGCCCCGGCAGATGTTCTATTGAAAGGGCCTCCGCGGTCTGTGAATGGGGGACACGACGGCCTGGGTATAAATTCGAGGGGAGCAGCTGGTCGGAGCACAGTGGAACTCTCGTTGAGCGGCAGAGCACATCGACCCCTCCCAGGCCCCAGCCCAGCCCAGCCAGTCACCCACCCACCTACCCAGCCAGCCAGCCAGCCAGGCACCTAGACTTATATAGATCGACACTTGCGGGCCACCTGCCTACCTTCCCGCCCTGGTATCGGGTCTACCCTGGGGTAGCTGCTAGTACTACCACTACACACTACCAACCACTTACACTTACGTACTACGGCGCGGTAGTAGTAGTAGTAGTAGTAGTGGGTGGGTATTTTTAAAGAAGAAAAAAACCCATCTAGGGTTGCGACTGCAGGGGACAATCACCACAGCTGCCGGGCAAACACAGCCGTCTGCTCGTGTCACTTGACGCCGAGGACCAGTGAAAAGACGTCTGCTGCTTTCGGAAGGCGCTCGCAGTTTGTCGCGCAGCCTCTCTGGGAAACGGATCATCGTTGCGGACTTCTCTGCTAGTTGGATTAATAGTCACCACAGAAGGACATTCCGTGCTATACATACCGCCACATTTCCGGGATTGTTGCAGTGCCTTACTTTAGGAGATACCGGTAAGCAAAATATTTTGTTTGCAACTGATATAGAAACTTAAGCGCATATGATGGCGTTTATAATTATGAAATTTAATTTTGATGACATGCAATGACAATATTGTTAGTGTAGAGTCTGTTGGTTTTCTTTTATAAAAGAAAAACTTTAACATTGAAACGCCACAGGTGATCAAAATCCGGAGTTGCGTAAATTTCCTGTGGTTCGAAGTCTAAAATTGACAGAATTTACCTGTCGCGTTATAGGAAAAAAACATTTAAGATAAAACGGTTGCTCAAAGTATTTAGTTGATACTAACAACTATGTGGGCTCATGCGTTACTAGGCCAAGATATAAGCGATATCGACAGCGTAAGTTATGCGCTGAGCAACTTCAAAACTCGGGCGGTATAGTTGTTTGTTTAATACGGGAAATGGTGGTCTGGGAGGGCTGGCGCGAGGTAACACAGCGTCGAGGGTCGCCCCGCTGTCGTCACCCACCACCTGCCTCCCCCGTGACGTCGGTGGGGGTCACCGGGGTCGGGCCGGCCTGGGGGGTGGGTGAAACGGCGAGGAGGGTGAGGGGGTGATGCTGCTAGGAGGGTGGGGTAGAGGAACGGCTGATGCGGCGAGGAGGGGGGGTGGGGGTTAGGAGAGAGGTGAGTGGGCGAGGGGGTGCCGCAGGGTGGCTGGCCGCTGAAGAGCAGCGCGTCAGAAGGACTTTTTCACGTGATTTCTCGTATAGGAGGTCACCGGGGTGTGACGGTCTTTCATTTCGTGGAAGGCTGACGCCCGAGAGGGCTGTGGCCGGTGAAAGGAGTGTGGAGTGTTGGTGGGGCGGGGGGTGGATGGGTGGGAAAGGGGGGGGGGGCATGGCCAGTCGTGGACATAGAGAAGGAGACATAACATCGACCTGCAACAAACATGCATGGCCTTATATTGCTTATAACTGAAAAAAGGCTCCCCCGTTTTATAGCAGCGGATACAGAAACAGATGGGGGGTTGGGGCGGGATGCTGAGGGGTAAGAGGGTGGGGCCGGGCGGCATGACGAGAGGTAAGGGGTAAGAGGGGGCCATTAAAGGCAGGGCGGGCGCTTTGGGCCCGGAGACAGCTGTTTTTGACGCTCTCGTGCACTCGCTATATCATTCAGACCTTGGTAAGCAGGAAGGTTTCCTTGCCCGTCGTAGATCGTCAGGTGGTATGTATAAAACCCAAAGCCAGCAACACCCGGGGTCATACCTGCATCTCTAGATGCACCTAATTACCTTACCCCAGTGCCAGACCCACGTGCTGTGGCTTCAGGTTTCGTCGCCTGATTTACCCTTCACGTGCACAAAGGTGGCTTAAAACATCATTGTTTCTTTCCTGGCCCACAGCGCAATAATTGTAATGTCTAATCCCATTGTATTTTATCATCATGTCAACCTTTCTCCTCCTGCAGATTGCCGCAACCATGCACGCTATGATGGAGACCTCGCCCGCCGGGGAGCTGAGCCAGGAAATCCTGCTGGCCGGATTCCGGGACTGCATGGACGAGGCAGTCCGCTACCTGACCGAGGTCGAGCAGATCCCGACCGAGGCATCCGTGCTCCAGGGATTACTGGGCCACCTGGAAACCCAGGAGCAGCACCTGACTGATCGTGACGTTGGTGGCGCTGACACGATTACGGTCTCGAACCCGATCCCGAACCAGATCCAGACGACCACGCCGGATTCACCCACGCCCCATCCCGTGTTCCGGATCCAGAACATGGGGGGTCAGATGTATCTGGTCCAAGATCCAGATCTGAGTGTGACCATGACCAGCAAGGGCAATGGAGTGCTGAACACGACGACCTGTCGATCACCTGATACAAGTGAATCGTTAATCAGGTCAACAGCGGCAGCCGACCACAAGCCAACAGCCTTTCCGCCGCACGCCAGCGATGTGAACCACGTGACCGTCGACAAGAAACACGACCCTTGTGAAGACTTCCTGTCACGTGACATGGACACACTGATGAATGCTAATCCTCAGATCGAGTCTGTTCTGGCGGAATTACTCGAACTCCTGGAAGATGATGACGATTTCTTCAGCGATGAAGAAATGGACATGTTTTAAATGGTGTGGCCATGCATACACCTCAGCAATGATATCGGCCAGGGTCGTACGCGAAAGTGTCAAGACAATCCGCTCGCTCAACTCGATCCTCAACGATAGCTCTCTTTTCATCGCAATTCGGACATTGGTTGCATATGGTCTCCGTCGGACGTTAAATCATTCTAGTGGTACATAATGTGTATATATGGAGTATGTTGCGCGCATTCATATCGTTAATGTACATGGAATGAAAGAGATTATGGATGCCGCGTGAATGTTTATTCAATAGATTCGGGGTTTGACAATGGCAAAATAAAGAAATTTGCTTTATGAGTACAAACACGCCCTTTGTTCCATTCATTACGTTGACTCGTAGCGATGATATACCTTATTAAACACATCGTGGCTTTTCTGAAAGTTCAGTTAGGGGGTCTTCCCAGCTAAGCAGGCTGAGATGCAGATTTACAGGTTGTAGAATCGAACCCTGGCACCTGTATCTGAGTTTCATCTGACCTCATTTCATTCCCCTGGAGGTTAATTGGCACGAGCTAGATTTCATATGCACCAACACGCAAACATTCTCTAAAACAATTGACTCACATTATAATCATTGCTTTGGTTCAGTAACTCTTACAAATTCAATAGGAAACACTTTGCGTTCTTAGTGATAGTCGATATAGCAAATCTAGGGAGTTTCCCAACATAGGCCTATAGATTCGAAATGTGAGCCTCTCTTGCCATCAAAATATCCAATACCCTGGTGCAGCCTTAAAACTAAAAGTGTCCATGTCTCCTGTAGCTCAAAAAAAGTTTCCTGTATATGTAAAGGATAATCAGAAGCTAACGTCCATTGATAGAGAAGTTAAAATGGAATACAACGATTCGTTAAATATGTAGATTCCACAAATATAAATTGGTGAGTCGCTTAACTCAAAACGCGAACACCCCACCTTGTTAACACATGAATCACGTTTAGCAGTACAGTCGCAACGCGCTAATGTGTACGGGAATGTTCCCGAAACTGGATTATGTGACAGCACCAGATTAATACGTACGTATTGTATATTCGACAACCCTCCAGCTCCACAGAAGGCGGCTCGGCTGCGTAAGTTAGCCATTGCGGAAAGGGCGCCAAAATATGTTGGGGAGATCTGCACCAGAGAGTGATTTACATAAAACGCAGGAACATTGTGTCGCTATTATGTATGGCTTTGTTTCGGACACAAAATGTCGGGCACAAAAAGTCGAACACAAAATTTCGGACACTAAGATTGAGACACAGTTTTAGACACAGTTTCAGACACAAAGTTTCAGACACAAAGTTCAGACACAAAGTTTCAGACACAAAGTTTCAGACAAAGTTTCAGACACAAAGTTTCAGACAAAGTTTCAGACACAAAGTTCAGACACAAAGTTTCAGACAAAGTTTCAGACACAAAGTTTCAGACACAAAGTTTCAGACACAAAGTTTCAGACACAAAGTTTCAGACACAAAGTTATAAAAACATTTAATAGTAATTACACTTTATTTGTCAAATTATTTCGTTAATTATTTGCCACAGTTAATTTTTCTCGTGATTGCATTAGTTATTTGCCACACTGAATCTGTCAAATCCTTTCGTTGATGCTTTGACGTACTTCACTTTTCAAATATTACGTTTGCTGATTGAGACGCTTTACCTCATGTTACCTGCAACACAAGAACCGACCATGTCGTGACCTGCGTCTCCCCCGGCCCCTATAAGGGGGGAGGGGGGGGGGGTCCCATTTGAATCGCGAATCCCCATGAATTAGGGGGAGCGATATCTAATCTCCAAGATGAGGACTGTTAAAAATCGTGCGAAAAAAAACACCTTAATGGTGATATCGCGAACATTGAGGAATTCACGGACTGCTATAACGGATCGCGGTAAATGGGCAAAGGGTCTTTGCGTTGAACCAGGAATTGTACGGATAACGATCCCCAAAGATTGCCAACAGCTAATCGCAAATCTCCCAGAATTCGTGGATGCCAATCACGGAGATCGGAAAAGGTGCCCCCCCCCCCCCCTCCCTGCTATAAGACAATGTCGGACACAGATGGTCTCCATGACACAATGCACCTGTTTATGACCTTGCGTGATCTCTCCACGATGCAATCTCCTCCAATAAAATATCTCCTTCCAAGGCATGCTGGAAGCAAACTGTGGTGCGATTCGCCGCCGTGAGCTCAAGAACAAAGAAGTTATATTATGGTATTGACAACCTTAGTAACATCGCTAACACTGAATAACACGCACACTTGCCAGTCTATGACTTTTCTTTGAAATTAACCCTGAATTACCTCCAACGTGTGATTTAACTGATGCGTAAACACCAACGGCTATGGTTTTAGGGCTTTTTTCCGTGATCGGTCTGCCTTCATCTTCCACTGTCAGCCGTCGAGTATCTTACGTAGCAGGTCGCCACCATTCCGCAGCAGGCTCCCTAGAAGTCCCGTTTCAGAGGACAAAGGGCGAGAGACCCGAGGTGTGAATCTCCTGCTTACCGAACAGGTGTTACATTATGCCAGGAAGCTCTTTGAAGTTGCTGGGAGACCCCGCCAATAAATTACCCCCCGGTTTGGTGCCTGCGAGCCACCGCACCCTACACTTGCCGCATCACCATATGATGACCTCATTACTACGCGGCGTGACCCAATTACATAACACCGGCGACCCTTTCATCTCCCTACCACATAGCGGGATTACTTCACAAAGACGCAATTTATGTCGAGCACTGATGCAATTAAGCCTGTTTTATCTCCCCACTTGCTTCTCATGACACCGGCTTTATAATTAATGCGGTTACCCAGCAATGCGTGCTTGCTACATGCGTGGTTAATTAGGCCTATGTAGCATTGTGTTAGCGGAGTGCAATGTAAGTAGATGGCTTTGACTTTGTTTATGTAAGCTTTACTGATTCCGCCACAGACGCATTTTCCGAATTTCCGATTGGTTGGCAGAGTTAACTTATTGGAAGAGCGCCTGAGGCAATGTGGAGGGGGTATGTTGGAACGGCCATAGGCACCATGGGAAGAACCTTGGCGGTAAACATGGACGATTGGTAACAATCTTGTATTTAGACACACTAAATGTACACCAAATATCGGACAACATCTGATTAAATATAGAAAAAATTAGACATGTGATCTCATCATCTGACCAGCTGCACTTTGTCATGAAAAGCCAAAGTAATAATTTATTTATTTTACAATATGTTAATCAGTTTCTTTCAGTTTCCATATATTATGGAAATGGAGACTTTTACCGAAGGTGCGTTATATAGATGGTGTTATACGGACTGAACCAAATCTGCCATGATAACAAGTCTGCAGTGGTCGCTAGATTATGTGTATATATGGCACATATTGTGAACTATGGTGTTATACGGACTGAACCAAATCTGCCATGATAACAAGTCTGCAGTGGTTGCTAGATTATGTGTATATATGGCAGAGATTGTGGACTATGGTGTTATACGGACTGAAACAAATCTGCCTTGATAACAAGTCTGCAGTGGTTGCTAGATTATGTGTATATATGGCAGAGATTGTGGACTATGGTGTTATACGGACTGAAACAAATCTGCCTTGATAACAAGTCTGCAGTGGTTGCTAGATTATGTGTATATATGGCAGAGATTGTGGACTATGATGTTATGCGGACTGAAACAAATCTGCCTTGATAACAAGTCTGCAGTGGTTGCTAGATTATGTGTATATATGGCAGAGATTGTGGACTATGGTGTTATACGGACTGAAACAAATCTGCCTTGATAACAAGTCTGCAGTGGTTGCTAGATTATGTGTATATATGGCAGAGATTGTGGACTATGATGTTATGCGGACTGAAACAAATCTGCCTTGATAACAAATCTGCAGTGGTTGCTAGATTATGTGTATATATGGCAGAGATTGTGGACTATGATGTTATACGGACTGAAACAAATCTGCCTTGATAACAAGTCTGCAGTGGTTGCTAGATTATGTGTATATATGGCAGAGATTGTGGACTATGGTGTTATACGGACTGAAACAAATCTGCCTTGATAACAAGTCTGCAGTGGTTGCTAGATTATGTGTATATATGGCAGAGATTGTGGACTATGATGTTATACGGACTGAACCAAATCTGCCATGATAACAAGTCTGCAGTGGTTGCTAGATTATGTGTATATATGGCAGAGATTGTGGACTATGATGTTATACGGACTGAAACAAATCTGCCTTGATAACAAGTCTGCAGTGGTTGCTAGATTATGTGTATATATGGCAGAGATTGTGGACTATGGTGTTATACGGACTGAAACAAATCTGCCTTGATAACAAGTCTGCAGTGGTTGCTAGATTATGTGTATATATGGCAGAGATTGTGGACTATGGTGTTATACGGACTGAAACAAATCTGCCTTGATAACAAGTCTGCAGTGGTTGCTAGATTATGTGTATATATGGCAGAGATTGTGGACTATGGCGTTATACGGACTGAACCAAATCTGCCATGATAACAAGTCTGCAGTGGTTGCTACATTATGTGTATATATGGCAGAGATTGTGGACTATGGTGTTATACGGACTGAACCAAATCTGCCATGATAACAAGTCTGCAGTGGTTGCTAGATTATGTGTATATATGGCAGAGATTGTGGACTATGATGTTATACGGACTGAACCAAATCTGCCTTGATAACAAGTCTGCAGTGGTTGCTACGTTATCCCCATATATGGGACATATTGTGTGTGAGGCTATCATTCATTCTGAAGCCTCTTCATCTCGGAAGGTCGACATAATTATCTCGGTTGAAATGATTATCATTAAAGGTACAGAGAACCAAACCGTACAGGTGCCCGTCCATGTCTCCCACCAGGCCACCATTTACCAGACTGTCTGCCGTGAAATAACTGCGCCGAGCCACTAACTTCCCCTGCACCCTGGTCAAGCCGACCTTTATTTCTGGCGGAGACTCACTGCAGTTTTATAGGCAAAATTACTAGGGCAACCAAATATGTAGTCTGCCGGATCGGGTTTCCTCAGATTCCTGCGCGCATAATACGGCGGCGAAACAGGTGCCCTTTCTTTAGATGGGGATCAAACATATTGTCGACGACAGGTGAGCGGCGCGCCCCGGGAGGGGCAGGGCAGGGGTGTCGGGTTCCGAGGCAGCCTTTGCCGAGCAATTATCTCTGTCCGCCGATGCCTTGTTTGTGGGTTGATCAAAGCGGACGTGGTAGTTATTCACTCAGGGTGGGGGGTAAGCGGGCCCTCGTATTGAAACTTACAACCTAGTAGATCGGGGACGCGAACTGAGGGTCCATCATTGAAAGTCCGTGTCACGAGAGAGGGCGGTGGGTGGAGGGAGGGACTGGGAGGGGGGGGGGGGGGCAGGGACGCCGTCCGGGCAGTATTTTATTATTCAATTAAAGCGGTCCGAAGAATGCTCTTTGCGATGGCCGGGTTCAACCAAATGTCTGACCCCCAATAGGGGGGTGACGGGGGCAGGGGACTCCTACACATTATCTAACTGTCTCCAAAATGGTAATTGTACCACCCCCCACCCCCAAACCCAAAATGTCACATGCATGCCGCCACGAACCCTAGGCCCCACCCCCCTCCCACCAACTCGAATCGAAGAGAGCTACTCACAAAGAGGAGTGAAATTAATTGGTGTTTTAGGTGGCTTTTTTCACATAAGAGGTAAACTGGACCAAGGAACTTTCAGGGACGATGACAGATTAATGAATGGATGAAACAGGCCGCATATTAGGCCCCCAGGCCCGGAAACTATAGTGGTAACCACTCCACCAGAGTGAGTTGGTGTGTGTGAGTAACTTTGTACATGTAGGACTATGCATCGGCTAAACAGCACCAACAAACCTGCTTTACTGTATAATAAAAAATGAGAGTGATTTAGAAGTCTAGGATCGAACCACTTATATTTGGGTTGAATCTCAACAGGCTACCATCTGAACTATGGAAGTTTTGTACCCATTTGGAAGGGAGTGGGCTTTCTTTATGCGCAGTAATCCCTGTAAGATAATTGCTAATCCCCAAACGAAGAGGTCCTAAAAGCTTAAAAAGGTTCCTTCTAGCGGGGGACAGGGCGAAAATTGCTCACGACCCTCACACCACCCAACCCCACCCCCGGACCCCACCCCCGGACCCCACCCCCGACCCGTACGCCGCGGTAGTCTATAGCGTGATACAGCGAGCATGCAAATGTCAGTGGTCGAGTTTGGTCCCTGAATGCGGTCCATTTGTTATTGGAGCACCCGTAATAAGCATAAAGTGCAGGAAATGTTGACTATCAGTCGAATGGTGTTGAGAGTATGGACCAGCTTCAGCTAATGGGTTTGAAAATGGCTCTTGGCGGGTGTGTATTGTCAAAGTTAGGAACCCAAGTTACACTCCATTTTCAAACGGTTAAACGGTTATGAAATTTAATTGGAGGTAGACAGACGTTCTCGCGTCTGGACGTATCGGCGTCTTCGCCGAAACCACCATGTTTTCCCGTCCGGACACCGGGACGTCAGTGGGAAAACCATTGCATACATTCACTTCCGGACGTCTTCGCGTCCCAATACGTTACAGTTTTAAAAGATAAAGAACGTAACGATCATCAGACAGATCATGGAATTATCTGCGAAACACACATAGTCCGTTCTCTGTTTCATATTTCATTAGCCAATAAGAAATTAATCCGTTCATCGACTAAAACAACTTTTGCTATCCGCCCCCACAGTCGCCCGCCAGCCTCACGGACTCCTGTCCCTCCGCCCCACCCCCATCCACCAGACTGCTGCACTCATCCCTCCCACTGCCTCCACCCACACTCGCCAGACTCATACACTGCTCCCACCCCCCCCCCCCCGGCCCATCCTTACCCACCGTGCATGGGCGGGGGTCAGGGGTACAGGGGGCGCCCCCCCCTTTCAGACCCTAAGGTATATCTGAAAGACCGCCCCCATTTTCAAGAAATCTTGCAAACGCCCGCGCGGCATCAATTTCATAGAGCCCTTGCCCCCTTCTCGCCCACCAACACCAACCAAGGTTAATGGACTCATTTCTGCCGATCCCCCACACCCACTCGACTCATGCACCCCCCCCCCCCCTCCACGCCCACCGACACCCACCAGACTCCTACACTCCTGCCCGCCACCCCCCGCCCCGCGACACTCACCAGACTCCTGGACTACTGCCCCCCCCCCGCCTACCGACACCCGCCAGACTGATGTACCCCTGACCGCTCCCCTACCCCCGCCCAACGACACCCACCAGATTACTGCACTCCTGGCCCGCACCCCCCCTCGCCCAAAAACACCCGCCAGACTCTTACCCTCCTGCCCGCTGCCCCCCCCACCCGCCCAACGACACCACCCGAATCATGCTCGCCCGCTCCGTCTCCACCCCCCCCCCCCCGACACCCACCAGACTCATGTTCTCCTGTTCCGGCTTCCCTCGCCCACCGATACTACCATTCCTGCTCTCCGCCTCCCAACACCCACCATACTCATGCTCTGCTGCGCGCGGACGTCCTAGTGAGCTGCCGTCGACATCACACAGAAAACAGGCGCGCAGGGATATAAAGCCGGCCACCAACTTCTGCTCCGGTGAACAAATTTGCTTCTCTCCGGATAGCCCACAGGCTTTCAGGATCAAAATTCATGGAGAAGAGGTTGGTTATACAAAAAAATACACAATATGTTACTTTAAATCCCTTCGCCCCACCAGGAACATTGCTTACCTTGCCAACCAATTTCCATTTCCTTTCTTTTTTGAGTACCCTACAAATTACATTGTTCTCAAAATATGTCTCTTATGTTAACAGTTTATGGACAGTTGGGACAACACGGTTTTAATTGTCAAGAAACGGGTGATGTGGTGGGCCAAGAAGAAGAGGTACAAAAGAGGTATTGCGATGGGCAAGAGTAGGGATAGAGAGGGAGAAGGTATGGTAGGTGGGGTGAGAAGGGCGGTGCAGAAAAGGACAAGAGAGGGGTGGAGGGTAGAGGTACAACAGAGGGTTGTGGGGTGAGGGATAAAGTGTGAAAAAGAGAGGGAGAGGGGAGTAAGCTTGACATTTTGGAGTCACCGCAATTGGGACATGAACGCCCCAGAGCGGCCCCGGCGTGTCGGGTTCGACTCCTACTAAAGCCACGACATCACCAGCGTGATAAAGTTCCGACCACGGTCACAAGCTAACTATGAGAGGTACGAACACATTAAGGCGTCTGAAAGGTCGCATTATGAACGTTGCTAGCGCCCACTACTTATGGTGTTGGGCTGTAGCCTAATATCTTTGGTATTTTGCTGGCTTTAATGTGTATTCTGGTATTCAAGAGAACAATGCTAGTGTTTATATAATTACATATATTTGGTTCACAATTAAAGGTACTGTAATATTCCGCTGTGGGTGACAAATAAAAACGAACCTGATCGATGAAGACGTCTTTAAGACCAGTACAAAGCCACTGGAGCCTATTGCCGTACGGGGACCCAGACAGGAGCCTCGCCTCTCAACATCAGCACCTGGTGGTTAGGACGTGGAGGGGGAGGCAACAGGGGGGCCGGAATAGTATGAGTCTGTTGGGTGTCGGTTTGCGGGGGGGGGGAGGGGGGGGCAGGAGAGCATGAGTCTGGTGGGTGTTGGGAGGGGGGCATGTATGGTGGTGTCGGTGGGCGGGGGAGGCGGGGCAGGAGAGCATGAGTCTGGTCGGTATCCGGCTGGGTGGGGGGGGGGGGTGACGGAGCGGGCAAGCATGAGTCGGGTGGTGTCTGTGGGAGGGAGGGGGCAGGAGAGCATGAGTCTGATCGGTGTTGGGAAAAAGTTGCAGCAATCTGGTGGTGTTGGTGGGCAGCGGGGAGGGGGGGGGGGCAGAGGTACATCAGGCGCCTCCTGTGCCCCCCCCCCCACGTCCATGTCCGGTGGGTGTGGATGGGCCGGGGGGTGGGGGGAGCAGGAGTGCATGAGTCGGGCGAGTGTTGGTGGAGGCGGTGGGAGGGATGAGTACAATAGTCAGGTTGATGGGTGTGGGGGTGCATAGCAAAACTTTTTTTAGTCGATAATTTTAGGGTAATAAAATATGAAACCGAGAACGGACAATTATGTGTGTTTCTCAGACAATTCCATGATCTGTCTGATGATCGTTATGTTCTTTATCTTCCCGGCGCCTCACGGTGTAGGAATGCGAGCATGGGTCAAATTTGGGGACGCTAAGCTCAAGAACACCATACTAAACGACGCCTTACACAGGTCTCTTGTTGGCTTGTCCAAAAGACAGTGCACCATACACATTTAAAGTTGTAACATGTTGGGGCGTGAAGAGGTCCGTACGTGAATGTATGCAATGGTTTTCCCACTGACGTCCCGGCGTCCAGACGTGAACACGTGATTGTTTCGGCGAAGACGTCCAGACGTGAGAACGTTAATTTACGTCCACACAGGAGAGCTTCAAGACGCGCTGGCGTCAGGACGTGTTTACGTAACGTGCTGGACTGTTTACTGGGAGATTTTGGATTATTGTGTGGCTCCATCTACCGAGTGCCGTGGCTTTGGTTTTGCCAATCATTATTAAGATAGATCATAATGTTGCCGTTCAGTACCTTTTGGACATTCCCGTGTTCCTTCGCACTTTTTCCGCGTTTTTTCAAATATCAGCGGGTGGCGGTATGGGGTAGGCAACCGAACACCACCCTTACTAATAGCCAAATAACCGCCGAGTTCCGCCCTCGGTCGTCAGTTTTTGGAACCGTCCAGGTCACGCCACTTACTTAAAGGAACCGCTAGCCTGGCCTCTAACGCTGCTTTACCGATTCATATAATACCCAATTGTCTATCCTCCAAATTAAAGAATTTTTCGTCCTGTCTATAGCTCACAATAAAATTTAGAAGTGACGCCGGGCACGATTTCGCCGCCTACACGGGCGGCAGCCCTTTTTGGAGGTGTGTCCGCGATTGACCAATCAGAAGGCGATACTATAATTTATTCAAACCGGAAATTGCGCCTATTGTGTGAGCAAAACAAGAGCGCGTGATCATCGCTAATATAAATAGCTGCGATTTTAACTCCAATCATAGCATTGTTGCGGAGTCAATCGTCGCAAGACGTATATCAATTTGTTTGGACGGTACTTTTCCATGAAACACTAGGATCATGGTCTACTGCGCGGCTTGGAACTGCGGCTATTCATCTGTAAATCGCGGCCGTGATCTCTCTCTCTGCGAGTGATAACGTAAGGCGGTGCCACATGAATAGTCACAATACGCGTCACTGCTCCCGGCAAAATGGCGCTCTGCTTGACATTGCTGGGGGCGGGTTGCCTTAATTTTTTTCTCCTTACCAGTCAGCCGAAACGAAGCGTTAACACTCGCCAATTTCTTTCGGTGCAGATCGCGATTAAATTAGGTTGGACACCCGCTTTAATATTGTATCCCCAAACCCTAACTTATACCAACCTGCACCAACGGATCCAAGTCAGCACATCTCTTGAAACACCCATCATCGGATCAAATATATTCACACAGGGGATTAAGGTGAAGTGTTGTCATCACTTTATCATATGATAAAACGTTGCTTAAGGCAGAGATGACGAGCTTCCTCGGCTGGCAGAGTGGCGGAGTGGAGGGTTCAATCTCTAACATCGCTTAGCGTGCGGAGCGCCACCATGCTGCAGCGTGTTTGTGGACGGATCATGTGCAAGAGGTTGTCTGAACCAGCATAGCCACACAACACGGGACAATCTGGTTCAATTATGATCCCTTAATATATTGCTGTATTTGAGGTTTTAGAATATGTTAGTTTGATTTGCAGACTATTTATATGATATGTAGACTTGCATTTGCCTTTCCGTTGTGTCATATGAATGTGCCTATACATGGTATACATCTCATAAACATATGACCTTCATACCACCATGGGCACAGCACACAGAAATCTTGTTCCAGACAAGTGTAATATGAGCTTAGCTGCATACGCTAGCAATTGGGTTTGGCCTTTAAAAACGGTAAAACACGAGAAAGATTACGAGGCCGTTTCCGATAATGACTCCGGGTTAGCATTGGATTCATTTTAGGTCAAATCCATTTTATGTAATTACATATATACAGTGTTACTCTTATGAAGTAGACCCTTCATCACACTAAAATTGTGACAAATTTAACATCTGATTTTTGTTGCCCTTTGTGGTATGCGGGTCGAGAAAAACGGATTATTGTGGGGCGCCACCTATCGAATGGCTTAGAACTTCACTCAACATTGGAATAAAATAATCATAACGTTGCCATTCAGTACATATTAGGGCATTTTAGTGCTTTTCCGTCGCTCTGATGGGTTTTTATTATAGCCCAGGCGCCGTGTTTTGTTTTGTGTAGGCAACATTTATTTAAAGAGTTTCCCAAGTGCAGGATTCATTCGATTTCCAAAATATGCATGTATAACAACATTAAGTTGTGGATGCAAACTAGCATAATTTCGACATTTAGGATGGTTGACCTGGGCTAAGACCATAGGGTCGCTGTCACCCGGTTTTTTTGTTTTGTGTAGGCAATATTTATTTAAAGAGATTCCCAACAACGAGTACACATCTTGATGCTTATCTCAAAGTGGCGTTGGAAGTCAGACGGGTACATTGTCCTAGCCAGGCAAATTTGAGTTTGTAAGTCAAGTAAGTCGATGGTTAGATTAAACAAAACTTGATAAAAGTAAGAGAGATAACACATATATACCTATGTCTGGATGCCCGCTACCAGCTCAACTTGATGTGTTGAGTTCCGGGGAAGGTCTAGGTGTTGTCCACCCCCCTTATACGCATGGATACCCCCTAATGGCGTGTGGCACTGCCCTCCTTTCCCAATAATCCTATGGCTGTATTAAAGATTTTTTATATATGTCACTACTTCTTAACATCAGTTTCTGCTCTTTGACAGGAAAAGGTAAAAGGTCGGGCAGCACGTGTGCGCAGAAATACATGTATTAACCCCCCCCCCCCTCTCCCGGTGACGTGCGGTGCCGTTTGAGAGACTCCATGACCCTCACCCACCCCACACCCCATATATTATTTGTTATGTCCATCCATCTATCAATATAACAGAGTGTGACTTAACCTCTGTCACCTGTCGGTTCCAAGCCCCATAAATCGAGCGCCCCACACCCGTTTTAATTGACTTTTACTCGTGCATCCTCCCGATTTCAATCATGAGTGCATTTTGATTGCTTCACCTTCAAATATTCGCGGTGCAGCCTGTCTGCCTGTCTGCTTGCTTCGCACTATGCACCAGGGTTGAGTTGCGGGGCACGGTCGACCGCGATCGACCGCCTCAGCGAGAGTAGTCCTGGATCATTATATTAAACTCTGAATGACTATTCTTCTGAAATACGTAGGGCTAAACCCGTAAATATTGATGCATAATAATTATCCTTTATTTATCAATATTTTACACTATTTAGAGTGTGCTGTTATTCCCAAATTAGGGTTTACTTAATTATTTAATGGATATGCCCGCAACAAATTGTTCGCGGCGGTCGATCGTGCTCCGCAACTCAACCCGTTGAGTTGCCGAGCACGGTCGACCGCCGCCAACATTTTTGGTCACTCGGAGCTCGCAATGGAACGACATTGGTTACATCGAACTATTTTCATTTGTTGCGGGGATATCTACTAAATAAGTGTCCTTATTTTGGAAATAGCAACACAATCTAAATAGTGTGAATATTGATAAATAAGATATAACTATAAAGCATCGATATTTACGGGTTATCTCCACTTGTTTGAGAAGAAGCGTCGTCCAGAGTTTAATATTATCGTGCGGGCTGCTCTTGATCGCGGCGAACCATACCCACTTCCGGTTCAAAATTGTACGCATCCTTGACCAATCCGCCAAGTTCAAATCCTTATTTGTCGTTGCCGATGGCCTGCGCACGCGGTCGACAGCCATAGGGCTATAAAGTCTCGTTCGCTTAGACTTCCGGTTTATTCATTTTGGGGACAAACAAACGACGCACGAGTTTAGAATATCTGTGCACACTGGTATCTTGACTATCTGTGACGTAGGCGTGACGTGTATGTTACGCAAAGAGAGAGACTGGGAACCAGACTACCTGCGCAAAAGTCAGGCGCCGAGGAGTGGGTCCATTGCGGAAGGCCTAGCGATATGATTAAAATATTTAAGAATTATAGGTTTACAAAACAGATAGACGACATATTTTTTATTCGGTTGCGCCATAACAATGACGAATTATTGTTACGATGGGCCAATACGACTGAGAAACTAACATTTTTTTGCATTTCCTACGAAAACGAGGCATTAAGACGTCACACGAATTCTCCCCGGTGACAACGTTGGCGCAACGCTTCAAACACAAAACTCACAAAAATGAAGAAACTTGGTCTCTTTGTGACAAAAAAGTGATACGAAAACATCTAACTGGTCTTATTTCATCTTCACCATGTGGTTTAATGACGCATCCGTGTGCTGTTACTCCATGCACTGCACATTTTGACAGCGGAATAGTTAAGTCGATCACTTGCTCTCGCCATTTTTGTTACCGCGGAGACACGCGAAACTTTGGAATTTAGAACGTTATTTTTAGCTTTCGAGTGTTTTGAAGACGGATTTTTCCTTGTATATTTCAAAAGTTCTGCGCTTCATCGCCCCCCGAATATTTGAACGTATATCTCTCATAGCCATGTTTAGTGAAATGGTACTCATAGTCTTTAGAATAAACCTGGAAAGAAATTGACTTATAGCCTATTCTTCAACATGGAGCACGTGTGTTTGTTTGTCCCCAAAACTGAAGTCTCGCGGCCTGATCGCGAGAACTGTATAGCCCTATAAGCAACGCACCCCAGCGTTCAGGCATATGTTGGTCCGTATTCACGCCGCTGTGAAATGCGTGATCGCCCCCATGCGGAGATTCCCCCTTTCCCCCCTCCCTGTATCTGTCATAATGGCACCGTACGAACACGTGTCACACCGGACAGGCAGACTTGGTTGCGTTATGATCCGACTCCAATACTACTTACAGCTAGCGCCATCTGTTGGTCCACTTTGACGTCTTACCGGTGTATGAGTAGTTTGCGTTATGATATGTCTCCCAATCTGGCGAAGTACGCCAACGCGTTGTGTGTCACTATCTGTATTCAAATACACCAGGCATGAGTCACAGGTAAGTACCCTACATAATAACGATACATTATAACAGCTCCATGAATATGATAAACGACTGCTTTAGGACACGGTGCTTGTATCAAGCAGATCAGTTTCGCACACGAAACTGGGCGAGTTGTTAAAATATGCGACTGTGGTTAAAGTACATGTCGGTTAGTCAAGTGTTGGTGTCACGCTATTTTGTGGTCAAAATTAAACGTCGTTTCGGACAGATGGACTCGATGTTGTCTCCATATCGGGTTGTGATTTCGTCGCTCAGCACGCATTCATCAAAAACACTGAAGTGCAAATCGCAAACTGAAACTTAAAAAATACCTTACGATATGACAATATTGACGTTGACACTTTGAGTCGAACCTCCCCTACGATATCAGAATACTGATGTGTGAGCTGTGAGTTGTGGTCAAAATTCGTTGCAATATCAGAATACTTGGTAACACTTGGACTTGGTAATACCAGCTCTGTCGTAATGCATAAGAAAACTAATTTCAGTTCATATGGCTTGAGTCAGTCACGTGATGCAACTTAGTTAGAAAATAAATTTGTGAATAGTAATGGTGTAATAGACATCAGCCTGGCAGAAAACACAAGTGTAAGGTGTTAACAAGTAAGTGATAATTATCAAAGTTCATGCCGCTCCCAGCAGCCCGTGGTTCCTGCCAAATAGTCTACTTGCCTTACAACATCAGGTGTTGTATTAATAAATGTGGCGCACGTTACGTATTCTACGTGATCTGCTTGTTCGTCGTCGCCCAGGCGGGAGTATTCGCTCAGTAGTCATGTTTCGCCGGGAAAACCGTTCTGAAAGATTGTATTTGGCACTGAGTAGGGATTATGGATACGGCCTCAGAATATTGACATGACACAAGGCTGATCCTGGTGAAAAATACCCAATGATATCATGATATTAGGGGCATGGAAGGGGCCAGTGTCGATTTTTCAAAATTCTCAATGTCTAATGTCGATTTTTCTAAATTCTCAGTGTCCAATGTCGATTTTTCACGACGTTCCGTGTCGCCTTTTGGCAAAGTTCAGTGTCGTTTTTTTTCTAACATGCCACTATCTGTGTCGATGTTGCTTTTTCAGATCCTCAGTGTCGAAATTTGGGGATTAATGTCGAATGTCGATTTTTCAAATATGCCTCAGTGTGTCGTGTGTCGCCATTTAGCCCTTCCTGACTCCTGTATTGAGTTGACGCTGCGCCTAGTTCAAGGGTCTGGCGGTGCTGTGGGCGCATGGCGTTGGACACGAACCAATAAGCAGCGAGATCTCAATATGAAAGCACAATGGGTATTCTCGTCAGTTATCGTCTCTGTTTCAGAGCCACGGAAATCATCCGCGGAGAACTTTTCAGGTCTCAGTAATATAGTAATGGTAAGCAAGAAATGGTTAATGTCAGGTTTCCTTGCCTTGTGACGAACTTAAAGCCATCCCATGCAGATTTCAATGAAGGGAACGAACTGCTGAGACTTTTCGGTTGATACTTGAGTGACGAATGAGAGGCTCACTGCTGAAGTCTGTGCATTGAGCCATCGTATTTGTAACCGAATAGCACATAATTAGTGACAGATATGGTTCACACAGTTGCTGGGCGACTGCAAGTGTTGTTAGGATTGTGCAATATCTGCTGTTTCCGAATCTGAACGTCCTAAGAGTAAGAGTGGTCTTAATTCAAACTCAAACATCAAATCACCCAAGTAATTAAATCTGATATGAATTTCATGAAACAGCGGTCACCGCACAGTCACCCACTGTACTTTTTGTGACCGATGCATAGAACGTTGCATGCTAATTATTACTGATTCACAGATTGTTTTCATAAACTATACAATATTCTTTATAGAAAGTTCTGATTTCATTGGCTTAATAAAGATCATTTTACACATCGCAGGAAATTTATCACTATGCCCAAAAGCTCCAGTACTATTAATAAAATCAACAGAATAATGAGAAGTTTCGTAGGCCTGTCTATTATACCATAGTGCGAAATAAGCTTAACCACCATCGGTTGTTATTCACCACAACAGCTATCTTGAAAGCTAGGGCTAGACGGGTAATATGGCAATACGTACCGCTGGCGGATCCAGGAGATGGGGGGCGGGGGGGCACAGGAGGCACGTGTTCCCTTTACGGCGTCAAAAGGACAATTCCGTCCATTTTCGGCGACATTTAGACGCTAGAAATGACCCTGGACCCCCTTGTTTAGAGTTGTGCACCCCCCCCCCCTCTTGGCAAAATCCTGGATCTGTCACGGAGTCCGTACGGGGTGGGGGTGGGGGGATTTCGCAGGCGGTGGCATGTAAAGGCTTGTACGTTAATATACTTAGTATGTGGGGCATGTGAGATTTGTCTTTCCAGCCACTGTTCAAGTTGCATCGACGATGTTTAATTCACTGTAGAGAGCGACAGAGAATAGGGGTACATTCCGAACATTTCACAGAATGATTCAGCGATTAAATCAGCGCGCTCGGCCTCAGACCCGACCCTTCCATCACTCCAGACTGGGTGACGGGGACGGCCTGATAGCTCAGTCGGTTAGAGCGCTCGCCTTGAGTGTTCTGGCCACCTAAGTGCCTCACGGCACGTGGATCGGTGGTTCGAGCCCGCTTTGGCTATGTCTGTGTGGTCGCAGGATAAAAATCCCATGTTCTTCTTCGCAAAGAGTTACCCCCTGAGGACATGGCTCCACTCTTCCTTCCTTCTCCCTTCTTTTCCTTCTCCCTCACGCGATATATATGACCAAAAGTGGTTAAAGCCTCCTGAATATACAACCGCAACCAGACTGGGTGACAGAGTGCTATCGCGCTCGGCCTCAGATCGGACCCTTCACTTCAGACTGGGTGACAGAGTGGTATCGCGCTCGGCCTCAGATCGGACCCTTCACTTCAGACTGAGTGACAGAGTGGTGTCGCGCTCGGCCTCAGATCGGACCCACACTCCTGACTGAGTGACAGAGTGGTATCGCGCTCGGCCTCAGATCGGACCCTTCACTCCAGACTGGGTGACACAGTGGTATTGCGCTCGGCCGCAGATGGGACCCTTCGCTCCAGATTGGGTGTCGGATTGGTAGCGCTCGGCCTCAGATCGGACCCTTCACTCCAGATTGGGTGACAGAGTGGTGTCGCGCTCGGCCTCAGATCGGACCCTTCACTCCAGATTGGGTGACAGAGTGGTGTCGCGCTCGGCCTCAGATCGGACCCACACTCCTGACTGAGTGACAGAGTGGTGTCGCGCTTGGCCTCAGATCGGACCCTTCACTCCAGACTGGGTGACACAGTGGTATTGCGCTCGGCCGCAGATGGGACCCTTCGCTCCAGATTGGGTGTCGGATTGGTAGCGCTCGGCCTCAGATCGGACCCTTCACTCCAGATTGGGTGACAGAGTGGTATCGCGCTCGGCCTCCGATCGGACCCTTCACTCCAGACTGGGTGACAGAGTGGTATCGCGCTCGGCCTCAGATCGGATCCTTCGCCCCAGACTGGGTGACAGTGTGGTATCGCGCTCGGCCTCAGATCGGACCCTTCACTCCAGACTGGGTGACAGAGTGGTATTGCGCTCGGCCTCAGATCGGACCCTTCACTCCAGACTGTGTGACAAAGTGGTATCGCGCTCGGCCTCAGATCGGATCCTTCGCCCCAGACTGGGTGACAGTGTGGTATCGCGCTCGGCCTCAGATCGGACCCTTCACTCCAGACTGGGTGACAGAGTGGTATTGCGCTCGGCCGCAGATCGGACCCTTCGCTCCAGACTGGGAGACAGAGTGGTATCGCGCTCGGCCTCAGATCGGACCCTTCACTCCAGACTGGGTGACAGAGTGGTATCGCGCTCGGCCTCAGATCGGACCCTTCACTTCAAACTGGGTGACAGAGTGGTATCGCGCTCGGCCTCAGATCGGACCCTTCACTCCAGACTGGGTGACATAGTGGTATCGCGCTCGGCCTCAGATCGGACCCTTCACTTCAGACTGAGTGACAGAGTGGTGTCGCGCTTGGCCTCAGATCGGACCCTTCACTCCAGACTGGGTGACACAGTGGTATTGCGCTCGGCCGCAGATGGGACCCTTCGCTCCAGATTGGGTGTCGGATTGGTAGCGCTCGGCCTCAGATCGGACCCTTCACTCCAGATTGGGTGACAGAGTGGTATCGCGCTCGGCCTCCGATCGGACCCTTCACTCCAGACTGGGTGACAGAGTGGTATCGCGCTCGGCTTCAGATCGGATCCTTCGCCCCAGACTGGGTGACAGAGTGGTATCGCGCTCGGCCTCAGATCGGATCCTTCGCCCCAGACTGGGTGACAGAGTGGTATTGCGCTCGGCCTCAGATCGGACCCTTCACTCCAGACTGTGTGACAAAGTGGTATCGCGCTCGGCCTCAGATCGGACCCTTCACTCCAGACTGGGTGACAGAGTGGTATTGCGCTCGGCCTCAGATCGGACCCTTCACTCCTGACTGAGTGACAGAGTGGTATCGCGCTCGGCCTCAGATCGGACCCTTCACTCCAGACTGGGTGACACAGTGGTATTGCGCTCGGCCGCAGATGGGACCCTTCGCTCCAGATTGGGTGTCGGATTGGTAGCGCTCGGCCTCAGATCGGACCCTTCACTCCAGATTGGGTGACAGAGTGGTGTCGCGCTCGGCCTCAGATCGGACCCTTCACTCCAGATTGGGTGACAGAGTGGTGTCGCGCTCGGCCTCAGATCGGACCCACACTCCTGACTGAGTGACAGAGTGGTGTCGCGCTTGGCCTCAGATCGGACCCTTCACTCCAGACTGGGTGACACAGTGGTATTGCGCTCGGCCGCAGATGGGACCCTTCGCTCCAGATTGGGTGTCGGATTGGTAGCGCTCGGCCTCAGATCGGACCCTTCACTCCAGATTGGGTGACAGAGTGGTATCGCGCTCGGCCTCCGATCGGACCCTTCACTCCAGACTGGGTGACAGAGTGGTATCGCGCTCGGCCTCAGATCGGATCCTTCGCCCCAGACTGGGTGACAGTGTGGTATCGCGCTCGGCCTCAGATCGGACCCTTCACTCCAGACTGGGTGACAGAGTGGTATTGCGCTCGGCCTCAGATCGGACCCTTCACTCCAGACTGTGTGACAAAGTGGTATCGCGCTCGGCCTCAGATCGGATCCTTCGCCCCAGACTGGGTGACAGTGTGGTATCGCGCTCGGCCTCAGATCGGACCCTTCACTCCAGACTGGGTGACAGAGTGGTATTGCGCTCGGCCGCAGATCGGACCCTTCGCTCCAGACTGGGAGACAGAGTGGTATCGCGCTCGGCCTCAGATCGGACCCTTCACTCCAGACTGGGTGACAGAGTGGTATCGCGCTCGGCCTCAGATCGGACCCTTCACTTCAAACTGGGTGACAGAGTGGTATCGCGCTCGGCCTCAGATCGGACCCTTCACTCCAGACTGGGTGACAGAGTGGTATCGCGCTCGGCCTCAGATCGGACCCTTCACTTCAGACTGAGTGACAGAGTGGTGTCGCGCTTGGCCTCAGATCGGACCCTTCACTCCAGACTGGGTGACACAGTGGTATTGCGCTCGGCCGCAGATGGGACCCTTCGCTCCAGATTGGGTGTCGGATTGGTAGCGCTCGGCCTCAGATCGGACCCTTCACTCCAGATTGGGTGACAGAGTGGTATCGCGCTCGGCCTCCGATCGGACCCTTCACTCCAGACTGGGTGACAGAGTGGTATCGCGCTCGGCTTCAGATCGGATCCTTCGCCCCAGACTGGGTGACAGAGTGGTATCGCGCTCGGCCTCAGATCGGATCCTTCGCCCCAGCCTGGGTGACAGAGTGGTATTGCGCTCGGCCTCAGATCGGACCCTTCACTCCAGACTGTGTGACAAAGTGGTATCGCGCTCGGCCTCAGATCGGACCCTTCACTCCAGACTGGGTGACAGAGTGGTATTGCGCTCGGCCTCAGATCGGACCCTTCACTCCAGACTGGGTGACAGAGTGGTATTGCGCTCGGCCTCAGATCGGACCCTTCACTCCAGACTGGGTGACAGAGTGGTATTGTGCTCGGCCTCAAATCGGACCCTTTACTCCAGACTGGGTGACAAAGCGGTATCGCGCTCGGCCGCAGATCGGACCCTTCGCTCCAGATTGGGAGACAGAGTGGTATCGCGCTCGGCCTCAGATCGGACCCTTTACTCCAGACTGGGTGACAGAGTGGTATCGCGCTCGGCCTCAGATCGGATCCTTTACTCCAGACTGAGTGACGGAGTGGTATCGCGCTCGGCCTCAGATCGGACCCTTAGCTCCAGACTGGGTGACAGAGTGGTATCGCGCTCGGCCTCAGATCGGACCCTTCACTCCAGACTGGGTGACAGAGTGGTATCGCGCTCGGCCTCAGATCGGACCCTTCACTCCAGACTGTGTGACAGAGTGGTATCGCGCTCGGCCTCAGATCAGACCCTTCACTCCAGACTAGGTGACAGAGTGGTATCGCGCTCGGCCTCAGATCAGACCCTTCACTCCAGACTGGGTGACAGAGTGATGTCGCGCTCGGCCTCAGATCGGACCCTTTACTCCAGACTGGGTGACAGAGTGGTATTGAGCTCGGCCTCAGATCGGACCCTTTACTCCAGACTGGGTGACAGAGTGGTATTGCGCTCGGCCTCAGATCGGACCCTTCACTCCAGACTGGGTGACAGAGTGGTATTGCGCTCGGCCTCAGATCGGACCCTTCACTCCAGACTGGGTGACAGAGTGGTATTGTGCTCGGCCTCAAATCGGACCCTTTACTCCAGACTGGGTGACACAGCGGTATCGCGCTCGGCCGCAGATCGGACCCTTCGCTCCAGACTGGGTGACAGAGTGGTATCGCGCTCGGCCTCAGATCGGACCCTTTACTCCAGACTGGGTGACAGAGTGGTATCGCGCTCGGCCTCAGATCGGATCCTTTACTCCAGACTGAGTGACGGAGTGGTATCGCGCTCGGCCTCAGATCGGACCCTTCGCTCCAGACTGGGTGACAGAGTGGTATCGCGCTCGGCCTCAGATCGGACCCTTCATTCCAGACTGGGTGACAGAGTGGTATCGCGCTCGGCCTCAGATCGGACCCTTCACTCCAGACTGTGTGACAGAGTGGTATCGCGCTCGGCCTCAGATCAGACCCTTCACTCCAGACTGGGTGACAGAGTGGTATCGCGCTTGGCCTCAGATCAGACCCTTCACTCCAGACTGGGTGACAGAGTGGTGTCGCGCTCGGCCTCAGATCGGACCCTTCACTCCAGACTGGGTGACAGAGTGGTATTGCGCTCGGCCTCAGATCGGACCCTTCACTCCAGACTGGGTGACAGAGTGGTATTGCGCTCGGCCTCAGATCGGACCCTTCACTCCAGACTGGGTGACAGAGTGGTATTGCGCTCGGCCTCAGATCGGACCCTTCACTCCAGACTGGGTGACAGAGTGGTATTGTGCTCGGCGTCAAATCGGACCCTTTACTCCAGACTGGGTGACACAGCGGTATCGCGCTCGGCCGCAGATCGGACCCTTCGCTCCAGACTGGGTGACAGAGTGGTATCGCGCTCGGCCTCAGATCGGACCCTTTACTCCAGACTGGGTGACAGAGTGGTATCGCGCTCGGCCTCCGATCGGATCCTTTACTCCAGACTGAGTCACGGAGTGGTATCGCGCTAGGCCTCAGATCGGACCCTTCACTCCAGACTGGGTGACAGAGTGGTATCGCGCTCGGCCTCAGATCGGACCCTTCACTCCAGACTGGGTGACAGAGTGGTATCGCGCTCGGCCTCAGATCGGACCCTTCACTCCAGACTGGGTGACAGAGTGGTATCGCGCTCGGCCTCAGATCGGACCCTTCACTCCAGACTGGGTGACAGAGTGGTATCGCGCTCGGCCTCAGATCGGACCCTTCACTCCAGACTGGGTGACAGAGTGGTATCGCGCTCGGCCTCAGATCGGACCCTTCACTCCAGACTGGGTGACAGAGTGGTATCGCGCTCGGCCTCAGATCGGACCCTTCACTCCAGACTGGGTGACAGAGTGGTATCGCGCTCGGCCTCAGATCGGACCCTTCACTCCAGACTGGGTGACAGAGTGGTATCGCGCTCGGCCTCAGATCGGACCCTTTGCTCCAGACTGGGTGACAGAGTGGTATCGCGCTCGGCCTTAGATCGGATCCTTTACTCCAGACTGAGTGACATGGGGGCCTCCCTGGTGTAGTGGTTAGCGCACTAGACCGCAGATCAATAGGTCCTGGGTTCGAATCCGGGCTCGGGCACCTAATCTGGGGCATGTTTCATTCCTTCATCCTTCATCGTCTCGGGAGGTTCCTTGGCCCAATTTAGCCTGTATGTGCACAAAAGTGGCCTAAAACACCAACATTCCATTCCATTCCAGACTGAGTGACGGAGTGACGGAGTGGTATCGCGCTCGGCCTCAGATCGGACCCTTTGCTCCAGACTGGGTGACAGAGTGGTATCGCGCTCGGCCTCAGATCGGACCCTTCACTCCAGACTGGGTGACAGAGTGGTATCGCGCTCGGCCTCAGATCGGACCCTTCACTCCAGACTGGGTGACAGAGTGGTATCGCGCTCGGCCTCAGATCGGACCCTTCACTCCAGACTGGGTGACAGAGTGGTATCGCGCTCGGCCTCAGATCGGACCCTTCACTCCAGACTGGGTGACAGAGTGGTATCGCGCTCGGCCTCAAATCGGACCCTTTACTCCAGACTGGGTGACAGAGTGGTATCGCGCTCGGCCTCAGATCGGATCCTTTACTCTAGACTGAGTGACGGAGTGGTATCGCGCTCGGCCTCAGATCGGACCCTTTGCTCCAGACTGGGTGACAGAGTGGTATCGCGCTCGGCCTCAGATCGGACCCTTCACTCCAGACTGGGTGACAGAGTGGTATCGCTCTCGGCCTCAGATCGGACCCTTCACTCCAGACTGGGTGACAGAGTGGTATCGCGCTCGGCCTCAGATCGGACCCTTCACTCCAGACTGGGTGACAGAGTGGTATCGCGCTCGGCCTCAGATCGGACCCTTCACTCCAGACTGGGTGACAGAGTGGTATCGCACTCGGCCTCAGATCGGACCCTCCACTCCAGACTGAGTGACGGAGTAGTATCGCGCTCGGCCTCAGATCGGACCCTTCACTCCAGACTGGGTGACAGAGTGGTATCGCACTCGGCCTCAGATTGAACGCGTTAACTGTTGTGACCCTGTCTTAGTGTAAACCATGGTCGTCCATTCTATATTTTGTCTATGCTGTATTTTTCCATTTGTCATTCCCCTGTTTGTCATTATTAGGCCACACCCATCTTTATTCTACGTTAACATAGTTACTTGTTTCTATAAGCTTGTTATATGACTTAATCCGTGCTGGGTGGGTGCTCATAGATAACGAGAGTATGCGCCATCTTTGAAAAATAAAACATGTCCGACACTTTTCCGGAAAATTATTTCTTGTGATTGCTTTTGTCATTTATGTTCAACACAGATAAATGTATATTTTTGTCAGGGAATTAGGATGTATAAAATTAATGAACGAGCCTTTGGACATAAATGGACTTTTTCTCCTTTACATGGTCAACGAAAACGATTTCATTGTCTGCTTCATATATTGTTATACAATTACGTCATATCGAAATATTACCTAGTGGCGCCACACAGTGGGATATATTGAACTATGACTTGGGAAGTTAGTATGTTGGTCTATCCGCTGTCAGTCTGTAGGTCTATGCGCTGTCAGTCTGTGGGTCTATCCGCTGTCAGTCTGTTGGTCTATGCGCTGTCAGTCTGTGGGTCTATCCGCTGTCAGTCTGTCGGTCTATCCGCTGTCAGTTTGTGGGTCTATCCGCTGTCAGTCTGTGGGTCTATCCGCTATCAGTCTGTTGGTCTATCCGCTGTCAGTCTGTTGCTCTATCCGCTATCAGTCTGTGGCTCTATCCGCTATCAGTCTGTGGGTCTATCCGCTATCAGTCTGTTGGTCTATCCGCTGTCAGTCTGTGGGTCTATCCGCTTTCAGTCTGTTGGTCTATCCGCTGTCAGTCTGTTGGTTTATCCGCTATCAATCTGTTGCTCTATCCGCTATCAGTCTGTGGGTCTATCCGCTATCAGTCTGTGGGTCTATCCGCTGTCAGTGTTGATCTATCCGCTATCAGTCTGTGGGTCTATCCGCTGTCAGTCTCTTGGTCTATCCGCTATTAGTCTGTGGGTCTATCCGCTGTCAGTCTCTTGGTCTATCCGCTATCAGTCTGTGGGTCTGTCCGCTATTAGTCTGTGTGTCTATCCGCTATCAGTCTGTGGGTCTATCCGCTGTCAGTCTGTGGGTCTATCCGCTGTCAGTCTGTGGGTCTATCCGCTATCAGTCTGTGGGTCTATCCGCTGTCAGTCTCTTGGTCTATCCGCTATTAGTCTGTGGGTCTATCCGCTGTCAGTCTCTTGGTCTATCCGCTATCAGTCTGTGGGTCTGTCCGCTATTAGTCTGTGGGTCTATCCGCTATCAGTCTGTGGGTCTATCCGCTGTCAGTCTGTAGGTCTATCCGCTGTCAGTCTGTTGGTCTATCCGCTGTCAGTCTGTGGGTCTATCCGCTATCAGTCTGAGGTTCTATCCGCTATCAGTCTGTGGGTCTATCCGCTGTCAGTCCCTTGGTCTATCCGCTGTCAGTCTGTTGGTCTATCCGCTGTCAGTCTGTGGGTCTATCCGCTATCAGTCTGAGGTTCTATCCGCTATCACTCTGTGGGTCTATCCGCTGTCAGTCTCTTGGTCTATCCGCTATTAGTCGTATGTTTTAGTCGTAGACGTGACTTCAGTAGCAATGAGAGACTCATAAAGCTAACTTTAATTCAGCAACAATCACGCGCTCTCCACTCCACAATGACACCGCCGGTTAAATGAAAAATGCCGCGCGGGTCGGTTCATAGGAGGTGGGGGTGGGGGGGGGGGGTGGGCGGTGGGGCAGGAGATGATTGGGGGGGGGGGGTGCGTGGGGTGCAGGGCCAGCCTCCCTGGCACACGATCCAGAGGCCACCACGGCTGGGGACTGAGGTCAGGCGGCGCGTGAGTCCGCATACGGAATGACCAGTGGGGGGGAAAGGGGGGGGGTCGCATGTGGGGCACGGGGTGGAAGGGGCGGAGGGGGAGGAGGGGGGGGGGAGGGTCGGGAGGGTGTAGAGTGGGGATGGGGGTGAGGTTGAAGGCAGGGTGGGAATGGTGACAAAGGGGCAGGGGGACAGAGCGGCAGGGGGCAGGGGGACAGGGCGGCAGGGGGCAGGCGATGGGGGGCAGGGGGGCAGGGGGTATGGCGGACCTTCAGGTTAAGGTGTGGTTCAGGTGTGTAATCAGGGGTACTGGGATGGGAGGGGGGGGGGGTGAGGATGAGGAGGTATTTTTGCCAGGGGTGTTGAAAACCTGTTCATTGAGTGTCGGATGGACGGGGTGGTGCAGAGGAGGGGGAAGGGCGGCGTGGGGGTGTATATAGTATGGTGATCAGGTTGGTTCCGCCCCGTCCTGGTGTCCTATTATCCCTGCCATCACCTGGAGACAAGTCGTTGTCTGGAGGAGACCCTCAAAAGTCCCCCCCCCCAGGCCAGGCCTCCCCCCACCATTACCAACACCCCCCCCCCGCGCTGCATCCGGAGAGGTGGACTGATCCAGGTGTGTCATGGGATTCCTGACCATCCGGAGCGTCAACTCCATTCGTGCCGCCCCACTGATCATCCCTCGACCACTTCAGTCACTGTCACCCGGTGTACCCCCCCCCCCCCCAGCCACCCACCCACCTGCCCACCATACCATATACCCCACCCACCAAAGCAATCACGCCCCCCACTAAAGCCCGTCCCACCCCCACCTACCCTAACCTACACATGATCACATCAAGAGGGTTAGAGGGTTGGCGTGAATGTGGCGCTCCCCCACCCCCTCATCCCACCACTCCTCATACCCCAACCCCCAACCCCCCACATCTCCACCCCAACATTCCTATCCCCAACTTGTCGATAAATGGCTTCTGGATAAGTTCCTGACACTGGTGGTCCCCCCCCCACCCCTGCGCCCGCCCCGCAATCCCATATCACCCCGCCACCCCCCCCCCCCCCTGGCCATGATGGATGACGACTGGATCACCTGCCTGACACCTGGGGGGGGGTGGGAGGCGGGGGTGGGGGCGGTGGGCGTTCCGGATTCTACGAAGATTGTTTACGCCCTCTGGCGGTTGGCCTGGGTGTCGGGTTTGCATCCACAGTGTCACTCACTCTCCATGAGAGCGTAGCGCCACCTTTCGGCCGTCGTCCCACAGTGTCACTCACTCTCCATGAGAGCGTAGCGCCACCTGTCGGCCGTCGTCCCACAGTGTCACTCACTCTCCATGAGAGCGTAGCACCACCTTTCGGCCGTCGTCCCACAGTGTCACTCACTCTCCATGAGAGCGTAGCGCCACCTACAGGCCGTCGTCCCACAGTGTCACTCACTCTCCATGAGAGCGAAGCGCCACCTTCGGCCGTCGTCCCACAGTGGCACTCACTCTTCATGAGAGCGTAGCGCCACCTTTCGGCCGTCGTCCCACAGTGTCACTCACTCTCCATGAGAGCGTAGCACCACCTTTCGGCCGTCGTCCCACAGTGTCACTCACTCTCCATGAGAGCGTAGCGCCACCTACAGGCCGTCGTCCCACAGTGTCACTCACTCTCCATGAGAGCGTAGCGCCACCTACAGGCCGTCGTCCCACAGTGTCACTCACTCTCCATGAGAGCGAAGCGCCGCCTTTCGGCCGTCGTCCCACAGTGTCACTCACTCTTCATGAGAGCGTAGCGCCACCTTTCGGCCGTCGTCCCACAGTGTCACTCACTCTCCATGAGAGCGTAGCGCCACCTACAGGCCGTCGTCCCACAGTGTCACTCACTCTACATGAGAGCGTGGCGCCACCAACAGGCCGTGTCCCACGTAGCGCCACCTTTCGGCCGTCGTCCCACAGTGTCACTCACTCTCCATGACTCTGAGCACGCAGCGCCGCCTTTCGGTCGGCGCATCCAATTCAGTTTCACGGCGATCTGTCAACGTCAAGTTTAGGTGGCAGGGATAGCTATGGCGGGGTGAAAGCAGGTGTTAAGGGGTGCGAGTAGGTGTGGCGAAGTGGGGGTAGGTATGGTGGGGTGGCGGTAGGTGTTGTGGGATGCCAGTAGGTATGGTGGAGTGGCGGTAGGTGTTGTGGGGTGGGGGTAGGTGTGGTGGGGTGGCGGTAGGTGTTGTGGGATGTCAGTAGGTATGGTGGAGTTAAGGTAGGTGTGGTGGGATGGTGGTGGGTGTGGTGGGATGGTGGTGAGTGTGTGTGCGGTGGTATTGGGGTATGTTTGGTGGGGCTGTAGCGGGGGGTATATCTGATGGGGGTATGGTTAAGGGTGGTGGGACTGTACATTGGGGGGTTTAGTGCGGTGTTTCCGGGCTAGGTGGGCCTGGAGGAGATGGTCGTGGAGTGGAGGGCAGTGTGGGTGTGGACGGGGGAGGGGGGGGGGGCGGTGTCCCCCTCCTCTGCTGTCCCTGCCCTCAGCTAACTTCCGGTCTCGGACTACTCACGTCCGGTCTCGCTCTATGCGAGAATGCCGCTGAATCTCGCGCGACATAACTATTCTGGCTGTGATCAGGGCGCGGCGACCGGTAGTTAGGGGTAGCTAGGCTGGTTTCCTGCCTCCCCCCAGAACGCAGCCAGCGACGCCATGTTGTCATGTGCGCCCTGCTCACCCAGTCACCCGGATGTGCGCTCTGAACGTTTGGTCGGCGAACAGTTTGTCGGGTGTTTTAAATAGATATCACTCGCAGTACCCTCTAATTTCCCCTCGCAGTGAAAAAAATCCATCCACCTACCCTCCCATCCCCTACCCACCACCACCCCTACCCCCCTTCTTTCCACCCCCGAAATCCCTGGGCCCCACCGACCCACGACACAAAATGGTGGCTGTAATTGTGGTCGGGACATGGTGATCTTCCTGTTGCCAGTGGGGGGGGGGCGGGGATGGGGTTGGGGGGGGGGCGGTCACTGCTCAGCTCAGACTTCGGCGGAGGGGTCACATGCAGAGAAAGGAGGAATAGGGGCATGCGTATGGGGTGTGGGGTTTGGGTGTGGGGTAGACATGTGGGCTTCCTGACCCATGCCACTATATACCCCAGCCAGAGGAAGGAGGAAACATGAATAATTCAAGAAGTGAGAGGCGAGCAGAACAAACGGCAACCCAACGGGACGGACCCGCCGTCTCCTTCCCCTCCCGACCGCCCCCCCCCCCGCCCTCTTTGTGATGCGCCGCCCAGACGACAAAGTAGAAATTTCCCCTGGAAGTTTGTCTCTCATTGTGGTGTCCACAACTGGTACCGAGCCGACCACAATGGGCTGGGTCCGAGTCCCTAAACAGCCAGCCTCCCCGGTCACAAACAGAGACGGCGGCGCATGAAACCGGACGCCCCACACCGGGACCCCTCCTCTCCCCCCCCCCCCTCCCCTCCGACCCACCCCCCTCTCATCCCCTGCCCCACCACCCCTTCCCCACACCTCACCCAAAAACACCCCCTGCCCTTGTGTATCTTACACCCCTCCACCCAGTCTTCCCGACACACGGTCACCAGCCCATCATTTCTCGTTCTTGGAAAGCTAGCGCGTTGCCGTCTGATAGCTGTTGGTATCAAGAGAAACGAATCTGACTGAGGGGCTGAACAGAGGCGGTCTCTGCAGTGAATCTGCCACCTCGCAGGGGCAAAGTCACCCATCTGTCTCAGCCTAATTTACAGCCGTATATTTTGTACGTTTCGTAGCGATTCCAATGGGGTTAAAACCACTTAGGCATCTATTACCCAGAAATCCGCAGCAGCAGGTGGCTAACGGTGACCACGTCATAGTTCACGGGTGTACATTTCATTGATGTACGTTACGTGATTGCATTGTGCATTTATGTACATTATCTTCACTAGAACCAGTTTTTTGTATTGGCCGACTAAACAATACTAACACCAATACTAAAACTTTCCACACATAACTTCCACATACTTAATGCAGTTAATTTCATAGTTAACTTCTCGGTCAGTACAACAATAGACACAACAATGATGAGTCTTACATCGAAAACAAAGATGCATGTAACCCAGTACAGGATATAGATCCCATTTTATCTTCGCAAAAGAGTTGGGAGGGGATTACTCCTATCAATCAATCAATGAAATACGTATACTATTAACGACCTTCTGGCACAGCCTTCCTATCAGTACCTAAGATGTCACGTGGGTGTGGCACGCCCGGATAAGCCCCCCCCCCCCGCCCCCACTCCCCCGGATAAGCTGCGTCTCTCACCGCTATAACCGGCCTAAATACATCAAAATGAAGCTACGCTTAAAACAAATGAATTGCTGCAATTTGGTTGGACATATTTCATTCAACATCCGATCCCCTCTATGAGCATCGTAGTAAAAGCAATAATAACCAATACTAGGTAATGGTCATGAGTTTATTTGATTATCTACGCCAGTAAAGGTCATTAAGTGCGATAAGTGCCATTAAGTGCGGTAAGGACGGCGGAACAAGTAATTTCCCTGCTGTGACAAACGATTGAATGGGCAAGCGTTCAGCGCATCTGTAGGTGGGTAGAGGATGCCATCTGTAGGTGGGTGGAGGATGTCATCTGTAGGTGGGTGGAGGATGTCATCTGTAGGTGGGTGGAGGATGTCATCTGTAGGTGGGTGGAGGATGTCATCTGTAGGTGGGTGGAGGATGTCATCTGTAGGTGGGTGGAGGATGTCATCTGTAGGTGGGTGGAGGATGTCATCTGTAGGTGGGTGGAGGATGCCATCTGTAGGTGGGTGGAGGATGTCATCTGTAGGTGGGTGGAGGATGCCATCTGTAGGTGGGTAGAGGATGCCATCTGTAGGTGGTGGAGGATGCCATCTGTAGGTGGGTGGAGGATGCCATCTGTAGGTGGGTGGAGGATGCCATCTGTAGGTGGGTGGAGGATGCCATCTGTAGGTGGGTGGAGGATGTCATCTGTAGGTGGGTGGAGGATGCCATCTGTAGGTGGGTAGAGGATGCCATCTGTAGGTGGTGGAGGATGCCATCTGTAGGTGGGTGGAGGATGCCATCTGTAGGTGGGTGGAGGATGCCATCTGTAGGTGGGTGGAGGATGCCATCTGTAGGTGGGTGGAGGATGCCATCTGTAGGTGGGTAGAGGATGCCATCTGTAGGTGGCTAGAGGATGCCATCTGTAGGTGGGTGGAGGATGCCATCTGTAGGTGGTGGAGGATGCCATCTGTAGGTGGGTGGAGGATGCCATCTGTAGGTGGGTAGAGGATGCCATCTGTAGGTGGGTGGAGGATGTCATCTGTAGGTGGGTGGAGGATGTGATCTGTAGGTGGGTGGAGGATGTGATCTGTAGGTGGGTGGAGGATGCCATCTGTAGGTGGGTGGAGGATGTGATCTGTAGGTGGCTAGAGGATGCCATCTGTAGGTGGGTGGAGGATGCCATCTGTAGGTGGTGGAGGATGCCATCTGTAGGTGGGTGGAGGATGCCATCTGTAGGTGGTGGAGGATGCCATCTGTAGGTGGGTGGAGGATGCCATCTGTAGGTGGCTAGAGGATGCCATCTGTAGGTGGGTAGAGGATGCCATCTGTAGGTGGGTGGAGGATGCCATCTGTAGGTGGGTGGAGGATGCCATCTGTAGGTGGGTGGAGGATGCCATCTGTAGGTGGCTAGAGGATGCCATCTGTAGGTGGGTAGAGGATGCCATCTGTAGGTGGGTGGAGGATGCCATCTGTAGGTGGCTAGAGGATGCCATCTGTAGGTGGGTAGAGGATGCCATCTGTAGGTGGGTGGAGGATGCCATCTGTAGGTGGCGGAGGATGCCATCTGTAGGTGGGTGGAGGATGCCATCTGTAGGTGGGTAGAGGATGCCATCTGTAGGTGGGTGGAGGATGCCATCGGTAGGTGGGTAGAGGATGCCATCTGTAGGTGGGTGGAGGATGCCATCTGTAGGTGGGTGGAGGATGCCATCTGTAGGTGGGTGGAGGATGCCATCTGTAGGTGGGTAGAGGATGCCATCTGTAGGTGGGTGGAGGATGCCATCTGTAGGTGGGTAGAGGATGCCATCTGTAGGTGGGTGGAGGATGCCATCTGTAGGTGGGTGGAGGATGCCATCTGTAGGTGGGTGGAGAATGCCATCTGTAGGTGGGTGGAGGATGCCATCTGTAGGTGGGTGGAGGATGCCATCTGTAGGTGGCTAGAGGATGCCATCTGTAGGTGGCTAGAGGATGCCATCTGTAGGTGGGTAGAGGATGCCATCTGTAGGTGGGTGGAGGATGCCATCTGTAGGTGGGTAGAGGATGCCATCTGTAGGTGGGTGGAGGATGCCATTTGTAGGTGGGTGGAGGATGCCATCTGTAGGTGGGTAGAGGATGCCATCTGTAGGTGGGTGGAGGATGCCATCTGTAGGTGGGTGGAGGATGCCATCTGTAGGTGGGTGGAGGATGTCATCTGTAGGTGGGTGGAGGATGCCATCTGTAGGTGGGTAGAGGATGCCATCTGTAGGTGGGTGGAGGATGCCATCTGTAGGTGGGTGGAGGATGCCATCTGTAGGTGGCTAGAGGATGCCATCTGTAGGTGGGTGGAGAATGCCATCTGTAGGTGGGTGGAGGATGCCATCTGTAGGTGGCTAGAGGATGCCATCTGTAGGTGGGTGGAAGATGCCATCTGTAGGTGGGTGGAGGATGCCATCTGTAGGGGGGTGGAGGATGTGATCTGCAGGTGGGTGGAGGATGTCATCTGTAGGTGGGTAGAGGATGCCATCTGTAGGTGGCTAGAGGATGCCATCTGTAGGTGGGTGGAGGATGCCATCTGTAGGATGCTAGAGGATGTCATCTGTAGGTGGGTAGAGGATGCCATCTGTAGGTGGCTAGAGGATGCCATCTGTAGGTGGGTGGAGGATGCCATCTGTAGGTGGCTAGAGGATGTCATCTGTAGGTGGGTAGAGGATGCCATCTGTAGGTGGCTAGAGGATGCCATCTGTAGGTGGGTGGAGGATGTCATCTGTAGGTGGGTAGAGGATGCCATCTGTAGGTGGGTGGAGGATGCCATCTGTAGGTGGGTGGAGGATGCCATCTGTAGGTGGGTGGAGGATGCCATCTGTAGGTGGCTAGAGGAATGCCATCTGTAGGTGGGTGGAGGATGTCATCTGTAGGTGGGTGGAGGATGCCATCTGTAGGTGGGTGGAGGATGCCATCTGTAGGTGGGTGGAGGATGCCATCTGTAAGTGGGTGGAGGATGCCATCTGTAGGTGGGTGGAGGATGCCATCTGTAGGTGGTGGACGATGCCATCTGTAGGTGGGTGGACGATGCCATCTGTAGGTGAGTGGAGGATGCCATCTGTAGGTGGGTGGAGGATGTCATCTGTAGGTGGGTGGAGGATGTCATCTGTAGGTGGGTGGAGGATGTCATCTGTAGGTGGGTGGAGGATGCCATCTGTAGGTGGGTGGAGGATGCCATCTGTAGGTGGGTGGAGGATGCCATCTGTAGGTGGGTGGAGGATATCATCTGTAGGTGGGTGGAGGATGTCATCTGTAGGTGGGTGGAGTATGTCATCTGTAGGTGGGTGGAGGATGTCATCTGTAGGTGGGTGGAGGATGCCATCTGTAGGTGGGTGGAGGGTGTCATCTGTAGGTGGGTGGAGGATGTCATCTGTAGGTGGGTGGAGGATGTCATCTGTAGGTGGGTGGAGGATGCCATCTGTAGGTGGGTGGAGGATGCCATCTGTAGGTGGGTGGAGGATGTCATCTGTAGGTGGGTGGAGGATGTAATCTGTAGGTGGGTGGAGGATGTCATCTGTAGGTGGGTGGAGGATGTCATCTGTAGGTGGGTGGAGGATGTCATCTGTAGGTGGGTGGAGGGTGTCACCTGTAGGTGGGTGGAGGATGTCATCTGTAGGTGGGTGGAGGATGTCATCTGTAGGTGGGTGGAGGATGCCATCTGTAGGTGGGTGGAGGATGCCATCTGTAGGTGGGTGGAGGATGTTATCTGTAGGTGGGTGGAGGATGCCATCTGTAGGAGGGTGGAGGATGCCATCTGTAGGTGGGTGGAGGATGTCATCTGTAGGTGGGTGGAGGATGTAATCTGTAGGTGGCTAGAGGATGCCATCTGTAGGTGGGTGGAGGATGTCATCTGTAGGTGGGTGGAGGATGCCATCTGTAGGTGGGTGGAGGATGCCATCTGTAGGTGGGTGGAGGATGCCATCTGTAGGTGGGTGGAGGATGTCATCTGTAGGTGGGTGGAGGATGCCATCTGTAGGTGGGTAGAGGATGCCATCTGTAGGTGGGTGGAGGATGCCATCTGTAGGTGGGTGGAGGATGTCATCTGTAGGTGGGTGGAGGATGTAATCTGTAGGTGGGTGGAGGATGTCATCTGTAGGTGGGTGGAGGATGTCATCTGTAGGTGGGTGGAGGATGTCATCTGTAGGTGGGTGGAGGGTGTCACCTGTAGGTGGGTGGAGGATGTCATCTGTAGGTGGGTGGAGGATGTCATCTGTAGGTGGGTGGAGGATGCCATCTGTAGGTGGGTGGAGGATGCCATCTGTAGGTGGGTGGAGGATGTTATCTGTAGGTGGGTGGAGGATGCCATCTGTAGGAGGGTGGAGGATGCCATCTGTAGGTGGGTGGAGGATGTCATCTGTAGGTGGGTGGAGGATGTAATCTGTAGGTGGCTAGAGGATGCCATCTGTAGGTGGGTGGAGGATGTCATCTGTAGGTGGGTGGAGGATGCCATCTGTAGGTGGGTGGAGGATGCCATCTGTAGGTGGGTGGAGGATGCCATCTGTAGGTGGGTGGAGGATGTCATCTGTAGGTGGGTGGAGGATGCCATCTGTAGGTGGGTAGAGGATGCCATCTGTAGGTGGGTGGAGGATGTCATCTGTAGGTGGGTGGAGGATGTAATCTGTAGGTGGGTGGAGGATGTCATCTGTAGGTGGGTGGAGGATGTCATCTGTAGGTGGGTGGAGGATGCCATCTGTAGGTGGGTGGAGGATGCCATCTGTAGGTGGGTGGAGGATGCCATCTGTAGGTGGGTGCAGGATATCATCTGTAGGTGGGTGGAGGATGTCATCTGTAGGTGGGTGGAGTATGTCATCTGTAGGTGGGTGGAGGATGTCATCTGTAGGTGGGTGGAGGATGTCATCTGTAGGTGGGTGGAGGGTGTCAGCTGTAGGTGGGTGGAGGATGTCATCTGTAGGTGGGTGGAGGATGTCATCTGTAGGTGGGTGGAGGATGCCATCTGTAGGTGGGTGGAGGATGCCATCTGTAGGTGGGTGGAGGATGTCATCTGTAGGTGGGTGGAGGATGCCATCTGTAGGTGGGTGGAGGATGCCATCTGTAGGTGGGTGGAGGATGTCATCTGTAGGTGGGTGGAGGATGTAATCTGTAGGTGGGTGGAGGATGTCATCTGTAGGTGGGTGGAGGATGTCATCTGTAGGTGGGTGGAGGATGTCATCTGTAGGTGGGTGGAGGGTGTCACCTGTAGGTGGGTGGAGGAGGTCATCTGTAGGTGGGTGGAGGATGTCATCTGTAGGTGGGTGGAGGATGCCATCTGTAGGTGGGTGGAGGATGCCATCTGTAGGTGGGTGGAGGATGTTATCTGTAGGTGTGTGGAGGATGCCATCTGTAGGAGGGTGGAGGATGCCATCTGTAGGTGGGTGGAGGATGTCATCTGTAGGTGGGTGGAGGATGTAATCTGTAGGTGGCTAGAGGATGCCATCTGTAGGTGGGTGGAGGATGTCATCTGTAGGTGGGTGGAGGATGCCATCTGTAGGTGGGTGGAGGATGCCATCTGTAGGTGGGTGGAGGATGCCATCTGTAGGTGGGTGGAGGATGTCATCTGTAGGTGGGTGGAGGATGCCATCTGTAGGTGGGTGGAGGATGCCATCTGTAGGTGGGTGGAGGATGTCATCTGTAGGTGGGTGGAGGATGTCATCTGTAGGTGGGTGGAGGATGTCATCTGTAGGTGGGTGGAGGATGTCATCTGTAGGTGGGTGGAGGATGTCATCTGTAGGTGGGTGGAGGATGCCATCTGTAGGTGGGTGGAGTATGCCATCTGTAGGGGGGTGGAGAATGCCATCTGTAGGCGGGTGGAGGATGCCATCAGTAGGTGGGTGGAGAATGCCATCTGTAGGTGGGTGGAGGATGTCATTTGTTTCGTGTTATTTGTCTTGTTATTTCCTATGCCACGTTTCTCCCCCGTTTTTACCGTCGGTTTGAGAAGAATGAGGGTCTATGTTAAGGGTCAATGTTAACTGCCACGCTGCGTTGCCATTAGCAACGCGTTTGTGTCGTTATCTCCCCCCACCGCCAGCCGCAGCAGTCGATTGCCTACCGGTACTCCCACGACCACCCCACTCCCCCCGTCCGGGGAGACCCACCCCATCCCCCACCCCCATCACTCCCCCACCGCCCCCACAGGCCCAGAGCGAGCGTGGACGTCAGCCTCACCCACTGCTGGGAACAGTACCAAGTCACCTGGAGCAATGAACGGGGACGGATTAAAATAAAGATAACTTAATAACGATGACTAAAATGTGATTTACGAAGGGCCGATGGGCGAGACTTTACGGTCCCAATCGGCAGGCACGTGTAAGAAGATTAGCTTTACACTCTCCCGGGTGCGTTAACTCTACGCCAAACACGGTGGTAAACTTTCAATAAACCCCCGGCGGGGGGGAGAGAGAGCACTCCACCGTCAGTAGTGAGTGGGTTGGTGAAAGCCCTGGGTTACAGTCGCTACAGGCTGGGGGAGGGGGGGGGGCGGGAGTGTAGATAGGCCAGAGATCACAGCCTCCATAGTCGCATTCTGACTATTAGGAGGATATGGACATCTTTTAACAGGAGGGAGGGAGGGGGGGGGTGGGGGACGGGCTGGCTGGGAAAGGAGGGAGGGGGTGAGAAGGAGTGGAGCCATAAAAGGGGTTTCATGCATGGGTATAATGGCACCCACCCACCCCACCCCACCCCCACCCATTGCTCTACCCACCTACCCCCCCCCCCGCACACATGAGAGTTATTAACTGCGCTGTTTAATGACGGCAGACCGGTTGACTGTATGACGGGATATTTTAAGTCAAGATAATATTTTATGGCCTTCCTTATGATTCTTTGCAAACTTACCAGTCTTCACCATCCCCCCACCCCGCCCCTCATATCCACTCCCCCTCCATCTCGTCCAAACTGCCGTCACTGTTCCTGCCCCAGCCCCCCCCCCCCCCCGCATCTCAACACCTCCCAGTCCAATAGCGCCATGAGACGTAAAGATTTCTCGCCAGTTTCCACCTTTGCCTTAAGGACTCTATCCCCACCACCTGCACCCCCCCCCCACTCCGCTAACCCCACCCCGCCGCCACCGCTGTTAACGCCGTTTATAACCAAGGCCAATGAACGCCTAACGACCCACGCGGATCTAATCTCCAGGCCAAGGGGACTGTTAAACAGAGCCACTGGTCTTTGAAATCAATGGTCCACTCCTAGCGCTGCTCATTGCGCAGTTGTCAACCTGTATGGTGGTCCCTTCCCCGGGCCCCGGCCCCCGGCCAGTGGTGTCCGCTCACTGGTGGTGTGTGAGGAAAGCCAGGGCGAGAGACAGGCGGTGAATCGGACTGTCTCATGGGCCAAATTCATCCGTCAAAAACAAGCGCGAATCCAGGATATTGAAAGGGTGACATCTATATTATGAGCCTGTTGTTATTATGAAATATTTTGTAGCTTTAAAAAAAATCGCGCACATGAGCCAATCACCCACATGTCGCAATGCAGGGGGGGGGGGGGTATCGTCTTCGTCACTTAGCAATAAATGTCGGAATCCATGTCAAGTTCGAGTTATCTGAGAGCCCAGGATGGATTCACTACAACACACACTGCGCCATAGTCATGGCAGGTCCACGTGGATACATATAAGCAATGCGATGTTTTAATTGACGTATTATTATCTGGTCCACCTCCAATGCTACCTATTCTCCACGAAATCGATTATGCTAAGCGTGAGTGATCCGTGGGCTATGCTGAAACAATGACCCGTTAACTAACTGGATACCATATAGCTACGCAGCTCATATTGTTAGGTGGACGTCAAAGTCACCAACCATGATTGTGCCAATATGCTATAGATAAAACCTCAAAACGAGCGCTTGAATGAACTTTTTAGTGTACTGCTTAAAGATAAGTTTTTTTTAGGTGTGCTAGTATTACCTTTAGCATGTGCTAGGAAAATGTAATAAATGCGCAAATTTGACGTAGTGTTTTATCTGAAATATATTTTGGTTCATTCCTAGTTTTCTTTTGTTACGGTAAACATAAATGTACAAATGTCCCGGTTGAACCGGAACCGTAATGAGAACCATATGGCGCAGACCAATCATTCAAAGCAAATCAATGGAGAGTGAACGTTGCACGTGTTGTCTAAGAACTCGCAGTACATAGCACCCGCTATGCACACACGTACGGCAAGGTCACGTACGGCAAGGTCACGTACTAAGCCATAAGTGGTCGAAATGTTCACTCCCACAATTACTAAGAGAAATTATCACAAATGTGTGGCACAACATCTTCAATCCCGTCCCGCCTTCCTTAGCTACCCACCCCGCCCACCCCCGCCTCGCCCGTACACCCCACCCCCTCCCTTCCATCTTCCCCGATCCCACCCATACAACCCCACCCCACCCCCCTCCCACTTTCCCCCGATCCCCCACCCCGCCACCCCCCTCACATCACCATGGCGACCTTCACAGAAGGCAGCTTTAATGGCCACCCAGCGGGGTCCAATAAGCGAGTCCTACATGTGTGACGTCACACCACGCGGCGAGTTATCGCCGTTAGCCACTTGATCCCCGCGGCGGGGCGGGGCGGGGGGACAAAGGCGGTGTCCGGTGGCGGTCAGGGAGAGGGAGGGGGTGGGGGGCGGGGCGGGGGGACAAAGGCGGTGTCCGGTGGCGGTCAGGGAGAGGGTGGGGGAGGGGGGAGGGGGGTCGGGGGTGGGGGGGGTGGAGATGTGGGAGGAGCGCGGGTGACAGTCTGGAATGCCAGGGAGTATCAGCGGGAGGCCGTCGGAGGGACGAGAGCTGACGTCATTGCTGACGGGCCTCCATGTGGATAGACTTCCTGATGCCAAACCGATACCGCGCCCACGGCGACCTATTCTCTCAGTCCTCAATCTGTCCTGTATATTCTTCCTACCTGATCTTTTCAATATTCCCTCTTCGTCTGTTTCATAATTTTTCTCTTCGCCTAATCTGTTGTATATTCTCTATTTCCCAAGTCTGTTTCGTTGTTCTATCTTCAATCTGTTGTATATTCTCTATTTCCCAAGTCTGTTTCGTTGTTCTATCTGCGCCTGATCTGTCTCGTCCGTTGATTCAAACCAATTTTATTCAAGATGATTGCTCGAATAGCAAAATCTATCTATTTTTAAAATGACTGTCCATAATTCTTCCTCGCCTTATCTATTCCCCGGCATACTGCCTCAGTGCCTATTGGTCTTTCCATTCGTCTGGCATCTTGCCAACTTTCTCTAACTCTGACATCTTAGCTTTTCCTTTACTTGCTTCTTCATTACTTTCCACCGGATATCGGACCATCACAGTGAGTAGCTGAGGTTACCTTCTGACCACTGGTGACTGGTCAGGCCCACGGGGAATCAAGCCCTGTTTGGACGTCGGTCTCTTAAATAGCGGGATCCCCATCCCTGTCTCCCGCTCCTCGCTGTAATAGGCCGGGGCTTCCTCTACCCACACCCCCACACACTTTACCCACACTCCAGGTAACCCCCACCCCCACCTACTTTTACCCACACTCCAGGTAGCCCCCACCCCCACACACTTTACCCTCACTCCACTTCTCCACGTCGTTCTGGTCGGGGGAGGGAAATTTCCCTTTCCCATTCCCGCGCCTCGGCACCCCATTTCGTCACCCACCCCACCCCATCCGACCCCACCGCCTACCCACCCTCCATGATCCTTCCCCCAGACCACCCATTGACAACCCCCGGCCCCCCAGTCCCTCGCCCCCCCCCCCCCCCCCCCCCGCCGCTCGGCGATCCACGACTTCGCGGCCTATCGACATCCGGCGAAAAACGACTTCTGTTGCGATGTCTGAATAAAAATGACACGATAATCCGATAAGAAGGTCATTACGGGGAGGAGGAGGGGAAAGGGAGGGGAGGGGAGGAATGAGGGCTTGGGTGGACGGGGAGGGGGGGGGGGTAGGGGTGATGTCCTGGACGGGAATGAATCCCTGTCAGGCCTCTCAGCTCATCAGGACAGCGGCAACTCCCTGCGTCGTAAACGGGACGGGGGGCGGGGGGGGGGGGGACTCACGCCCCCCCGGAAAATCGCTAAGCATTGCAACATTCATGTACACAAATTGACTGCTAGGCTGTCTATTTGAATTTCATCAGACCCGCGCCGGGCCCCCTGCTCTGCAAGTCAAAGAGGCACCTTTTGCCAACCCATACAATGCAGATGGACGCACTAAATAGAGTAAGCTGTATATTTTGTACGTTTTAATAAATACCAAGAGATTGGGGCTTGTGGCCGGCTATTTTCTGGTGGCATAATCAGTAGGGAGACGAGAAGGGAGGGTGGCGGGACGGTCCGAGCGGGTAGGTGTTCGGGGGGGGGGGGGGGTAGGGTCCGGGTGGGGGGATTTAATGGAGGACTCTCCCTTAATACTGATCGGCCTATTTTGCCATCTTTACGCCGGGATCCTGCAGCAGTTGTCACCCTGGTCCTGGAAGGCGAGTGACGGGATCCGGGAAAGCGGGGAATGACCCCCTCAGTGCCCGTGATGGGGGCGGGGGATTACACGCTCACCGCCCGCCGGTCGGGGCGAAGGATGACCCCCTCAGGGTCCGCCCGCACCACGAGGCTCGGGGCCTGGGAAGGCCGAGGTGTCTGCCCGCCTTGTTCAAGGCGTTTGTCCCCCGGTCCGGTGTGGCCACCCGAACCCCCCCACCCCTCCCCCCACCGACCTCGGCGTCGCTTGTTCGCGTCCGACGATTCATATTTACGAGTGCTTTTTGATTGTGATTGCGACTTCCGGATTGGTCGACAACCGGACTTTTAGTCAGTTCCAAGCTGTGGTTATTTCCGGAATGTGACCACTTCCGGACTGTGTTCACTTCCAGACTGAAGTGACTTCCGGAATGTGGTTACTTCAGGACTGTGGTCACTTCCGGCCCTGGTCACTTCTGGGCTGTAGTGACTGCCGGACTGTGGTCACTTCCGGGCTGTGGTCACGTTAGGCTTGTAGTCGCTTCCGGACTGTGGTCACGTGCCGACTACTGTCACTTCCGGACTTTGTTCACTTTCAGACTGAAGTGACTTCCAGACTGTGGTCACTTCAGGACTATAATCACTTCCGGAATGTGGTCACTTCAGGACTGTGGTCACTTCCGGGGTGTGGTCACTTCCGGGCTATAGTCACTTCCGGACTGTTGTCACTTCCGGACTGTGGTCACTTCCGGACTGTGGTTACTTCGGGACTGTGGTCACTTCCGGACTGTGGTCACGTCCGGCTTGTAGTCACTTCCGGACTATTTTCACGTGCCGACTGTTGTCACTTCCGGACTGTAGTCACTTCCGGGCTGTGGTCACGTGCCGGCTATTGTCACTTCCGGACTGTGGTTGCTTCCGCGCCTGGGCAGCGCCATCCAATAACTTCGGAATAAACATACGTGTGAGGCACTCGGATATCACCGTCGCACGGGCGATAAACGGATATGACGTCACGGCTGTCTGCAAGGTGAGTGACCAACGCTAGTGGACTAGAGCGCGGCACGTGGTGAGAACCACGTGACCACAGGGCGGTCATTCCCTCTCTCCAATGGCGAGTCCTCCCAATCTCAGGACGCACCTCCCTCCTCAAAGGACGCCCCTCCCCCTCCCAGGACGCCCTTCCCCCCTTCTATGGCACCGCCTCCCTTCTAGGATACCCTCTCCCCCTCCCAGGGCGCCCCATCCCCCCTCCCCACTACCAGGACGCCCCCTTTCCCATCTAAGGACACCCCCTCCCCCTCCCGGGGCGTCCCCTCCCCCTCCCGGGGCGCCCCTCCCCGTCACAGGGCGCCCCTACCCCTCCCATGGTGCCTCGCTCGCATTCAGACCCCTCGGAGGACGCCCCCTTCCAGGGCGCCCCTCCTCCACCCCTCCCACGGTGACGGCGTTGGGTCATTGCCCCAGGCTTATGTTTAGCGGCGAGACGGTACAGGGGTCGAAACACGGGGCACTGATCCGGACACGGACACCGATCCAGACACGGACACTAATCCAGACACGGGCACTGATCCAGACACGGACACTGATCCGGACACGGACACTGATAACGAATCAGTCCCACTTACACGTACATTCCAGGCTCCCGACAAGTGGTCGTAGGTCCTGATTCGTACCTCAGTGTTCGGTAAAGGTGAACACAAAGCCCCTGTGATCGCCGACCCATGCCGCGTCCTAACGACCCCCCGCCCCCTCCCTCCCTCCACCCCCTCACCAAATCTCCGGTGCAGCACGTCCCAGTCTTACCCTCAACCCTGTGATCTCCCCGGTGACCCTAGAGCTCGTGACTCCCTCGAAGGACCGGCCCCAGCGCCCTCACCCGCCCCCTCCCCCCCACACCCCCATCCCCCAATTCTCTGACCGGACTCTAATATAGGTTTAATCAGATGCCGGAATGTGTGTTGTTCAGTTTAGTTCTCACATGCCACGGCAAACTTATTGTTACAGTCCGCTCCAGGCATGGGGCGATTACAATGTGAATGTAATCGATTACGATTACGATTACTTGGGAATTTCATGATTACGATTACGATTACGGGAAATATGAAAGTAATCGATTACGATTACGATTGAAAGTAATCATAATTACAATCATGATTACTTTCTATGATTTTTTTGATAAATGAACCCTGGACTAGACATTTAAGTAGCTATATCAACGCCGTAAGCTTTGGAGGAGCGCAGCCACACATATGAAGACTGGGCAGCTTGGTTGGAAGAGCGGCGGATTTCTGATCATAGGGCTGTGCATTCAATTCCCGACAATTTTTTGGAAAAATTTACTGAGGGTTACAGCCCAAGGTAGTCACTTTCTGGAGAACAATCCTCGATCGTAAATCAGTTATTCTAAGACTAATTAAAACACTAGTATAAAAGATTATAGTATAGAATTATATTAGATATATTAAATAGTTTAATATTAAAGACACAATATATATTTTTGATACAAACCTGCTGCAATTATTCTTATCTTCCTTAGAAGGAGGTGTGGTGGGTAACCGAACTTATGGCCTCTATGTTAAGTGGCAGGTAAAAAAATGAAGCCACAATGCTATATAGGACACGGGGATATCCGTACCATACGTGGCCGCGCCCCCACTACTAAACCCAGTCGAGTTCGTTTTATAACAACACTTCTTCCAACCCATCTATGCAGAGAACAATAACTATTGCAGAGAACAATAACACAAGCTTCCAACCCCATCCCATCACAGCCCCCACCCACCCTCTCCCAACAATACAGGTGGCACTGACCATTCCTAGTTATCGAACGCAAACAGGACAATTATGAGATTAGCAGGTGGTCCACATTCGGGTACCCAGCCGGCTCAATTTGTTATATCTGGTTATGTCTCGGGGTGGGGCACAAAAGACCTGAAGGGTAGGGGTGGTTGGGAAGGGGGGTGGGGTGCATCTCTACAGAAGGACTCCAGTGGCCAGTTTCTATTTATGATACTGGCGACATGTAAAGCGTGAAGCTTAGTTTGGGGACTAAGACAGCCCAGATTGAACATAGTCAAGTAATCATCAAAAGTAATCATGATTACGATTACTTTAGCAATGTAATCGATTACGATTACTTTAGCAATGTAATCGATTACGATTACTTTAGCAATGTAGTCGATTACGATTACGATTTTGAAACCAATGTAATCGATTACGATTACGATTACTTGGAATATGTAATCGATTACAATCGATTACGATTACTGATTATGATTACCCCATGTCTGGTTCGCACATGCCACGACAAACTTGTTACAGTTCTCACATGCCACGACAAACCATTGTTACAATTGCCACATGCCACGGCAAACCATTGTTACAGTTGCCACATGCCACGGCAAACTATTGTTACAGTTCTCATATGCCACGACAAACTTTTGTTACAGTTCTCACATGCACTGCAAACTATTGTTACAGTTCTCCCATGCCACTGCAAACTATTGTTACAGTTCTCCCATGCCACTGCAAACTATTGTTACAGTTCTCACATGCCACGACAAACCACTGTTACAGTTCCCCCATGCCACGACCAAACTATTGTTACAGTTCTCCCATGCCACTGCAACTATTGTTACAGTTCTCATATGCCACGACAAACCATTGTTACAGTTGCCACATGCCACGGCAAACTATTGTTACAATTGCCACATGCCACGGCAAACTATTGCTACAGTTCTCACATGCCACTGCAAACTATTGTTACAGTTCTCCCATGCCACTGCAAACTATTGTTACAGTTCTCCCATGCCACTGCAAACTATTGTTACAGTTCTCACATGCCACTGCAAACTATTGTGACAGTTCTCCCATGCCACTGCAAACTATTGTTACAGTTCTCACATGCCACGACAAACCACTATTACAGTTCCCCCATGCCACGACAAACCATTGTTACAGTTGCCACATGCACGGCAAACTATTGTTACAATTGCCACATGCCACGGCAAACTATTGCTACAGTTCTCATATGCCACGACAAACTATTGTTACAATTGCCACATGCCACGGCAAACTATTGTTACAATTGCCACATGCCACGGCAAACTATTGCTACAGTTCTCATATGCCACGACAAACTATTGTTACAGTTGCCACATGCCACGGCAAACTATTGTTACAGTTCTCCCCATGCCACTGCAAACTATTGTTACAGTTCTCACATGCCACAACACACCACTGTTACAGTTCCCCCTATGCCACGACAATCTATTGTTACAGTTCTCCCATGCCACTGCAAACTATTGTTTACAGTTCTCATATGCCACGACAAACCATTGTTACAGTTGCCACATCGCCACGGCAAACTATTGTTACAATTGCCACATGCCACGGCAAACTATTGCTACAGTTCTCATATGCCACGACAAACTATTGTTACAATTGCCACATGCCACGGCAAACTATTGTTGCAATTGCCACATGCCACGGCAAACTATTGCCTACAGTTCTCATATGCCACGACAAACTATTGTTACAGTTGCCACATGCCACGGCAAACTATTGTTACAGTTCTCACATGCCACGACAAACCATTGTTACAGTTGCCACATGCCACGACAAACTATTGTTACAGTTCTCATATGCCACGACAAACTATTGCTACAGTTCTCACATGCCACTGCAAACTATTGTTACAGTTCTCCCATGCCACTGCAAACTATTGTTACAGTTCTCCCATGCCACTGCAAACTATTGTTACAGTTCTCATATGCCACGACAAACCATTGTTACAGTTGCCACATGCCACGGCAAACTATTGTTACAATTGCCACATGCCACGGCAAACTATTGCTACAGTTCTCATATGCCACGACAAACTATTGTTACAATTGCCACATGCCACGGCAAACTATTGTTGCAATTGCCACATGCCACGGCAAACTATTGCTACAGTTCTCATATGCCACGACAAACTATTGTTACAGTTGCCACATGCACGGCAAACTATTGTTACAGTTCTCACATGCCACGACAAACCATTGTTACAGTTGCCACATGCACGACAAACTATTGTTACAGTTTCTCATATGCCACGACAAACTCTTGTTACAGTTGCCACATGCCACGGCAAACTATTGTTACAGTTCTCATATGCCGCGACAAACCACTGTTACGGTTCCCACATGCCCTGACAAACTAACTTATAGGTTCAACTTGACCAACTTCAGATACCAGATTTTCAATATGTTGCAAAATGACGTAAGTTTCACTTAGTTCCACAATCACATAAGGTTATTACAGAGAGACGGTAGCTTGCGACTGGATGCATGTAAGAAAGTTTCGACAAACAGCATGACCTATAATTAGTTTAAGAACGCTTTTTTGAAGCTGGAAATTGATTAGGACACGGACGCTGCGTCCGGCCCACGGAGATGTCTATGTATCCCATGATGCAATGCGACACTATTACAGTTTAATTCCACGTTGTTTTTGTGTGTCTGGTCGACGGATAGGCTGCTGAGGGGAGGTTACGATGGACTGCTGCCAGCTCTCTACACAGCATGGAATCCTCCAACCGTGGAATGTAGCAAACTATTTCACCACCCATTAATCAGGAGAAGCCCACCCCCTCCCCCCTCCCCTCGCTTGTCGCAACCTCGCCCCCCGCACCCTCGCCCCCTCTCTCGTTAATGACACAACTTTAAGTTCTGTTACAGCTGGATGCGAACGAAGAAAGGGAGAGTGACACGGAAGGTCAGGAGGGGTTGTTCCAGAAAGAAAGGGGGGGAAGGATGAAAGTGGTATGTCGGGGGGGGGGGGGGGGGCTGACTGAGAGGGACGGCAGCTGACGAATCAAGTGTTTCCCGGTTGGTTGACGGTTCACCGCTTTGGGTCACGTGGTTATTGCGAAGGGACGTCCAGTGGGCGGGGGTCGGCGGAAGATGGGGGGGGGGGGGGGGTGGGGCGGGGGTGTGGAAGGGGGGCCGGGGGGGTAGTAGAAGGCACTGTCATTGGAGCAGGTCGGGACCCCGGGGCAGCGGCCTCCCTACCCTCTGACCCCTCAAAACCCATTAAGCCAGTCCCCGGCACCCCCGACGGTGGCCCAGGCCAACTGGGTGGCACGGCGGGGGGGGAGGGGGACTATCCACTCACCCACTGCCTGGTCAGGCCGCCCCCGCCCCCGCCCCCCCCTTCCACCCTGGCCACCCAGGGGCGCCCCCTGACCACCCTGGGGATTAGCCCACTGGGCTGGGTCTAATGACCCTTCCACTTGACTGGCCTCTGTGATTGCTGTCGACTTGAGGGATCCGCCTCCCAGCAGATCCCGAACACCCCCACCCACCCCCTCACCCCACCCCAACACCCCCCCATTCTACCCCCACATACCCACTCCACCCCCACACCCCCTCACTCCACCCCACATACCCACCCACCCTCCAAGGAGATGACGCGTGGAGATGGGTCGGGATGGGTATGTCAAGGATGCGGGGTACGATGGTGAGGGGGGGGGGGAGTGGGTGGTGGTGTTTGTGGGCGTGTGGGTGGGGGTTATATCGAGGCCAGGGGTGTCCGTAGATTTGTTAACTCTCCTAGCTTTCAGAAAGCATGCATGGAGGACTTGAAGGATGTATCAGAGATTCGCAGTAAGATGAGTGAGGGTGCTTTGGAGGGAGTGGGGGCGGGGGGGGGGGGCGACGGGGGCGAGAGGACAGAAAGTGTCTGTGTGGGGGGCGGGGGGGGGGAGCGGGGGCGGGGTGTATTTGTGGAAGGTGGGGAACCCTATGATCCACATCCAAGAGGCGTGCCTCACCAGGCTGCGACTGTCAGGCGGGGGATGAGATGACAGTAGAGGGGGGTGGGGTGGGGGTGAAGGGGGGCTGGGGGGGGGGGCATGACGTGGGCCGGCCGATGGAGGCTGGTTCCTGAGCACCCCCGACCACCGGGAGCCAGTCCCCTGGGAGGACCATATCGGGTGTCTGCCACCAGGACCAGTGCTCATCACTGCCGGACCGCCCCCCCCCCCCACCATACCCTCCCCCCACCCCCCCCACACACCCGCCTCCCCCCGGGTTTGGTGCTGCCTCCCGAGGGATGTACAAAACCCACCTCCTAATCGGCGTCGCCAATCAAGCCGTCATGTTGGATTTCACCGGCTGGCTGAACACAGAGCCCCCCCAATCAGGTCGTATACCCTGCAGGACGTCTCCCTCTATACCCCCCCTCCCCCTTCCCACCCCATCCCCGCCTCTCCCCCACCACCCACCCGGCGCCCCCGCTCCCGGGGCTGGCAGCCCACCCAGCACAACGCCATCGCCAGCACCCATTTCCATGGAAATCCAACCTGGGGCCTCGGATGGCTTAAGATAGTCCGGGGGTGGCGTAGTTAGGCGGTGAGGTGTGGGGATGGGGAAGGGAGGGCGAGTGGGGGGGGGGAGAGGCTAGGAGGGCAGGAGGAAGAGAAGATGAGGGGGGGTGGGGGGGGGATTCGGAATCGGTCTCAGAATTGGATGATCTGCTTTAAGAGTCTCGGAAAAGGTATCTAATGCAGTGCGAGGCTATGGTTTCTGTAGGAGCCTCACCCTGGGGGAGGTGGTTTGATGCTGGGTGTGTAAGAATAAATATAGACCACGAACGGGGAGATGGATTGTTACAGGGCGGGTGCCACCACCCTCCCCTCCCCCTCCGGCTCCTCTACTCCTCTCCCACCCCCCCCGCCTCCCAGGGATGGTCGTATGTCGCTCCCACCCATCAGTCGCAAGGAAACTTGGTTTCATACCGACACTTCCACCCCTATATGTCCTCCTCCCCCCCGCGCCCGACCCCACTTTCCAATCTGTCACCCAGTCACCATGTCATCCCATCCCCGCTCCCCGCCCCCCGCCCCCCGCCCCCTGTCCCCGCTTGCTAATGAAACAACACACCTAAATCCCGCTGGGCCGCTCATCCCGTTTCAGCATCAGATGTCGAGTAATTCTAGGAAAGCAGAGGAAATGATCAACACCGAACGGATGGTTGGTCAGTGAGTGGGCCCGAAGGGTGGGGGTGGTCAGGGTAAGCTGATCTCTGCATTCACCCCCTCCGCACCCACCAGCGAAGGTGGCTATTCAAACCCTCCCCACCCACCACCGAGGTGATTATTCGGAACCTCCCCACCCACCAGCGAGGTGACTATTCAGACCCTCCACACCCACCAGCGGGGTGGACTATTCGGATCCTCCCCACCCACCAGCGAGGTGACTATTCAGACCTCCACGCCCACCAGCGAGGTGACTATTCGTTACCCTCCCCACCCACCAGCGAGGTGACTATTCAGACCTCCACACCCACCAGCGAGGTGACTATTCAGGACCCCCCACGCCCACCAGCGAGGTGACTATTCAGACCTCCACACCCACCAGCGAGGTGACTATTCAGACCCTCCACACCCACCAGCGAGTGACTATTCAGACCCCTCCACGCCCACCATGCAGCCAGGTGACTATTCAGACCCTCCAAGCCCACATGCAGCGAGGTGACTATTCAGACCCTCCACGCCCACCATGCAGCCAGGTGACTATTCAGACCCTCCACACCCACCAGAGAGGTGACTATTCAGACCCTCCACGCCCCACCATGCAGCCAGGTGACTATTCAGACCCTCCACGCCCACCATGCAGCCAGGTGACTATTCAGACCCTCCACGCCCACCATGCAGCATAGTGACTATTCAGACCCTACACGCCCACCATGCAGCCAGGTGACTATTCAGACCCTCCACACCCACCAGCGAGGTGACTATTCAGACCCTCCACACCTACCAGCCAGGTGACTATTCAGACCCTCCACGCCCACCATGCAGCCAGTGACTATTCAGACCCCTCCACACCCACCAGCGAGGTGACTATTCAGACCTTCCACACACCCACCAGCGAGGTGACTATTCAGACCCTCCATGCCCACCATGCCAGCCAGGTGACTATTCAGACCCTCCACGCCCACCATGCAGCCAGGTGACTATTCAGACCCTCCACACCCACCAGCGAGCTGACTATTCAGACCCTCCCACCCCACCAGCGAGGTGCCTATTCAGACCCTCCACACCTACCAGCTAGGGTGACTATTCAGGACCCTCCACACCCACCAGCGAGGTGACTATTCAGACCCTCCACACCCACCAGCGAGGTGACTATTCAGACCCTCCACGCCCAACGACTTGCTAACCAGTGAATTGATGTAACCCCTGTATTAAATAATTTAGTCATATACCTAAATATTCAATACTTTTGAAATCCGTCAATGATTAATTTACTGCGTTCGAAAATCCACTATTCGTAAATTCTTTCGTAAATTTCGGAATTCGGTCACATATTCTATACTTTCTCAGATCGAGTTGTATTGTTATATTGAATAGATTCCCAATCAGTTAGTCATATAATTTGGAAATACCTGTTGTTAATCAGTCAACAATTTAGAGAAAGTATCAGTCACACAGATTCTCCATGTACATCCTTCAATGCCTTTTCACATCAGACCGTCTTGTACTGTACTGCGTTCTGGGTAATACATTATTGACCGATTCTGAAAGTCAGTTACCAATATATTTAATACTTTATCAAATCAGATACATATGTTCTAAATAATGTCTCAAGCTGTCATTCATATGTGCAATAAGTTAGCAAATATGTTTTAAAATGATTTAGTGATGCATTCAATATTTCCCACATCAGTTTGTCATACATTCTACACTTTCCCACATAGTTAGTCAGAGCTATTCGTTATTCACTCACATCCGCTTGTCATATCTTGAATACTTTCTGAAAGCAGTGAGTAACTTCTGCCAAAAAAAAACTTTTTTCAATGATTTACGTATGAATAGATAACGTTCTCAATTCAGTCAGCGGAGTATTAATTACTTTCTCAAAACATTAAGTTAATATATACAATACCCTCTTAAATCAATTGCTGTCATATATTTAGAACTTTTTTGAGATTAATGGCTAATATATTAAATGATTCCTCAAATACGTTAGGGATATATTTGATACATGTTTGCTTAAATTAATCATATATATTCAATATCTCCTCATATCAATTAGTCATGTATTCAATCCTCTCTCAAAATGACTGACCCATTTATTCCAAACTTTCGCAAAACAATATTCTATTCAGTAATTCTCTTAGATCAGTTA